>VSDK01026570.1:50968-96408 GCA_009767595.1 Symbiodinium kawagutii
TTCAGCAGGGGCTTGACCGAAAAGCGGTGGTGAAGTTGAACCCCGATCTTCAGGATGAACTGCTGTGTGCTTTAGCTTTGCTGCCCTTGACCTGCATTGACCTTAGGCTTTCACCTGCTGAGATGGTGGTTGCTAGCGATGCTTCTACTGACATGGAGGCCGCTGTCTACTCGGACTTGGGAGCGCAGGCCACTCGCGAGATGCAGAAGCATGCTCTCCAGAAGGGCATGTGGAATCGGCTGGTCAGTCCGTACAAGGCCTACATGCGGGAGCGGGGCTACGATGATGATGACCTCGCAGAGCTGCCGGAAGGACGATATGAGATGCATCCGATGTGGCAGGAGGTCGTGGAGTCACAGCAGTTCAAGCAGCTTGGCCCGGTCAAGCGAGTGAAGCATCGACGTCACATCAACTTGGGTGAGGTCAGTGCCGCATTGTCGGCGGAGAAGGAAGTCGGCAAGAAGCAGCAGGACGTCTACTACATTCACCTTCAAGATTCGCAAGTGTCTCTGGCCTGTCTGGTGAAGGGACGATCGTCTTCGAAGCATGTGAACAAGCTTCTTCGGGAATCCATTCCCGACCACGTCTACTACAACACGAGGCCTTTCTATGGCTATGTGCGCAGCAAGTTGAATCCGGCCGATGATCCAACTAGAAAGACTTCAGTGCGGACAGCCAAGAAGCGGGAAGCAAGCTGGTTGACGAAGCTTAAAGGTGGCGACTTCATCGAGTTCGACGCCTTCCTGAAGCGACATCAGCTAGATCTTTGTTCCCTCCAAGGCCTACCACCTGAAGCCGAGCTCTTAGCTCCCTTGAACGAGAACACCTTGAACTCCAAGCAAAAGAGCTGCCTTCGCCGAAGAGAACGTCGAAGTGGACCCAGAGAAAAACCTTCCCTCGGTGCCGGTGTCCCTGACCGCTGGACTTCTGGTCAGGTAGATTGCCAAAACCTCAACGGAGTTTTGACAGCTGAAGACAATGATGAGTCTCAGTCAAGCTCTTGCGAGGTGCACCTGGGGGGAACGAACAAGCAGAAGCAATCAACAGGACCCAAGAACATCGCACCTTCTGGAACCCAACTTTGCAATTCAGAACCTTCGTGCAGCGCCGGTGTCCCTGACCTTTGGACTTTGGGTCAGGTCGATTGCCAAAAGCTCGACGCTGGTGGTGGAGCTCAGCTTGGAGCTTCATCGAGTCAAGAGTCGTCAGAGCTGCGCTTGCCAGAAGGTTCCCGCTGGAGCAGTGTTGATGAAGCTGCACGGGCCTTGGCAGTTCTGAGCAAGCTGCCTCGGTCCCAGTTCTCCTACAGCAACAAGTTCGACTCCCTCGAAGATGCGTGGTTATCGGGACCTGGCGTTCTCGATCTCTTTGCTGGATCGCGTGGCTTCGCTCGTGCTTGCATCGAGGTTGCCGAGACCTGGGTCTTAAGCTTTGACATCGAGCACCATCCTTCCGAGGACTTGCTGTCACCCCCTGTCCAAATTAGGGTTTTCAGGCTGCTCACACTAGGTTGTTTCACTGCCATGGGAGCCGGCCCGGTCTGCGCCTCTTTCAGCATGGCGGTGACTCCGCCCTGCCGCAACCTGGAATATCCTGCTGGACGACCCACTTGCTCTGAGAAGCAACAGCTGAAGAACGAACAGGGCAACGCTATGCTGGCCTTCGTCATTCGACTGGTGATGATCTGTGTTCGCAAACGCATTCTGTTCTTCGTGGAAAACCCCGATGGATCCTGGATGTGGCGACAGACTCGCAGTGATCTTAGCTGGTCGGCGATAATGGCTTCTGGTTTAGTGGGCGACTGGCGTGCAGATTACTGCAGGTTTGGCACAGCTTGGCGGAAGAGGACCCGCTTCAGGACAAACTCTCAGCTTCGTGGACAGGTGACTTTCTGCACTTGCACAAAACCCCATGTTCAGCTGCGTGGCCGGTGCAGATCTCGACGCATGAGCTTCACCAAGCTTGCTGAAGCTTACCCCCGAAAAGTCTGTCGAGTTCTTGCCATTGGTCTGCTTGCTGATGCTGGACTTTTGGGCAAACGTCGAAAACTGGACATCGCCGCCTGCGCAAAAGCAGGGCATGTGAGAATTGGTGAAGCGCAACATCCTGGACCTCGTTATGCCAGAGATCGACCTCAAGTCGATTTAGCTGGAGTGGAGTTGCTGGAACCGGCTACAGTGCAGATGCGCATTCGCTTGACGGACCAGTTTGTGCGATGGTTTGGTGCAGAGTTTCCAGGAGCAAGCTTTGACATTTTGGCAGGTGCGGCCCCGTCGTTAGCAGTTCAGGTTCTGGCGAAGTATGGGGCTGTGTGCTATGCTAATGGTACTCCGCTTCATTACTACAGACAGCTGCTGGCGCATATGCAACGTGTACATTTGCAACTCAGGCCGTTTATGACAGCTGCCTGGGAGACAGTATCCAAGTGGGAACTTTTGCAACCAACCCAGCACAGGCCTCCTATGCCCGAACCTTTGCTGCATGCGATGGCTACTTTGGGACTGGCCTGGAAATGGGATCGATGGACTTCAGTTCTGCTGGGCTGCTTCTATGCGGTGTGCCGTATAGGTGAGTTCCTGCGCGCAACGAGGAAGGATATCCTTACTCCCAAGGACGTGCTTTCTGCCGATCAGGTTATATACGTGAAGATTGCTCTGCCTAAGACACGACGACGTGGTGCTTCAGTGCAGTATGCGACAATCGATGAGAAGCTGGTGGTTCCTTTCTTATGTGCGGTGTGGGACGCTTTGCAACCTGCAGAACCTTTGTATCCAGGTACTCCCGGAGCTTTCAGGTCCAGATGGGAAGCTGCTTTGCGCCATATCGGCGTGGGAAAAGAGCATCGTCTCACACCTGGTTCTCTGCGAGGTGGAGGAGCTGTGTCCGCCCACAGAAAGGGCATCCAGATTCACGATTTGCTATGGCGGATGCGTTTGCAACATCAACGCACGTTGGGTTTTTATCTGCAAGAGACGACTGCAATATCAATCCTGCCTGCACTTACAGATGAGGTACGACTACGGCTGCAAACCTTTAGGGACGCATTGCCGTGGTTTCTACACCCACGAGGCCCCGCAGCGCACAGCAGTGCAACCTTCGGATGAAGCTTTTTCGCTGTCAGCCCGGGTGAAGTGTGGTTCAGCTGTGAGCTGTCCACAAAGGGAAGTCGCCTTTCATGCTGCGAAGATCGCAGCCAAACATATGGACCAACAGCCCTGTGGAAAACACAGTGCTGCAGTGAGTGTCGGGTCTTGCAACATGCAGTTGCATGTTTCATGGTGAGAGCACCGCAGTTGCTCTTGCCCATCCCACCTCCCGTTCAGCTGTGAGCTGTCCACAAAGGGAAGTCGACTTTCATGCTGCGAAGATCGCAGCCAAACATATGGACCAACAGCCCTGTGGAAAACACAGTGCTGCAGTGAGTGTCGAGTCTTGCAACATGATCCATTTTTTTCTAAGAAATCCGGTTGGGCCCGACTCGTGCAGTAAGTTCCTTTGGCGTGCATTGTTTGCAACCAATTTGTTGTTTTCCGTCTCGTTTTTTTTTGGAAATCATCATTTGTTGCGTTTTGGTTGTTTTTTGCTCATCCGGATGATAGTTTCAGCGACGCTGATGGCCCCTCATCAACAGTATTTACCACTGATGGACCCTCTGTGACACAAAATGACTGTACTTGCGCTAAATTGCATTATTCGCCTCTGGATACATAACAGTAGCCGAGGGCAAAAATGACACTGGGTCACGTGTTAAAACGAAAGATGTTGGCACTTCACCCGCTAATTAGGCACGAAGCGCATGTCGTAATGAAGTGAAGGGGTCTCATCATTTGCATTGACAAAGAACACAGGCAGAGAGCATAAGAAACCGGGCGGATGCCTAGAAACAGAATCCCCCCGCTCCCAAAGGAGCTGCCGACACGTATGCGGGAGTGAAAGATCCTCGACAGGCGAAGATTCCTAGTGCCTGGAGGTCCTTTTATTCAGTTTTACTTTATTTTATTTGAGGTTTTGTGGGTCCGAGCCATGCTTTCCAAGACCATGTCTAAGGCTGGGACTCCTCAAAAATAATATGTGCAAAATATTCTGGGGTATTCCAGCTAGCCATGAGGCAACCCTGCAACATAGTTGGGACATCCTGGAACCCCCTGGAGTATATTTGTACGTGTGACTTGATTTTATTTTATGTTTGGCCTGGCATCCCAATCATATTATTCCTATTTTATGTTATTTTATTCTTATTTTGCCTTCGGCGGGGTACCACTGACTGTAACTCTTCGCCAACCTTTCGAGCTAAACATTGGACAGTTGAGTTACTTGTTTGAAGTGGGTCGTTTTTTTAAACCAATACTTTGCGAAAAAAGAGAACGACAAGGATCTAGTAGATTTACTGTCTCTTCCAACTGGCCATCCCTACTAAACATTTGATTTTTGCTCCGGGCTGCTGCAGGTTCTAAACATTTGATGGCTTCATGTAAATCATTCATCGATAAGTTGGACACCATGGATTAGTTTTCCTTCCTACGTGTCACATAGTGGCACTGCAGGAAAACATAACTGTACCAAAACGGAAGATGGGCCTATGATGGGTTAACGCTGGCCATATGCAAAGCCTATGATGGGCCTATGATAAGGGATTGGGAAGCTAAAGCAGGGTTACCCATTGTCCAAATGTTCCGAACCCAGTGGCAACCATACGTCCCCAAAACAATCTTTTGGGGACGTATGCTTTTGGATCAGGGAGCCTTGTATATCTACATTCTAGGACGGGTCTAGGATTGGGCATAAGGAAGTTTAAGCAGGGATGCCCCTTGAGCCTGGTGGGAAAATCAACACTAAACCTTTTCTTCCTCGCTCACGGCACCCTAGCATTACGCAAGGCTTCCACCACGGCTGGTCAAAGCTACAAGCTGGTAATGGAACAGTTTTTTCTGGCTCTACGATGGCCGTGCGATGGCCTATGATGGGCCTATGATGGGCATATGATGGGCCTATGATTGGGATCAGAAAATTTAGGCACGCCAGGTGTGTCTATGATGGGTTCATGATGGGTCGTTAATGAACTAAAACAAAGCAATCCACGCAACCGAATGGACTCCATTCCCAGTATTCACAGGAGCCGTTGATGCTAGCGAACGCTTAGTGAAAACCCAGGAAACCAACCTCTACCACATGGACTTGCCGCCAGAGAGCTGGGCTACCCTGGTCTTTATTTCACTCCGCCCCTACCTGCTGCTTCATTTGGTTCCTGCCCATCTGGTTGACCAGGTTGGTCGCAAACTACATTGTTAAGTGGGTCTTGATCAAAAGTTGCAATGACCTTGGAAAGACGACAGTTTAACAGTTTATCGCACAGAAAAAAGATTAACGCGGAAAGCGCTTGAGGCATGGAATAAAATCGTGGGGGTTCTGGCTATTGTTTGAAATTCAGTTGGGACCCTTCGTGGGCATGAGGAAACAAGTGTGAGAGGCTGGTGCAAAGGTTATGGGCTGGGACCCCTTGGGGTCCCAGCGCATTTAGTTTCTTGGTTTCATATTTGCAGATGAAAGGTGGGACCCTTAGTCTTTTATTTGCATCACCACGTTCACGTTCCATTGCAAAGTCCATGTTCAAGGCTGGGACCCCTTCGTTTTATTGAGGGATCCCAGGTCACTGGGTACTACCCATCGGGTATATTGAAAGTTGAGAATTCTCATGAATAATCCTTCGGTGACTGCTAAATATTTTTGTTGGACGCAATATGCAACGAAGTGAGGTTAAATTCCACAATTGCCATTGAACAGCGCCAACCGGCACCCATCGACATTAAATACGTTGCGTTTCATTACCCGGCACGTGCGTTCGAGTTCATGTTTCAGGGAAGGCGTTTGACTTTCACGGAATTATCGGTGTCACAGTGCATTTTGGTGTGAAATGGGGAGGCTTGATAATTTTGTCGCACGCCTCGGTCTTGATAGTTCCTCAGCAGTTGTTTTTTTTTTCTTCTTCCGCCCGTCCGAGTGCCACGTGAGACTACGATCCTATAAAAACAAAAGCCTGCAACCATGAAATCGCGCGCCTGCACAGAATGCCCTGTACAAACCAGCGTGGCATAACCATTTTTGAGAAGCATGTTTTTCTCGAATGGGGCAGTTTCTGGGTTCAAGTGTATGTCTCAGCCTCACCACTTGTCAGTGGGGTTTGCCGGGGGCAGTCTCACCTCGCTCCTGCTGTCTCTGCTGCGGGACTGGCAACATTCGGTGCCCTTGCCAGTGCCCTCAGCTGAGCCATTGCCTGAACTGGACTGCAGGTGCAGTGTTTTCATCAACTGGGACCTCAGTGAAAGGGAATTGGGTATCCTGGTTTGTGGAATCATTTTTGGGGTATTGTTGCTGCCCTTGATTGAACTGCTGCTGGTCTTGCGTCAAGCCTGGACCTACTGGTTGCGATCTAAGCTGCTTGGTAGCAGCTACAAACCTGCTGGACTTTACAGGCGAGTGGATGCCTGAATCTCCACGCTCTGTCAGGATCTGTGAGCTTGAGGCTCAGGTCCTGGCCTTGCAAGCTAGGTTGGACATTCTCGAGGAGCGACTGACTGCTGTGGAACGGGTGGATTTTGAAGTGGTGCCTGCTGCCACTTCTACATCATATCCTGCTGCTAAATCTTTCAGTGCTCCTGGTTCTCGCAGCTCTCGAGCTGCGCCTCCTAGTGGTGGTGATCGGGCTGTGATCTTGCGCAGGATTGCGGACTGGTTGGTGCATAATCTGGCTGGGGAACATCGCGGCTCATCAGGCCGTGACGGGCTTGCTGGACCATCGAGGTACTACGTGATCGCCCGGGACATCTCTGGCACTGTGTATCGGCCCTTGCGGGTCGTCAGCCCTTGGTCTGAGGCTGAGCGATTGGTCAAGCGCAACGGATCTTTGGGTGACTCCATCTACATTGGACTTCCTCGCTGGGAGGACGTTCAGCAGATTGCTGAGCTCAGTGGACTGGGCTTAGAGGATGGACAACGATCTGGTGCCTGAGACTCCTCCGAATCTGGAGGAGTTTGGTGAGGAGGTAGAGGACTTAGACGGGGAGCCGCTGACACACAGGGAAATTTTGCGAAGTCATCTGCTGTGGGATAGTGGCGGTGTCCCGAACCCAGAATACCCAATTGCATGCATCACTACTGCTGGACCGGAAGGGGATCAGCGTGTGAGTTGTATCCTAATTACAGAAGTGAATTCAAGACTTTTGGTAGCAGTTCCAGCCGCTGCATGGCGCCGAAGTGTGACGAGCCGCGTACTACCTGGAAAAGCCCTTCAGAAAGCTGTGTGTGTTGCCCTGACGGCAGCCGATCCGGAAAGGAGAGAGAAACCCTTTGGCGAAGTCTTCACAAAAGCATGGATAGGTTACCTTCACCCGGACCTGGAGAATCAAGTAGATCCGGAAGGCTCCTTGGAAGACAGTCTCCAATTTTGGTCCGAGGATTCGACTATGCAGGTGACTCCTCTGGCGGCAGCTTTGATAGAAGTTGCCGACGACAAGTTCTGCTTCGCGACAGCTGGATCGACTGCGGAGGTGGGGGCCAAGCCGACAGTAGGCCGGGGTGTGCAAGCTCGGCTCGGCTATCTGGAAGAGAACATGGTGGGCATTCAAAGCGCTCTGAACAGTTTGGTTGCGCACCTCAGCTCACAACAAGAACTTCCAGCCGCTCCCCCTGCAAAATCTACGGCTCCGAAGAGCTCAGCAGCTCCCAAGGCGAAAGCCACCGAGCACCTACCTGGTTTGGATCCTTCGGTGGTGCAGGCTGCTCTGCGTTCAGGAGTCGAGATGTCGCATCTGCGAGAAATGTCGAAGCTGGTTATGCGAAAAGGGAACAATCCGGGAGATGTGCCCAAGAAGAAAGTGGTCAAGCCTCTGGACATCCTAGGAGAATCAGAGGAAGAACTGGTCCCAGAAGAGGAAGCTGCGGATGGAGGCCAGACCGCCTCATCTGCATCGGATCCAGTTGGTGCAGCTCTAGTGAAGTTGACAGCCATCGTCGAGAACCTCAGTGGCGAAGGTCGAAAGAAGAAAGAGCTGGACGAGCTACTAGACGAACCCGGCGGTTTCGATGCTGGAAACCAGAGTCTGATCAGTGCCGGACATCAGCGGCGCCAAGCAGCAGTGCTTCGTGCCCTTCAACGTGGATTGCTGGAAGCTCCGGATCAATTGTACAACAAGATGGAAAGCCTCATGCTGTCAGACTTTGGTTCTCGTGCCGAGATCCCCGGAGAGCCGATAAGAACTGGTTCTTGGAGAGGTTGGCTGGAGCACCGTTCTCGCATTCCGAACATCGCTTCAACTGTGAGGATCTCATGGGCTGTAGCAGGAGCACTGGACAGTCTTCGCTGCGACAAACCCAAGGAAGCCCAAGCTCGTCTAGGGCTGCTGTTAGCAGCTCTAGACCAAGTTGCCTGCGACCGAGGTCAGTGGCTGCTGGCCAACGAGATCCTACTGGAACCAGGACCACCCCACAGTTCCTTTGCAAGGCACACTCCACCAGAGTTTGGGGAAAATCCCCACACTCGTTTGGTAGACAGCCGATGGATGGAAGCTCTGATGTTCAGAGTGAAGGAGCTGGACGACTTCACCGAAAGGAAGCTGAAGTTGAGTCGTCGGGGCAAAGGAGAGGAGCAGAAGGACCAGCCTGGGAAGCCGAACAAAGAAGGCGACAAGAAAAAGCCAAAGGGAGAGAGCAAAGGCAAAAAGTCAGGGGCAGGAAGCAGCGAAGATGCTTCCAAGGAGAAACCAAGCAGCTGAAGGGAAAAACCATGCATGCTCGCTCCGATGGTTCGAAGAAAGCATCTGAGCTGAATTCGCCTCACACTGAGGTACCTGGCAGCCGAGCTAGCACAGTATCAATCCATAGCTGGTGGCAGGGTGCCTTCCGTGTGCTTTTGCACATCGATGGGAACTTGAGGAAGTTCTTTCGATCCATGTTCCGCAAAGTGGCTACTCGCTCGTCTTCGAGTACGTCCTCCAGTTTGTGGCCCATGCCTCTGCCCTATCCTCATCGCTTTTTGAAGAAGCGAAGGGTGCCGGATGAAGCAGAAAGTGAATGCTCGTTTCAAGCAGCTGTCAACCTGGCAGTTTTGATCCTCAACTGGCTGCATTTGCGACGAGTTGCAGTTGCACCTGCGGAAATCGTGCTGGGTGGCAGCTTGAACAGACTTCAATGGCGAGCAGTGAGGCAAATGGAAACCACCATGGAGGCTTGTAAGCAGTCTTCGCCCGTGACCGCAGAGGACATGGGGCGCACAGCAGGCAAGATTCAAAACATAGAAGAAGCCATCGACAAGCTCGGCACCTTTGAAGCAGCAGCCAGCAGTGCCTTGCTAGGTGGCTATGACAAAGGAGTGGCAAGCAGTTCCCATCGCAATCCATGCAAGTTTGCACCAGGCCTTCGCAAAGCCTCGCCTGGTGATGTAATTGGTGCTCTGTCCAGCACCAGTGCTATGACTGCACTGCCTCTTAAGAGTGAGAGGCTCGAATTTAGAGGTGAACCGGCTTTTGACCCCTCCCCGTATTTGGATGAAAAGAGCAGAGAGATCTTCAATGAACCAATACGTTGTGCTATGTTGCCGGAGGAGAGTTCTGCCGAGGTTCCTTCTGTCAAGATTCATTGCAGTCGAGCCGAAAAGATGAAAGTGTTCCGCAAGTTGGACCAATGTGGAAGATTGGGCATGGTAGCTGAATCCGAAGTCCTTCCTGGTTATCAAGCTGGTCTTTTTAGTGTACCTAAAGACCAACGTTTGGATCGGCTTATTTTTGACTCTCGCCCCTTCAACACCTTGAAAAACACCTATAGGCAGATGGGTTCGCGGAATGGCATCGATTGTACCTTTGTTGGATATTCAATTGGATGCAGATGAGATATGTATTTGCAGCGGTACAGATCTACGTGATTTTTATTATGCTTTTAAGATTACCCCTGAAAGACTGGCTAGGAACTCCTTAGTGGGGCCTGTGGATCCGAAACTATTTCACGACTTCCGTTGCTTCCGACCTGAGATTGCTGACCATCAACTTTGCTATTTAGCATTGGGCACATTGGCAATGGGAGACCGGCAAGCTGTCGAGATTGCACAAACTGCACACCTTGGTATATTAATACAAGCAGGTATTCTGGATGAACATACACTGATCACCATGGATCTTAGCGTACCACGGGAACCCTTCTTCGGTGGCGTAGTCATAGATGACCTGGTTTTGTTTGAACGTATTCTACTGAAAGATTGGCTTGAGATCAAAGAGAAGACCTACAGCAAAGGAGTACTTGATGAAGCTCTAGCGGAATATCGTCGAGTTGGTCTTGTTCCTCATCCTGGTAAAACCTTTTCTGAAGAAGTTCATGGTGAGTTCTGGGGTTGTGAATTTAATGGGGAAACTGGGACAGTTCAAGCAAACCTGAAGCGGGTCATTCCAGTCATTGCGGTCACACAGAGAGTCGTCATGATGGGCATGTGCACAGTGGGCCTCCTCGAAATCCTTGTCGGCTCCTGGACAGCCATTTGCCTTTTTCGGCGGCGACTCCTCTCCTTGTTCAATGTAGTTTACTCAGCAGGCGATGGTGACTTCGATCGCACTCACGTGCTAAAGCTGTCACCTGAACTGCAGGAAGAGATGCTGCTGCTGATGGGCCTGGCTCCATTAGCCGTGACCTTACTTAGGATACCGAACAATTCATACCTACATTGCTCTGATGCTTCGGAATGGGGTATTGGGGTCACTCGGACTCAGTTGTCAGCACCGATGGCGAAAGAGATCCATCGGCACAAGTTGAAGAAAGGCGTATGGGCAAAGCTCCTCAGCCCCGTCAAAGCTGTGGAGCGGCTGCGTGGCACTTTGCCACCAGAAGATGAGCTGCCATGTGGTCAGCAGATAGCAGGCCACCCTCTCTGGATTGAACTAGCCAGCTCATTGCCCTTCGATGAAGTTTGCAGACATCGTGCACGAGAGGGAGTGCACATCAATGTGCTCGAGTTGCGAGGGATGTTGAAAGTTGAAGCCCTTGTAGCTCGTGAAAGTTTTCCCCAGCGATTTTTCACCTTGGCAGATTCTCAGGTTGCTTTGGGAGTTTGGACAAAAGGTCCATGCCGAGCTGCAGCAGTCGTTAGCTGTACATCTTGGATGCGGGATGTTTGGTAATTGCGGGTATGTGCCTACAGAGTTGAATACTGCCGATGATCCAACTCGCGGCGCTGAAGTTCGAGCTCCTGCGAAAGAACCACACCCTGCCATCCTTGCTGCTGATGCCGGTGACTTCGCTCCTTTGGATGACTGGCTTCGGAAGTACGAAGCTGATTGTTACCAATGCAGCGGCCTTCCTCCTCTCAGCGAACTTGCAGGCGATAAATCTGGGAAGACTGATCGAAGAAACAGCAGTCTTCGACATCGCAGTTGGGACAAAGCTCGAAAAGCTGCGAAACGACAAAGAAAAGAAAAGAAGACCAGAGAGGCTGGCAATTTTCCTTTTCGAGGGCTGCCGACTGAAAATGTCAAATTTTTCGGGAAAATTCAGAAAAATTTGTCCCAATTTTCGGGAAAAATTGGGGGTTATGGCCAAGAGATCCAAACTCCAGACCCGACAGGAAATTTGCTAAGAGAGGGGTTGGACCTGACTCATGAGAAGTCCAGAACCAGCAGTGCTCCTTCCGTGCCTAGCTGTTCTTTGTCTACACAGAGGGAGCTTGCGCACCCTACTGTGCTATTGGGTCCGGGAGCTAGCGCTGCTGTTCTGGATTTCCAAGAGTCTGGTGCGACTTCTCTCAGTGATGAAGCAGCCGCAGCACTGGCTGAAGTACCAATGCGCCAGTTTGTGCTGCCAAAGCGGTGGAAAGTGCCAAAGACCTGGAAACCTCAGAAACCAGGTTTCCTTGATTTGTATTCTGGTAAGAAAGGTGTTGCTCGAGCTATGACCAGCCTCTGTGACTGCTGGGTTATCACCTTCGAACTGGATGATGGAGCAGACCAAGATGTTCTTTCAGATCGAAATCGGAAGTTGATTGAACGTCTGCTGTCTTCGGGAGCTATACTAGGAGTTGGCATCGCGATTTTCTGCTCCTCCTTCAGTCGAGCCGTGCGACCGCCGGTGAGGACTTCCAGTTCTCCTTATGGCATCGCAAATCTGTCAGAAAAGATGCAAGCTAAAGTTCTGCTTGGGAATAGTCATGCTGTGTGGGTCGCAAAGCTCATTACCATTTGCCGGAAGCAAGGTGTGAGGCATTGGATCGAGAACCCGGACGGCAGTTTCCTTTGGCTGCTACCTGAATTTCTGACTTTGGGATCGACTGTGGCCTCCAATCTACTGAGGTTGGACTATTGCACCTTAGGCACTGCTTGGCGCAAACGCACGAGATTTCTGACTGATCTGCATTTGGCGGGTCAGACTTTCTGGTGCTCACGGCTACATCGTCACGTTCCCCTTAAAGGCTGGTGTAAGCGACATCGTTGCTCATGGACTAGACTGGCACAGACTTATCCTCGTAAGCTCTGCTTTTTCTTAGCCAGGGCGATGTTGATTGACACTGGAATGCTCAAGAATCATAGGAAGATAAATTTTTCTTTGATCAGCCGTTGTGAACACTGCAGAATTGGAGAAGCTTCAAATCCTGGACCTCGGCGTCGCAACCCCACTTTTCGAGATCTCGATTTATTGGAATCCCAAACTCTGGTGAATCAGGGCACAGTTAACTTGGGTAACAATATTTGGGCTGCTTTTCAACGGTGGTTGCGAATAGAATTTTCAGCTGAAGCCGCATCCAGTTTGCAGACACAGCCGGAGCTGCTTGGGGTGCTTGTCGTTGAGTTTGGCAAACACCTCTACACACAAGGTCAAAGCATATACCTTCTGCGACAACTAGTCACACATATACAGCGAGCAGATCCTTTGAAGCGGCCTCACCTGTACCATGCCTGGGTTTTGATTTCAAAGTGGGAAAGTCTGGAACCTACTGTACATCGTACTCCTTTACCTTATGTGATTTACAGGGCTATGGTTGCCTTATCCTTATCGCTGGGGTGGATTCGTGTTGCTGGTATCCTCGTACTCACTTTTGAAAGCATATGTCGACCTGGCGAAGTGTTGCGGGCCTTGAGAGAAGATTTGCTTCTGCCTTGTGACTTGATAGCAGAAGACCCCGGTCGAGTTTTCCTGCGCATTAGACAACCTAAGAGCAGTCGACGGGGTTTAGGCAAGGTTCAACACTCAAAAATCAGTAAGCCCTTGATAGCTGAATTTTTGCAGAAGATTTTTGGAAACCTAGATCGTTCAGCTCCATTGTTTGCAGCCTCTGCCAGCACCTTTCGAAAACGGTGGAACTTGTTGTTGTCCCGACTGCATATTCCAGTCACTGCCGGCCTCACTCCGGCATCTATGAGGGCCGGAGGCGCAGTGAAGAGTTATCGTGAGGACGAAGATGTTTCTAGGTTGTTATGGAAAATGCGGCTGAAGAGTGTCGAAACCTTACAGCACTACTTGCAGGAAGTGGGAGCAGAGTCAGCCTTCCTTCAGTTGCCACAAGAATCAAAGAAAGCCATAGTTGCTGCTAGTGCGCTTTTCGAAGTCTATCTCCAGCAAGTTTCTTCTGACGGGAGCCTAGCCCCCTTGGGCTGAGCCATATGTTGTTGCTCGTTTCGAGTTTCCCCGTAACTGGCACAAGCTGAAAGTTGGATTCTGATCGGCCTCTGCAGTGCCCTTTGGATGTTTCAGCTCCTCCTTCGATCGAACGCGGATGTCTCCTTTCGATTTGAGCAGTCCATCCTGCACTTCGAGCCCTCCAGATGTACAGAGAATCTTCAGCAGAGCCAGCGGAAGAAGAAAATAGCTGAGTGAGGGACAAACATGAGAAGCATGTTTTTCTCGAATGGGGCAGTTTCTGGGCCCACCCTCGGCCACCCGGATTCTGATCGGCCTCTGCAGTGCCCTTTGGATGTTTCAGCTCCTCCTTCGATCGAACGCGGATGTCTCCTTTCGATTTGAGCAGTCCATCCTGCACTTCGAGCCCTCCAGATGTACAGAGAATCTTCAGCAGAGCCAGCGGAAGAAGAAAATAGCTGAGTGAGGGACAAACATGACCATCTTTCGCTGCCGTGATCCATGGCTCGGAAAAATAAAGTTAGGAGAAAGGGTTGAGATCACCGTCCCACCGTTTTGGTGGGTGACCCGCCTCTCTCGAAGGAAACAATGGCAAATGGCTGGCTAAGTTCAGATTTGTTTTTTCATAACAGTTTTTCTCGCGCCGAACCATGTGTAGAAAATGTTTGCATTGCGCGTTGTTTGCCTGGATTTCCTTGCTGTTCCTGCTTCTGCTTCGCCCGTCCGAGTCAAAGTGGAAAAACACTCTGCCTACGGTCCTCCATGGACACGGGGAAAGTGCCAAAGAATGGCACTCAAAAGTCAAAAGTTCTTGATTTCTTGAACAAATTTTTGTCGATGAATGTGCCAGTTTGTAAGGTTAGACGCTTGGTGCCACCAAAGGGCATTGCCTACATATGTCTGTGCAAATGAATGAGGTTGGTTATCCCATCTTTTAAGCGGCCTCCCTGGCCTCCTCTTCGGGCAAGATGTGAAATTACCGTTCCAATCGTGCAGTGGATTCCCTGGGCGCAACCTATTTCTCGTTTTGTCGTTTTTTTTGGGAATGTTTAATTTTGTTGTTTTCGCTGTGGGTTGTTCGCCCAGCGTTCCACTTGACTCGATATAGGCAGTTCTTGAGCGTAATTGGCATTAGTTGCCATTCCTGGCCGCTAGCTGCTGGCAATGGAGTTGTTCAGTCGAGTCGAGTCGAGGCCCCGCACGCCCAGAGCCAGCCCATTGGGACGCAGGTGGAAAAGTGAAACCGAAAACATTCGAAATATCAAGTTGCAGCATGTCCAAAGCCTCAAATTTGCACCGCAGAAAGGCACCAAATCATTGATGTGTTTCATCTACATTGCATTGTCAGCGGCCAAGGCGCCCCCAATTTGCACAGCAGTGGGGTCATTCAATGGGAACAATGGAAGCAAATACCCAATTGCACAAACTGCGAGTCAACAACACTAATTGACAGCGACCGGCACTAAATGACACACATGTTTGACGGGAGGGGCGTTCGAACTTTGAAATAAGCCGTCCATCCGTTTGCTACGCACAGAACTGGAAGGAAATGATCTACTAACCTGAACCGGCAGGAGGGAACCATGATTCTTGCGGCATTCTGCTACAGAATTGGGCGCGCCGTTTCCATGGCTGCACATGCCTTATGTTCCCGATGGACCGTGGGTTCCGAATGCGAATGGACCCATTGGAGAACGCAACAATTTGATTACACATGTATGAACATCAAGGCAAACGCAAGTGATAAGTACAGACCAACCAGAACGACGCGTGCATAGTTTCGTGCTGAAAGTACTCCACCTAGTCCACATTCAGCATTCGAACCACAGCAAGATCATTGTGATACACGCGAATCCTCAGCTGAGGTTGGACGCTCGTCGTTCTCCGCCCATTCCGGTCGATGACTACGGCTGTAAAAGGACATGGGCAATCTAAAAATCACAGTGGCCGGCAAAACTGAGCAAAGGTTACTCTTCAACAAATCGTGTGCGCCGCTGCTGTGGTGCACCCAGCCGCACTTCCTGGTGAAAATTTGTCCCGAAAATTTTGATGACGAGTCACCCCATTTGATTGCAGGCCATCCTTGCCGACGACTTGGTTTTGATTCGAAACTGGTGTGCCAATGTTGCGTTGGATCCGATCGCAACAGAAGTGCCAGCCCAGAATTTGCCCGTGATCCAATGTGAACGGACAAACGAAATTTCGTCAAATACAAAGTATTGCCCGACAAGTTCAATGGATAGATCCGGCTGGCGTTTTGCAACCCGACCTTCGTCCGACGCATTGTATTTTGCCAATTTTCGTTATCAAATTTGAGCCAACCCACAATTCTGTAGGAATAATGATGGCAACAAAAAGGTTCAGGACCAATTATAAGCAGAGATGCTTGTTCAACAGTCGAGATATTGATTACTCAATCGATGGACGCCCCAATGTACATTGACATGGTCGAAGTTTTGCATGGGAAGGATACCCATAAATATCTTGGAAAACTCCTCACTGGCGATTTGAAGAAGCGAACCCAAGCTGAATTCGATCATCGTGTTCGCCTTGGTTGGGCCAAATGTCATAGATTTCGGACAATACTTACAAACAAACATATCTCATTGAAACCGAAATTGAAATTCTTCCTTTGCTGCGTCACACCGACGGTTTTGTTTGGCCTCTCGGTCCTCCAGGTGCCGATGTCGCATTTGCAGCAGCTCGATGCTTTGCAGAGAGGCATGTTGCGGAGTGCAATCGGGTGGGCGCGGTTGAGAGATGAGGACTGGCACGACACAATGGTCCAGATGCAGGGAAAGATGCACAGTGCCATGACCATCCACCCTCTACAAAGCTGGAGCCGACAGTGGGCAAATCAACAACATTCTTTGGCGCACCGTGTTGCTACATCGCATTCTTGGGCCAAATTCGCTGAATTATGGTCACCGGCAGATGACTGGCAAAACAACTTTTCGTGCAAACCACATCAGAAACCTGGCCGGCCTGCGTTGAAATGGGACAGTCGTTTGAAAAAAAATTCCCAGCAATACTTTCCAATTTGTTCAACGTGGACAGAAGGTGCTTCGCAAATGAACTGGATGTTTTTCAGCCAAAATTTTCAAAATGACCTATTGAATTGAGCAAACATTCTTTTGTTTTCATTTCTTTTCACCCCGTGTCCTGGTGGGACCGTAGTAGGTTTGTTTCACTTCGACTCGAACGGGCGCACAGCAGAAACTTGTTCAACAGTGCGTATTTTCATCTATTGTTAGTCCATGCGCACTGGCAATTTCCACGTGCTTTCAATTGCAAAAAATTTATTGGGAAAATTGTCCTAAAGTATCTATGGAGGTTATCACAACCAACACTTGCCAAAAACCGCCGCCCGCTTGAATCACCATGGGGCCCCACAGTGTGCATGCTATCAGGATTGTGATTCCTGTGCGATGTTCAAAACCAATCCGACGTGTGCGAGTTCTTCCATCAATCCTTCAATTGTTTGAATCATTTCTCCGATGGCGTTGCCAAGAAAATAGTTTGTCCGCATGTTGGATGTTGGTCAGCCACTCGAACCCATCAACATCAAAACCATGTGTTTGCAACCGGGGTTTCCATCTACCCATGGCAACGTCCAAACCGCAGTTGACAAAACAATGGGTTCATGATGTCTGTCGCCAGGTCCCGCCCCACGGTGACTACCAAATTTTTTGCCACCTTGAATCCGTCCACTTTGTTCTCGATGCAGTGCCGCAATCAACTTCAGGAAGGGACCCGGCACACAATGAGCAGACATTGCACTGCACACGGGGACGTGCTCAATTCTGTCAGCGGTGTTCTTCAAATCCAATTCAAGGTTCGCGCGCCGTTCATCAAAATTTTATTCCAAGGACTTGCATTCCCCATGTCCTCTAGTGGACCTCGAATGGGCGAAAGAAAGAGAAAATAAAACACATACACCGCTCGATTCCATCAAGTCTGCCCAGTTGTGCCGGTGCAAGTGTTAGAGCAGGCGAACGGAACATGATATTTGTTGCGATGGAAACATCGAACATCTTCATTTTCATCATATTCCATTTCGCTGCCACGTGCCTGTTGGTAACGGCTGCCCCGTGTTGATGGAAATTGCTTCAGGCAACCTTGTGATCAAATTCCACTTGACATTGTTGATCCGAATCACCTTGCTGAACCAAATCACGGAAGACCGGTCTTCCCAAAAATTTTTATATAGTAAGGTTGCCTGCCATGAACGACCTCGACCCATGAACGACCTCGACCACGTCATTGGCGGTTTGGCTGTATGTTGGACAAGGCAATGACTGCGTTCTGAGGATGTTTGTTTTGGAGGTGTTGAATCCCCATGGATTTGCCGAGATTCATCGCAAAGAACTGAGCGAACACGGGTTAATTTTTTTTGCCAATTTCCAAATCCAAACCCCGCGTGCCAAGTCGTAACTTCCATGTGACCGCCCCTTCCAATGCAGCGTTGACAAGTGAGGGAGTCAGAACATCACCTTGCTTCTCTCCCTGCTGGATACGGGATGGTGTGTGGTACTCTATGGTTTCAAACCAGCCGGTGTTAATTGCGTGCAACAATTAATGGAAAATTTTGGAACAGTTTCTTTGGACGATGCGAACAATCCCTCAATTTCCATTTTGTCAAAATGTTTCTTGAAAACCACACTTGCCATCCAAACATCGCAAATCCATCCCAACAGTTTTCCAAAGCAAAAATCCAAAGCAATGGTGGCAAAGTCAAGGGTGAGGCATGGTCGGAATCCGACGATCAAATCGACTGGAGACAATCCAGGTGTCAATCTCACATTCCAATGCATGTTTTGCAGGAACGTGGCATAACTTTCCAAAATGTTTTGTTTGGCGAAGGGGTTTCAACAAACTGCCATACTCAGCTCGGCCAGAATACCGACATTGCGTTCAGAGCTGCCCATGCCATCCAGGCGTCACAGGCCCAGTCCAATGATTTTCAAACAAAGGCATTAACACCCGGCAAATTCGAGGCTTCCGAGTTGCCGCACTGACTTGATAAATTGATCGGCAATCATCGGAATGTTCACGACCTCTCTTGCCGCGCCGTTCATAGAAAACTTCGCAAATAACGTCCAACAAGGCAATGCATGGGGCGGATCGTGATCAACATTCTGAACCAATGTTGCCCTGCGGATTGGTCTGGCCAGACACTCGCAGAGTCATAATGTCAACAGTATGCCTGCCCAGTTCCAGGCAGACATGATGAAACGTTTCCAAACGATGGTTTCCATATTTGGACTCTTTCTGCCCATGTGCTCCGATGCTTCCAAGAGTTTTTTTCCAGTCAACGAGCTGGGATAAAATGAAAATTGCCAAGAGGAGGCAACATAAATTCAATTTTGTGTTCTGGCTTGAAGATGGTTCCGAAAGTTCAGCGGGATGAAGTTGAAATCGTTTTTTTTCCCATTGGTATGCCCAGACGATGCAACTTTGAAAATACATTTGACCTACATTGCAGTGTTGACATGTTCGGCGCATTGAAAGCAGGGTGGCGTTTGACCCTCCCACATGCGCCGCACGAAGTGGGCGTGGAAATGTCACCTGCAGATTGTGGCAGAGCTGTCGTAGGTTCTCACGTCCGTTTGCCGGCAACAGAAAAACGCATACAGACACACACACACACATACACACATACACACGACACAATGACACAAAACAAGAGTTGTGTAGTAGTCCGGCAAAGATGCCAAAACATAACTCAATTTTCAATGCAGAAAATTCCGCGTTCGCAAAAAAGAACCCCACCATGGGAAACTAATTGTAGTGCATTTTTTTCATCTTCACAATCATCATTTTGTTCGCTCTACTGCAACATGCCGGAATTGTCAATTCCGGCGCCGGCGCGACCCAATGAAACATGTCAAAAATTTGTCAAAATCGTCCACAAAATGAAATTAGAAGGCAAAATGATACGGTATTCACATGATGGAGGCAGCATACAGGCTAAGTATTGGAGTCACAACAGCGCAACATCAATGTGACCAAATGGGCAACAACTTGGAAATATTGAACATCATTGAACAAAATTGAGCGTCATGATCATTGCCATGATGTTCATCATGATCATCATGATCATCATGATCATCATGATCGTCATGATCACCATGATCACCATGATCACCGTGATCATCATGATCATCCTCCTCCTCTTTCTCCTCTTTCTCCTCTTTTTTCTCCTCCTCCTCCTCCTCCTCATCATCATCATCATCATCATCATCATCATCAATGCCATACTCATTAGCATTTTCAGGATCAAAAATGTGGACAGTGCCACTCCAAACCATGGGCGCATGCAAGAAACAATGACATTTCCCATTGGAAGGCCCAACGCGCGGAGTGGACACGCCCACATTGACAAACCAAAATACAACAGTGAGGAACAGGTGCTGACCAACATTTGTTCCAGACCATTTTGATCAGTGAGTGTTAAGTTTTGTATTCCTGATTGATTGTTCGTACCGTAAATTGGCAAATGATTGAGGTGGAGGTTTCAAGTTTCGGGAAGGGGCACATGGAATAACGTTTGTGGACACGTTGCCATAACAATTCGAACAATTTGGTTTTACCTGTTTCTTTCAATCGTGTTCGCAGCAAACAACATGTATATTTTCAGAGGTGCTCCGTGGTGGGCACGTTCGCACCCTTGGTGTGGGTAGACCATTGCGGTTCAAGTCAAATAGGAAGACAAACACGTAAGAAAGGCTTGAAAGTTGGAAGAACGGACACATTTCATCATCGAGAGCAGAAGAATATCCCTTTAATTGTCTGTGGCAGAAAACAACACGTTCGTAGTTGCAATGGCGCGCATTACTGTCACTTGCCTGCAACTACGTATTGGGTGATTTTGGATAGTTTCGGACAGCTGGCATTTGAAGGAGCACACTGCTGACTGTTCTGGAAAACGTCGTGCCGCTTTGTGTTTCTGTTCCCAGGTGCTGCCTGAAAGTGACGCTATTGGCGTTGTTGACGCAGCTCGCATGCAGGGCAGCAATGGTTTCAAGCCAACTTTGTTTTTTTACAGCCTTTTTGATGTGTTCTTCAAACCCTTGCGTCACTGCCAAGGTGAAGGATTTGCTTGAAGGCCGAGGGCCATTGTCTGGGACCTACCGTGATGGCCTGGGGTGATGGTCGTGTCAGTGAACTCTTGTGCAAAATCTGCATTGAGATCGCTCGATGAATTTCCAGCTGTGGCCCAAATATATGCTTGGAGCATTTGTTTGTCATGCGCATCCCGGTTACAATGCCTAGCAACGGGAATCATGATCCCCGTGATTTCATCCCCAGGCTCACACACAAAATGTTTCCGCCGCTCACCAGAGGGCTTAGGTACCGTCTAGGCCTGGGCACAA
The DNA here is from genome assembly GCA_009767595.1 of Symbiodinium kawagutii. Classification (NCBI taxonomy): domain Eukaryota; class Dinophyceae; order Suessiales; family Symbiodiniaceae; genus Symbiodinium; species Symbiodinium kawagutii. Next base: position 71,950 of record VSDK01026570.1, read on the forward strand.
CTTATCTAATGCTTTACAAACGGTTAGCCAAACTTGGAAATTTGCCCTCAGCCTCGCTTCTGGGCATATGTTGGAAAAACGGTGAAGGCTAAAACGACATACCAAGCACTAATCACAACCATGAGATCATCGTATTGGTCAGCGTGCACAAGTTACCCTAAAGGTCCTTCAAGAACAGCACAGACCTTGGCTCGCTGAGAGCATGGCGCCTTCGTGGTTCGTGGATGGCCAAACCCATGGACCAGGGCGAAGATGCTCGTCATAAGTAGCACAGTAGTGCCCACATTTGCCACTTGTTGTTTTGACAGCAGGTGCCTATAGCATTGCAGCGACATGATGCCAAACGGGGCCTGGACACTTTTTGGATTCCAGGATCCGGGTAAGAAAATGCTAGAAACAGAAAAAAATTTGTACGTCTGCAAATATGCTGTAATTATTAGTGGTACGTGAATATACTCAGTTATGGTCGTTGCTGTTTTCCAGTTTGCATCACGTTTCTCCTCATGTTTGGATTGTTTGCAGCGTTGGAACCCACAGCAGATCCAACGCTGCCGCTTGCATGAGGAAGAACTCAACCTCCCTGTGCCTGGCCAGACTTCCTTTTGGTCCGTCCATGACTCATTCCGTGCAGGCGAGCTGCTTGCGTTTGCTAGGGCTGTCCTCGCCAGTTGTCATCGTTTTGTCCATTGAACATGGAGATTGTTGTTTTGGTCTGGTTTCGGGGATTGCTTCCGTCTACAGTGTCAACAAGTAATGGTTATATAATACTCATGAAGGACCCTGATTACTGAGAATGATGCGACTTCACGAATAAAACTTTGTTTATGGTTTATTGCTTCATAATTGTCACACCTTGTTAAGCAATCTTAGCACACGCGCACATATTAATTCACCAACTCCGGTGAACATAGTCAGGTGAACATCTATTGGTTAACCCATTGTAGCTGCGAAAGTAGTTCTGTATGCTTAGTTTTGCCCGTTGATTAGTTGACCCATTGGTTAGTTGACCCATTGTAGCCCTGTGAATATCTGTGAGCCAGCTGTGGTCATGCAACTGGGCCAGGCTTGAGAGATGAAGCGCAGCGGAATTCCAGGAGGGCGTGGAGGTCATGAAGCACAAGTTGGTTGATGGGAAAACCTACGGGAACCCCAGTGACTGTTGGTAAACCCCTGCAAGTTCGAGTTATAGCTCTAGTGGTCATCCTTTATAAGGCGGCGGACAGCCAAGCCAAGAGAGAGAGAGAGAGTGAGTGATCATGGCTGGAGTAGATGCTGAACATGAATTATTGGACCGTCCCCAAAACTGGTAAATGGTGTACAGAGCTTGAACATGGCTGGGATATTCATCATCTACTCTGGAGTGGTGGCAAATACAGGATCACGAGCAAGTGATAGGCATGCATGTGAAATGCAGATATGCGTTCAGATGTAAATTGGATGGCTATGCAATGAGTTGTAATGCAATGAATGATGGTGAATGCATGTATAGACGAAGATGTATAGTGACCCATTGCGAAGAACAACAATCTTGACCGCCTCTTTGATTGGCCTTGGTGCATCCAACTGCATTTCCTGGCAAGTGCTACTGTAGCACTGGAGAAATTTCGAGCAAGCACTTCCCCCGCCACAGAAAAATGCCTTACTTGATATACCATATGTATCCATATGTCATATATCAACGTGATATAACGTGACAATGATTGACAGGGTCGTTATCTAGCAGCACCATGCAGTGCCCACATGTATATCCATCGGATGTGTCCCTTGCACTATGGCGGAGCTGACAGGAGCACTTCCAAACCTGGAAAGGAGGCAACTTCGGCACCGCGACGTGCACAAGAGGCAGGACCCCCACCACCGAAGCCGAGTAGAAACCCTGCAGCTGAGAACTGAGGCGGTGCAGCTTCAAGTCAGGCAGTTGGAGTTGAAACAGCTTGAGTTGGAGCCGCAGAAGCCATGCTTTTGGAAGGGACATGGATTGCACTTAAACCATCCATGAAACTTATTTAAACCATCCATCAAACACACTTAAAAGCCATCAAGAAAGTGATCATCATCAACCATCATAAGTTTCCTTGTTCTTTCATGAATTTACTTGAGCTTTCTTTTTGTCAAAGATCACTCAGGCTCCAAGTGAAATTGAAGCGACGGATGGAAGAGCAGGCGGGTCACTGGGTATCAGTCAGCAGCAGCGCAGATTTGGCAGGCCTGCCTGATGTGAGCCTCACATGCTTCCAAACGCAACCCTGAACCCAGGAACTGTCAGGACCCACGGCCATCCTTAACTGCCAACCAGGCCATTTTTCACCCACGACCCACCTGAAACCTTTCCAGCAGATGTCGCTGCACCGGTGGCGTTCCAGGCCAAGGAAGCCAAAGAAGCCTTGTCGGCCAAGCAGCAGCAGATCGAGCGCCTGAAGCAGCATGCCTTTTTGGAGGCGCAGCACTGCCGGTGCTCAGCATGCCATGGGATGACATAGCTTGACACAGCACCAGCACCAAAGTAGCTACAGCCGTAGCATATCGTAGCACCAGGGTATTTCCATGTACTGTAGCTACCAGTGGCTATCAGTAGTTAACTGATCCATGTTCTTACATGTTCCGCTGCCTTTGTAGCGGCAGTGGAGGCTAGAGAAAGACAGCGCGACCGATCATTGCGGCGAGAAGGTGTGGCAGCCAAGCTCATGCACATGCAGCTCTGCGTGGGATATCGTTCTTGCCGTCATTTCCAGCAGGGATCCACAAAATGGCTGACATTTGGGAATGTCTTACTGCAATTGATTCTAATTAATGGGTTGGCCGAGGAATGTATATGTATACAAGTATATGTAAAAATATGGAAAAAGGATGACTATTGGATTATCACCCTCCGATCATTTTCAGAATCGCAATTTTGGTGAATGGCTACCATTGGCCATCATATCTTAGCCACTATCAGCCATTTCAAGCGATTATTGACCATCATCAGTCGTCATCAAATCTAATCATCAGCCATTGTGAAACATCATGAGCCATGATCATGAACCAATATCATCATCACCTGTGATCACGTGTCATCACCTGTCATCATGTGTCATCACCTGTCATCATGTGTCATCACCTGTCATAACCTGTCATCACCTGTCATCACCCTGTAGTTGACCATTGCCAACCACTATCAGCCATCGCCATGCTCAATTGATCCTTATGAACCACCATCAACCATAGCGACAACGATTGCCATCATTCACCATTACTGTCGGCAACCGTAGGAATCGTAAAACATTACTATCAACTTGGTTGATAATAATTACTGCTACCATCAGCCATTCACACTACCATCAACCACCATCCACCATCATCAATTCTTCTATCCTTAACCAACTAGCTTACTACTATCAACCATAACTAAAAACCATCTAAAGATCTTTCCCGCCTATTCACATCTCTATTCACATCTCTATTCACATCTCTATTCACATCTCTAGAAATTTGTTCATCAACTTCTACCCATCCTTCACTCCTGGCCAGGCGCCCGGGCAGCTTCCGCTTCCAGCGCCTCGCGTTCCGCCAGCCCGACCCCGCGCCGCGCGGCGGCGCCGGCAAAGGCCCGGCGGCCGTGGTGTTGTGCCGGTGGGGGGCTTGAATCAAAAGAACAGCTGTTGATGCTGTTGCGACAGTTGCTGAAAGTTGTTGAATCACTGGTGGCTGTCTCACGAAGCGACTGCTTTTTGTGGGTCGCTGATATGTTTGGCGGCCATCACCAGGAGTTATCGGTGGCGGATTCGGAGGAGCGTGAGGCACGACAAACTGATCAGGCAAGAAAGGTTGAGAAAGAGAAGCTTAGACGCATTTGGAAAAAACAACAGCCCCATTGAGCACTGCATTTCACCGACGAACTCAGTCTCAACAGTGAGAGTTGTCGGCTTCGAGCAGTGAAACGACTTGCCAAGGAGAGAAAGACTTGCCTGGCGGGCAATGCAAGAAGAACAGGCAGAGAGGAAGAAAGCCGTTGCTAAAGAAGAGGCACAACAGCTGGAGGGAAATGTCGTCATTTGGTTTGGTCATCTTTTGTCAAGTTTCCTTCATGACCTTTTGGGTGTGCTGACTCACTCTCAACCGGTCCATCAAGCATGGACTGGGTTTTACCTCTTATTTTTGAAAACACTCTTACTTCTGATGTTTCAAAGCTCTTGATGTCATATGGACAGCCCCAAATTCACAGGATTTTGGATCCTTTTGGGTCTATTTGGACCCATTTGGATCCTTGCGCAGTTGTTTAGGCAGCCAAAAAGGAGCAAGCGGCGCGAAAGATTCAAGCTCAGCGAAGTGCCAGTGCGTGGCCTGTCGGATGTTGCGACCTTGACTTGTCCTGTCTCACAAGTCACAACATGAACTTCAGATTTGTTAGTATTTAAATGGTGCTTTCTCAAGATAGATTCCTATGGTGTATAGTGATTTCACCATGGTTCATAGTAGGGGATAGTTGCCAACAATAGTCGTGGTTTCTCAAGTCACCAGGGGTATCCCCAGTTCTCATCCTTTCTATTAATTGATCATGTGCAGCAATAAACCCACCATAACTTTGGGGTCCTCTATGGCTTGAGAAACCACCCAATGTATTTCCATGGCTTCAAAAACGGGCAAGTGGAGGCTGAAAGTGCTGCAAATCGCCCAGGCATCAGCGGAGCCAGGCTCATGCTTTCGGAGAAGCGCGGAAAACCGAGCTGAAGCGAACAGAAAGAGCAGAGAAAGGCGAGGACTTTGGTGCCTTGGTGCTGTTTCGATCATGGTTGGATAGCTGCGGCTGCTTTTTGATTTATCAATTTATGATTTGCGACTGCTAGAGCTGTCACAGCTTGAAAGTGTCGGCCTATGTCAGCTTATCCTGGTCGATCCTGTGCCAGGGCCAAGCCAAGTCTCGCAGAAAGTGAAGCCCAAAGCCGTGTTGGCCGAACAAGATGCTTGGCTGCGCATGCCAAGTCGCTGAAAGGTATGGGTGTCGCATGCGACTCATTGTAGTGGCATTTGCATTCTTAATCCTTATCCAGGGCAGGCAATCGCTGTCATTCTTGGTTTGACATGTTTTTTGAAGTTGACACCACGGTTTTGACATCACCTGGCGGCATAAAAGTCGCGAAGAGAAGCATAAGTCTTGCAATTTAGTATTTTCCTTGGCTGGAACCACTACAATCACTAGTAGCTCACCACGTACCCAAGAAAAGCTGATGGTATATATATGTAGCCTGTTGGTAATGACCCCGTTTGTGTTTCCTGTCTAGTCTGATGACAGGGCATTACATTGGTCATTGAGGAGTGGCTCACCACCAACCATTTTTGGGACCACCATTGACCATGATCCACCATGAGCCATCATCAGTCATCATTGAACCTCTCTGAGCCACCACTCTAAACTGAGCTAGGAGTGGAAAGTCCACAGCTTTTAAAGCTTTTACCTATGCTAACCAGTGGAAAATCCACCCTGTAAAGCTGGTTTTTACCATGTTTTCACCTATGAAGAGCTTCCAGGGGCACCCAGGGGCCACCAGACGACGCCATATCCGTTGGTCCACGCCTTGGTCACCTGCCCAGGTCGTCGCGCGCGGCAACTCGCCACGACGCTGGATGCGGGGCGACTCCCCGGGGACCAGTGCCTCGGCACCCGTGGTAGTTCACTTGGATGATCCCACGTAGGAACTCGTGGGAACTGGGGAACAATCATCCCATGGTTCGTTTGTGGATCCAATTTGTTGTTCGGATGCTATTTTTGAGGATAGGAGTCGAAGGTGGAGCGTTTACTTAGGTACTATGCTACTTTGGGCTTTTCTAACAGCTTCCTTAGACTTACAGCATGGAGCGTCGTAAGGAAGGTATTCATAGCTTAAAACCATTTCATGTGGCGGCGATCGGCTCGACAACATTCACCACGAAATCACCATATTTGTTTTGCTAGTTTCTCTGAAACATTCTTCCACAGTGTTCGAGGTGAAGTGGAAGGGGGATCATTGGGGATCTATGAGCGACGCAAGTGCCATCATTCTGTCATTCTGATGCTTTTGTTGAGTTGAGATTTCTCTTCCCTTTAGGGCCTGGGGAGGCCATATCTCACACGAATGACACTTGAGGTCGATCAAGAGCGAGCACGCCAGAAGCAAAGCATCGAGGTATCTTAGCAAAATTTGCCAGAGACATTCAGAGGCTGTTTGAGGCAAATTGCAATCTTTATCAATCCTTGCAATGTGAGATCCATATTGGCAAGCCAGTCATTCCAGTGGTGATCATTGTATCCAACTACAGGTACTATTTACAGGAACATGAGGTTTATGGTGTCCATGAATGGAGCAGTAGGCGAAATTGATGCTGGCAAGCCAGCTGGAGGTCGACCAGATGGACATCGCCAAGCCACTGAAGCATCTCAAGCACGAGTGGTACAGAAGTCTTACTCAGGCTGGGGGATTTCTTGACACGTTTGGCACGCATGTCTTGCATTTTTTTTGATTTATCGTGCATTCAAGGCTCGGTTAGCTGAAAAAGAGGACTCCACAGGAATTCTCACCGGTTTAGCGTGCCAATTTAGGAAGCCCCGAAAATTCCGCAGATTTCCCGAACCTTCCAAGCCGTGACCAACGTCCTCAGGTCCGACCAAAGTCTGGTCACCGGCTTCGCCTTCCCCGCCTTCACCGCCTTCACCGCCAAGCAGCCGTTCACCGAGTCGACCCCGCAGCGGGTCGCCGAGCCCCGGGCCTCGAGCGGAGCTCAGCGCAGATCGTCCACCGTGGCTCCCAGTGGCCTCCAGGAGTCTGCCAGGCCTCTGCTGACGTGGTAGGTCAGGTGGATGAAAAATTATTTTACTAAGATTACACATGATGGAAGAGATTAAACAAATCAGATATGTTTGAACATGTGTAGACATGTATCAGTTATCTGTATAGAATGTTAAGTGATGAACGTTGATTTTGATCATGGATGCTGTCTTACAGTCATTTCCCATGCTTTAAGGAACGGTGGAGTTGGTCAGTGAGCCAGGTGGTCGAGAGTGGTGGAAAAGCACCAGCCATGAACCTGACAGCAGTCGAGAACGTTGGGCTGAGCATCAGTCACTTGGTGGAAAGCATTTCTCGAGTCCACTTCAAATTGGAGAGCCAGTTGTTGATCAAACACATTTGATGACGCTATTTATGATGAAGCTCCGGGTGGTTGATTGATATAGAAATCGACTATGATTTACAGTTGCTAGCAAGAGGATTGTGGTTCAGGTGGATGCACCTGGCTTCCAATAGCACCGGCCTCGCGCGAAGGAAGCAGCAAAGGAGCCCCGAGAGGATCTATGACCCCGAGCAGGTTCGGTGTGCCCGCTGCATGTCGCTCCCCCTTAGTGAGTCGTGACCGGCCAGGAGCCGAAGATCGACCGCATGGAGGCGCTTCTGCTGCCGCACGTTGGGGGATGCGGGCAGCAGCAAGCTGCTGGTGCAGAATGAAGCGGATGATTCGCGATTGGAAACCAACAAGATCAAGAAATGGATAGATATCGCCTGCAGGGGCCTGAGGTCTTAGGGTAGTTTTCTTTTCTAAGCTTGACTCGCTGGTCTTCCATTGGGAGATCCCACGTCACACAGCAGATTAGATTCCATGAGAATTTGTGATAGACTGATAGGCTACACTGATATGAGCTGACCTTGGAGTGGTCAATCGGGAGCTTTGTGCAGATCATACAAAGTTCACATTTGGTGTTACCCCCAAAAGTGCCCCACCAGCGGCGATTGTGTGCTCGAAAATTGATGGGTGTGCCAAGTTGATGGGTGGCATCAGGTAGATGTCATCAACTCATGGACATCCTCGCACAATTTTTGCATGGGAATTATCATCGTCATCGTCGTCGTCGTCGTCGTCATCATCATCATCGTCGTCGTCGTCGTCATCATCGTCGTCCTCCTCCTCCTCATCATCATCATCATCATCATCACCATCATCATCCTCATCAGCATCATCATCATCATCATCATCATCATCATCATCATCATCATCACCATCATCATCATCATCACCATCATCACCATCATCATCATCATCATCATCATCATCATCATCATCATCATCATCATCATCAGTATCAGTGTATTGCCCGGACAATTGTCACTGGTATGGTAATTCTTTGCTTCCTGGATGTTTCTTGTGATGCCGATGTAGCTGCTGCAACTGACTGGCCAATTGATGACTGGGGAATGCTGGTTGTAATCTTACTTGGCAGAGATGGCAAGAACTTGTCGGTTAGTGGTTATTGGTTTCTCAAGTGGTCGGTTCATATTCAGTTTCTGGATATGACCACTGCTAGGTTAATAAGACCATCACTGTCCATACAATTGGTTACTTAAGAGAGGCCTGAATTGATGGCACCGAAAAAAAATGTTGGATAGTGGTATCCATATACTTAGGTGATTTATGTTGGTCATGTCAACCATTTGCCTGCTGGACACATGGTTGGTCCAGCGCTGGTCAGTCGCCAGCTGCCAGGTGACTTTTGGGGCTGGGAGCTGTCAGGTGGGGCAAGTCATGCGGTTGGGGCAAGGCATTGGGATGGATTGATTGATATGGCTATGGGTCAAAACCCCGTACCCCTGGTTCTCTATCATTAACCCTTAGTTTCCCTATAGTTTGTTGGTTATCAACCACCATTGTTGGTTGATTAAATTCACCCACAGCCATATCACATACCCTTTGGTAAACTGCACTGGCAGTCAAAAATGACAATTTTCTGTCGGAAAACCAGCTATTGATGGTGGACTTTCCACTTCCAGGTTAGTTTGCCAGAGCGCAGCTAAGAGCTAATTTCAGCTAGTCATGAACAGCTAAAATTGATTTGAACGATCAGCAACTACTCAAGACCGGGGATATCCAACTGTGTGACGTTGCAAATGATTTAGCAGCAGCTCGGACATGGGTGTTTTTTAAAATTGGGGACCCCCAAATCATCCCCCAAATAGTCTCCTTTAGATGATCAATGGTTGATATCAGGGGTCCCCCAATTTGGGAAGCACACAAATGATTCTCGTGCATCCGATTTGCAATCACCAACTGGCTGCGTGTTTCAGATTGGGCAACGAAGCAATTGAAGCCATGGGCAGTCTGTGCTGATCACAGGCTCCTGCTCCCCTCACTCCTCGTGCTGAGTGCGGGACTCAACCTGAGAAGTTGGAAAAGTGAGCCATGATGCCTCAAGGCCTTCAGAAAGATTTCGGTTCAGAAGAGATGATCTGATCATCGTATATGTTTATATGATGGTTACATTCATGTGCATCATGTTCTATGATATATGATTTTATAGGCATGTGGTCACCTATAATATTATACACTGACGCTGAGTCAAGTTGAATCCGTACATGAGACACACCGCCCAAGGGTGCGGATGCAGCAGATGCCCAGACAGCAACTTGATGTCACCCAGCGAGCGGCGTCTCCTTGCAAGGCAGCCTGGGTTCCAGCAAAGCTCCATTCAGTTTCTCCATTTTCTCCTATTGTTTCTCCATGCGTGTCCCATCATTGGATCAAGTCTCCTATCCATTCCTATCCAACTTCTCCTATCAAGCATTGCCTTGTTGTGACGTAGGACTTGGCTTCCTTGTCTCCAAGGACAGGGTGTGAAGAGACCGGCCGGACCACCTCAACGCTGCTTGTTGGCAGGATGGAGGCACCAAGGCCGCAACAACTCGAGGCTTCGCAATCGCCTACACAGGTGGGCACGCAGTCGATTTTTGATGTGGGGGGGAGATGGGAAGTCGTCGGTTTGAGAAGGTTTGTGCATTTTCATCTCATCATCATCATCATCGTCATCATCATCATCATCATCATCATCATCGTCAGCGTCATCGTCATCGTCATCGCCATCATCATCATCATCATCGTCAGCGTCATCGTCATCGTCATCGCCATCATCATCATCATCATCGTCAGCGTCATCGTCATCGTCATCGCCATCATCATCATCATCATCGTCAGCGTCATCGTCATCGTCATCGCCATCATCATCATCATCATCGTCAGCGTCATCGTCATCGTCATCGCCATCATCATCATCATCATCGTCAGCGTCATCGTCATCGTCATCGCCATCATCATCATCATCATCGTCAGCGTCATCGTCATCGTCATCGCCATCATCATCATCATCATCGTCAGCGTCATCGTCATCGTCATCGCCATCATCATCATCATCATCGTCAGCGTCATCGTCATCGTCATCGCCATCATCATCATCATCATCGTCAGCGTCATCGTCATCGTCATCGCCATCATCATCATCATCATCGTCAGCGTCATCGTCATCGTCATCGCCATCATCATCATCATCATCGTCAGCGTCATCGTCATCGTCATCGCCATCATCATCATCATCATCGTCAGCGTCATCGTCATCGTCATCGCCATCATCATCATCATCATCGTCAGCGTCATCGTCATCGTCATCGCCATCATCATCATCATCATCGTCAGCGTCATCGTCATCGTCATCGCCATCATCATCATCATCATCGTCAGCGTCATCGTCATCGTCATCGCCATCATCATCATCATCATCGTCAGCGTCATCGTCATCGTCATCGCCATCATCATCATCATCATCGTCAGCGTCATCGTCATCGTCATCGCCATCATCATCATCATCATCGTCAGCGTCATCGTCATCGTCATCGCCATCATCATCATCATCATCGTCAGCGTCATCGTCATCGTCATCGCCATCATCATCATCATCATCGTCAGCGTCATCGTCATCGTCATCGCCATCATCATCATCATCATCGTCAGCGTCATCGTCATCGTCATCGCCATCATCATCATCATCATCGTCAGCGTCATCGTCATCGTCATCGCCATCATCATCATCATCATCGTCAGCGTCATCGTCATCGTCATCGCCATCATCATCATCATCATCGTCAGCGTCATCGTCATCGTCATCGCCATCATCATCATCATCATCGTCAGCGTCATCGTCATCGTCATCGCCATCATCATCATCATCATCGTCAGCGTCATCGTCATCGTCATCGCCATCATCATCATCATCATCGTCAGCGTCATCGTCATCGTCATCGCCATCATCATCATCATCATCGTCAGCGTCATCGTCATCGTCATCGCCATCATCATCATCATCATCGTCAGCGTCATCGTCATCGTCATCGCCATCATCATCATCATCATCGTCAGCGTCATCGTCATCGTCATCGCCATCATCATCATCATCATCGTCAGCGTCATCGTCATCGTCATCGCCATCATCATCATCATCATCGTCAGCGTCATCGTCATCGTCATCGCCATCATCATCATCATCATCGTCAGCGTCATCGTCATCGTCATCGCCATCATCATCATCATCATCGTCAGCGTCATCGTCATCGTCATCGCCATCATCATCATCATCATCGTCAGCGTCATCGTCATCGTCATCGCCATCATCATCATCATCATCGTCAGCGTCATCGTCATCGTCATCGCCATCATCATCATCATCATCCCCAACAACCATCAACAACCATCAACAACCATCAACAACCATCAACCACTATCTATCATGATCATCCACCATTGCCCATGAACCACCAACCAATGATTCAATGACTGCTGTGATGTACCAGCTCCGCCATCTGCTGGAGCTAGGACTGGATGTCTTCGGCCTCGCCGGGGGCATGGCGCTCCACGGATGTCCCACCGCCGCCACCCCGGTCTCCGACGGCCTGGTGGCTGGATCTTCAAGGTAGCACGACGTCCCCAGGCACAGGGGGTTGGATGATGGATGCGGCCCTGGGTTGCCACAGCACTGGGTGCTGATTGGAGACCAAAAACAAGATCAACAACCAAACATTGGGAAGTCAGCCGAACGAAACACCGGCATGACTTCCAAAATGGGTTTGTCCAATGTTGTCCAAAAATGGTGCACCCACCAAAACGAGTGGTTTCCTTTGTTGATACTGTTTATTGTCGGATGGTTAGTAGGTACCAACCATGGCTACGAACAAACCCACGTGGGCTGCCCTCCCAAGGGTTGCCAAGGGGAACGCCAGGCAATTCTCCACGGCATGTCATCAGTGAGCCCATCGAAAGGAGCACCTGTCAGCGCTTCAACATGCTGCACCTTTCGGAGTTTCAGATGGTGCAAGCAAGAAAGTATGCTGACTAACCACCATGGTCACCATGATTAAACGATTAATTTTTTGTAAGTGATGCTCAGAGTTCATGAATGTTAATGGTTCCTAGAAAAGCAATAGTTAACTATGACCATCAATAATGAATCTTACTATGACCATCAGTTGTTCGCTCATGGTGAATGATCTCATCGCATCACATTGGTCACTACTTCGTTCTGTGGCCACGAATGGGTCAGGAGCCTGGCGTCCTCTTCGCAGCCACAGTTGCCCTCGCAAGTGCCTTTCTCGCCCTCCGAAAGCTATGCATGGTCACTCGGATGCCATGGGATGTCCAGTGATGAAACAAAAACGTCTCAACCATCAGTGGATTCAACAAATATGCCAGTGGATTTGAAACAACAATCATTAGTGCAAAACATTTTTGATCAACGATTCATTTGATCCATTTTGATCCGATGTTTTCCACTCATTGTTGGAGATTCACTGGGACAGTGGCATTGCCAGGCGTCCCAATGGGTCAAGCTGCGGGGTAACTGCCCAAGCCACTGGGCGTCGTGAGGTCAGCGAGTCCAACCAGTGGGCCAGCTGCTTGGCAGGCCAGGCACTTGCCACACCCGTCACAGCATCAGCTTCCCAACTGGCAGAGGTCTCTTCCCAAGCTGAGGTCTCTTTTGGGTATGTCTGATAGCCGTTCAGCTTCCACTAGGTCAATTATGATAAGCAATAATGATGGATAATGGTCCATTCATGAATGGCCGATAAGTTTGCCATATCTTTTTCAAGAGGATTTTTGAATGGATGGACCTTTATGTCAAGCATATATCTTACATTTGTTTTTTTTGATTATTTATTTATTTATTTGTCTATTTTTGTTCTTTCTTTATTTTTGTCTATTTGATGATTTATTTTGGTTGTTCATTTATCTATTGATCTATCTTTTCTTTTGTAAAATATTTTCTTATTCGATAGATTGATTTGCTTTATCTTTTTATCTTTCTGTATTGCTAATTTTCTACGTTTTTGGATTTCTGTACCTAATCATATGATATGAATCATATGTATTGAAGTCCTTTTCTAAACATATGTGCATATTCAAATTCACACGCCAAGAAAACACATTAGTTTAGAATAGTTTAGTGTAAAATATGTGTTTACCGACGCATGAATATGGACAATAAGTCACATTTATTTCTACCTATCAGCGTTGAGCATGCAATCTTGACATTTCTCATTGTAGAACTTATCATAATTCGAAATACTTTTAGATTGCCGTTATATTCTAAGAGTATCACCATGCATGATAAACATGTTCATCATATATAATCTAATATATTTCTATCTCAAAAACTATGATGCAACTTGTATCTATTAGACATATTACTCTAAAAAAGATACTCTTAGATTACCTTTGTATATTGTATGATTTATGTCGTATCCCGTGCATTGTCTAAACCTCTGCACCTTTGTTTTGCCACTTCAAAACGCACGCTGCAGGAGTCCGTTCGGAGCCAGGGCGACCACTTCGCGGAGCGCTTGGGACTGGACCGGTCTCGGAACCCGCTGGGACTTGCCGTGCCGTGGATGCACCGCTGAGGTGTGGCACCTGTGGTTGGCTGTGAATGGTGGTGACTCATCCAGCTCTTAAGGTTTGATAAGCCACCGGGGTGATGTTCAGAATGTTGATGAGCCATAGTGGTTGATAAAGCTTGTTCATGAGTTTTAGTGGTGACTCAAGTGAATTTGGGTGTGGTTAAATGTGGTTATTTGATAGTGGTTAATCCATCTTTGAGTTTGGAAGGAACTTGTGGTCAAAGATGGTGGGTTTGCAGCTGATCCTGGTTCGTGATGGCTGGAATGACAATGAGTGGATCGAGCTGTTAACAAACCAGTGTAGTCCAACTTCAGCAGCTGAACATCAGATTGCGGTGTTTACATCGATCTATCAGGCCTAGCATTGGGCTGGGTAACCCCAACATCACAGAGACATGATCACACAACTTAAAGGTGCATCATTGATGGATGGGTCGTTAGGCTTCGGGGATTGCTGCATCCTGCCCCATTTTGTCTCGGGAGAAGTCTACAAAGCTAAGCACAGTCACCCACACATATCAAGACAAACTCAAAGGGACAGCCATGGACAATGCCACTTGTTCAAGGCGACTCCAGCACCTTCGGAGATTGCATGACTAGCCCACACTGTCACAGAAGTTTGACATATGTGGTTGGTGGCCCAGACCCCCCGCCCGAGGCAACTCCAGCGGAAGTGTGGCAGCACCTTGGAGGATGGAGTTCTGGGCAGTGTTGGGTCAAATTCATCAGATTTTGAGCATTTTTTTAAGCGGCTGTATTTGATTGTTTAGTGTTCCATTTCCTCCAAACCCTCTCGAAACCCAGGCAATCAAACCTCCAACAAGGTTGTGAGATTCATGGGTTTTGTTTACTTCAAATCCTATCAGCTTAGGCAGCGAGTGCGTCAAGCAGATCATCATCTCCTATCCTTGCGGCAGCTTCGTTCCCAGTCACTGGCCAAGTCATAGTGGCCACGTCCCAGATGGGGATCATGGCTCCAGAAAATAAAACTGGTGAATCTCTCTGATGCCGACAGCCACATTTTCTGGATTGATTCAGAGTCATTCTAGTCAGCGTTTGTCATTGTAACATATGACTTTTCTCGAGCTTTCCTAAAAAGAATGGGGTAAACAGTGGTAAATCACGCTTCTCTTGGGCTTCATTAATGGTGGTAAATCATGTTAAATCATGGAAAGTCGAGGTATATCGTGGAAAATCCGATGGTAAATCCCATGGTAAATCCAGGTCAATCATCGCACTCTGCCAGCTGAACCTGGTGGTGCCCCGTGGTCCCTAGGGCTCCGGCGCTCCAAGGTCCGGCTCCCCCCGCAGCTCTCCGGGCGCCCGCAGCGTGAGCCCGCGACGGAGCCCAGCCTTCGGTACCAGCGATCCCATCATCCCGGCGTTGAAGGCGCAGCTGTGGATTGGGCACCAGCTGAACCAGCGGCTTCACCACCGCCATAGTGGAACGAATGAGCCGCCAGAGTGGGCTCTCTGATGTTTGGCTTGGAGAATATGGATTCAGAACGAATCATGAACGATCTGAATTTGGGAGAATCTGATTTTTGAAAGTGGATTTTGGGAAGTGGACCTTTATTTTCATGGAGGAGAAGTATCGTTGAGAATCTTCGGGGAAAGGTTGAATCTTAGGAAAAGTAGATCCATTTCTTCATTACCCCCCAGTGTACCTTCGCAATAGGTACTGGCTTACAGTTGACTTTATGAATGTGGAGCTAACAGTATTGCCATCAACAAAGGCCACGCACATACAGATAGAGAGATGTAATTTATGCACAATATCGGTTAGATATGGTTATATCTTTAGTGTGCAAGTTGTGCCTTGCAACCTATCAGTGAATGAGGATCGTGGACATTCAAAAAATGGTGCTTTGTTGGTTTAAGGACCTGGAATTGTGGAATCCGAATCGGAATCCTACCAGTAGAGTGAACTATGGATATAGTAACTCTGGCAATCCATGGCAAGGACCGGCATGGTTTCTCTCAAGCTTATGGCCTTGAAGATCCGTTGGAACCGAGCTAGGGGACCGTTCAAAAATCAAATGCTCACGGGTTATGCCGTTTTTGAGAGCCACTTTCACCAAAGCTGCTTGTAAAAATTTGCAAAGACCCAACTTGATCCCAAAATGGCAGTTGAATCATGTTGAATCATGTTGAATCCATTCTTGTTGGGTGCCATTTTTCCCAAAACCTCTCATTGGCCCAGATCGTCCAGAAGTACTCGGATTACTTCGTGGCATCTCCCGGCGACGCTGGCAGCCCTGCTGCGCGCAGCCCTCGCAGCGCCACACCCCGCAGCCCTCGGCCGCCGGCGCCGCGAAGCCCGCGGACCAGGCGCGGAAGCCCTCGCAGCACCTCCCCGGGACCGGGCGCTCGCAGAGCCCTGGCGAAGCAACGGGGTGTGTTGTGCTGGTAACGCCATGTGGATCCACGCGCTTTGGTGATGTTTGGCTTGGCTGTGGATCCATCTCGGTCCATGTGGTTTGGTGATGTTTTGTTTGGCCATGGTTTTCATTCTAAGTTGGATTAATGATTAGCCACTGGTGATTGAACCAAGTATTAGGCAGGGTATGGCTTCATTGAATTCCCATCATCGACCTGCTGATTCTTGTAGGTCAACATTCCCTATCATTGATTGATGACCATCAGCCACCATCAACCACCATCAGCCACCATCAGCCGCCATCAAGCACCACCAACCACTGTGGCTTTGACGCTTGGCATCTCAGGACCGGTGGCTAAAGCAGTCGCCAAGTCCAAGGGTCCCAAGGTGGGGCCGTCAGCCGGGCGGATGTGGCGCTGACCTGAATGGATCTTCATTCATGCAGCTGCAAGCTAGACATAGCTAGACCCCTAAGATGTAGTGAAACCCATGGCTTACAGAGTTTACATCAACTTGGCCTGCCTCGCGTGTGAAATAGGGAACTGCAATGAATTGTAAACATTCAGAACGACTTGTTGATCCAAAGTGATTTGGCTTGGAACCTCTATCTATGTTTTGGAGGCAAGAACTTGGAATCCTTGGGGGTCATCCATGTTGCTACAGCTCCCATGTCATGATCGATCGCCAAGTTCTTCCTGATACAATTCGTCCGAACGCCCAACGGCTCTTGACAGCACAATCCTCTGTTCACCAGCTGATATCATGCTTATAAGTTTCAACGGCGAACCATGAGTGAGTGATCACTATCATTAATCATCACCATCAACATGAACCACAACGAGTCATGGTGATGAACCTTTCCATCAACATCAACTGACCGCAAGGAATCGACTATTAAGATTTATTTCAAGGCCAACATGCGATGTAAGATGAACTCCTGCAAGCATCAGCTTTTTGCATAGCAGTTGTCACTCACACAAAAAAGGACGTGAAGGTTGCAACATCCAGCCCATCCAGCCCATCCAGCCATGGGTTTTATTGTCCTCGGCGGCAAGCAAGTGCAAGTCCACGATGCCGTCATCGACTACCTCATGGGGCCACCCTCGGATGATGAAGCAGATGCAGAAGCTGCTCCGCCCAGAGGAACTCCAGAAAGCCTGGCGCGGTTGTTAAACCGGGCCCTCCAAGAGACACCTGGCGGAGGCCCTTCACTGGAGCAGTTGTTACGCCAAGCCCAGGCAGAAGAAGGGTCTGGGTCTGGAGGTCCAGTGCAGGTGGCATCCAGGACCCCGGCGCCGCAGCTGGCACCCCGGAGCCCAGCAGATGGCGACATAGCTTGCAGTTGGAACCGTATCATACGGCCGCAGGCCAGGGCTACTGTCACTGCTCAGGTGCAAGCACAGCAACGTTTGGAGGGACGCATGGTCACACCGACATGCACATGGTGTGGCCTTCCAACGGGCAGTTTCTGTGACCAATGTGGGGGACCACTGTGCAGCAGATGTGACGATGCTTTGAATCAATGCATCCAATGCTTTTGTCAGCAAATGAAATGCACGGAAGGGCAAGCCCGGCAGCATGCCTCACGGGTTCTGAAGAAGCACGCTGAGGAGCTTCCCTTTCAAGAGCAGGCGAAGATTTTCTTGGAGAAGGGCACCCCGGTGGATCTGAACGCACAGCTGCAACGCCGTGAGCGCCAGGAACATGCAGAAGCACGGCCACGGCAGATGACGGCTGAGGAGCTGGCCCGAGCAGATCAGATGAGGAAGCAGCAACGTGTTCAAGCTGAAGCTGCGGAGAAAGAAAAGCAGAGCATTGCCTTGTTGAAGGCGGAGGAGGAAGCCAAGATCAACGAAAGCATTTGCTCATCAGAATGCGCTGGCGCAAAGCAACCGGAGCAGTCGGAGACATGGCGCCGGATGTGCTGGCATGGCAGCGGCCGCTTCGCAGGGTGGCTATGGGCAGGTTGAGAAGGCAAGCCCTGGTGGCTTGGATGAGGATGCAGAGCCTACCAAGGCCCAAAGAAAGCGTGAACGACAACGTGCCAGCCGTGCAGCAGCAGCCCAGCGCAAAGCAGCAGAAGCGGATCAGATAGCCAAGGAGCAGTTCCTGCGTGAAGCAGCGCCAGCGTTCACCCAAAGGCAGCAGGAACCCCTGGAACCAACCGAGCGAAAACCACTCAAGCCGTCCAAGGCAAAGCCTCCACAGGCTCAAGAGCCGGTCCAGAATGACTTGGCCGAGAATCTGGCGATCAGCCTGTGGAACGCCAAGTTGACAAAAAGCCGAAGAAGTTGCAACAACATCTTGGGAAGCAGTTGTGATCTGAAACAATTCGAACATGTATATTGGGGTGGCTATGGGCAGGTTGAGAAGGCAAGCCCTGGTGGCTTGGATGAGGATGCAGAGCCTACCAAGGCCCAAAGAAAGCGTGAACGACAACGTGCCAGCCGTGCAGCAGCAGCCCAGCGCAAAGCAGCAGAAGCGGATCAGATAGCCAAGGAGCAGTTCCTGCGTGAAGCAGCGCCAGCGTTCACCCAAAGGCAGCAGGAACCCCTGGAACCAACCGAGCGAAAACCACTCAAGCCGTCCAAGGCAAAGCCTCCACAGGCTCAAGAGCCGGTCCAGAATGACTTGGCCGAGAATCTGGCGATCAGCCTGTGGAACGCCAAGTTGACAAAAAGCCGAAGAAGTTGCAACAACATCTTGGGAAGCAGTTGTGATCTGAAACAATTCGAACATGTATATTGTTCATCACACCCGAACCCTAACTAGGTTGGACTCGGTTGGACCATGCTTTCGTCCAGATTCATTGGTTTGGTTGACGGGAAAACCGGTTTGGGAGAACTTTATGATCGCCCTTTGAGGCCAGTGCCGGCGCCGTGGTATATCCACGCTCCAAGGAGGTCTTGAGCTGGCAAGCGGCCGGCTTTCAAGCCTCCGGCAGCAGCTACCGTGGGGTCAGGGATGCGGTGGCTTGGCTTAATGAAACGATTCATTGGCAAGCGGTTAGTTAACTAAGCAGTTGATTAAGCATTGTAGTTGTAGTTGTAGTTGTAGTTGTAAGGTTAATGTGGGCTCGTTACTGATGATAGAAATCACGTGCGAACTCAATGGGGGGATCCTGGAAACCAAAAATCATGTTTTTTTCCTTCTCGTCGGTAACCATGGAGAGCATGTGGAATCTATCACCTGTAGATTGGTTGAATAGAAGCTAATCAATAGTTAATTTCCCATCACATGGGCTGGTAACTGTATACTGGTAAATAAGTTGGCTGAATTGGGTGCATTTACTTGTTTACTAGGTGGTGGTGCTGGCTCATGTTTCATGAGTAGACCATGGGTCAGAGTGTTTTTCAGGTTTTTCAGGATGAGTGTCGCAATCCAATACAATCCATATTTGGCAAGCACTTGTCAGTGGATTCCATCAAGGGGGTTGGACTGCAGTCCTCCTGGGAGTTGATGACCCTGTGTCCGTTCCGATCACTCATTGCCCGATTTGGTAGGTTTTGCTTTCCATCATTGTCCAAGTGCGGATGTTTAAGTCTGGCCTTTTTTTCCCCATGTGGTTCTGTAATTTGTGTTGGTCTAACACTCTATCGGACCTCCTTTTTTTTTTGGGGGGGGGGACAGCTATGAATCACCAGCACCTTGGGGTTTGAGGCTGGTGTGAAAGATGGCTGGGGCATGCTGAACCAGAAGGATGGCACGACCTATGCGGGTCAGTGGGTCTCAGGCCACTCTTGGAGTTGTGGCTTATTTTGGCTGCAAGGATAGTCATGGATAGCACTTTCATGGTGTTCGAGCGCAGTTGAATTGGATCCTGTGGGATGACTACATTTGTCGCGGATCATGAATGATTGAGGTTCATGATGGTAGCAAACCATGGGTAATAGTGAAGAAGGGTTCATGATGGTTAATGCTTATGGTGAATTGCCATGGTTGATAGATGTTAATTTAATGTACCCCTTCTTCCCCAACATTCTCACCATCCTGTGACGCCCCTCGTGCCAGGGAAACGGCACGGCTCCGGAACTTTGATGTTCGATGGCGGCATCTTCGAGGGTCAGTGGGCACGTGGCGAAGCGAGTGGAAGCGGCATAGCTGCTCAGCTGAAGATGGGGTGGTGCCCAGGGCCAGACCTAAGAGCAACGCACTACAAGCTCAGTACGTATCCTCACTGAATCCTCAGGAGTTGAGACTCACTGCAGACTTCTCTTCATTTGCCGTCCAAGTGTCCCGCCTTTTGAAGGTCCGTTTCCACAACGGTGACAAGTTTGAAGGCAGAGGGCTGGCGTGGTGTATGAGAGCTGCATGGCTTGGCGTGGTAGTGCGGTGGCTAGCATCCTGTCTTGAAGCGTTCTTACCTGGGGTTTCTTAAAATTGGTAACCCCCATGAACCCCCCACAAATGGTTGGTTCATTGTTGTAATTGATTACCATTGGATGATTCGAGGGTACTTCTATTTTAAGAAGCCACGACGATATCTTGGCTTGACCATGCTTGACCTCTGAACTCGATGTTTATCATGCAGGTCAGTATGTCGGCAATCGCAAGCACGGCTTCGGTGTGTATTCCTGGGCGGACGGGGCCAGCGAGGAGGGACAGCATCTTGGACGAAGGTTTGGACCAATTCTTCGAGGTGTTTCGTTCAATGGTTGAGCATTGGAACCATTTGGAACCCTTCCTGGTGTCAAGGTGTTTCAGGTTCTTTCAGAATGTTTCAGTCATTTCTTGGAAGCACACACGCTGAATTTGATCTTGAGCCTCCCAGAAGATACCATACCATGGACTTTGCTTCGAATCCAGGTATTTCAATGGCCAAAAGAACGACTGGCACGTGTGGTCCAAGGGCCCTTCTGTATGGAACTTGCGTCTCCTGAATGCAACGGCGTTTCCAAACGGAGAGTGAGCAACGCATAGCCGCAGCGCTGGTCGCATGTCTCAGGCTATGACAGCGGTGCCCTGGTGGAGGCCCTCCAAGAGTCTTGGCGAAAATTCGAGCAGCGAAGATGTTGGCGTCGCAGATGCGCGTCCATGCGCAGGCAATTCACAACATTGCAATACATAATATAAGACATTAATATATACATTACATATGTGTGGATTGTCAACATCCCCCTTTAGCAAAAAAATACGCCAGTGATCTTTTCAGTCCTGATGATCTTCATGGGTTCAAGGATGTCCCCCAGCTGTACAGTAGCCTGTAACATCTACCTATGTTGATCACTTTGTAGGCTCTGGAGCTTGATCATGTCCCAGGTGAAAGGTAAGAAAAAGGAGAAGCCTCGAAGCCTCCCATACCCCAGAGCCAAAGAATCAAAGGAGCCCAGTCGGCAGCCTTCGTCAAGAGCTTAGCACTGCTCAAAGAGGTGACGACGCATGTGTGAGAACCTCATGATGGCTCATGACCAGATATATGATGCATAGAGATGTCCCGGCCTGTCAAAACTTGGCAAGTGAATAGGTGCACAATGGTGCACATAGTGTGCTCATATCTTTTTTTTTGGAGGTAACTGGCACTGCTGTCAGATATTGCCACCACATTGGCCTCAAATTTGGGAGGTGTTTTGTTGCACAGGCCGAGATTGCAAAAAGCCGCTGCAAAAGTGTCAGCGAGGCGCCTTGTGAAGACTGGAGTTTGAACGCAGATTCAACAATTTTTGATGACCAATGCGATGTGGTTATGATATGTTATGGTGGTCATTGGGGTTCTTAGTGACTGTGACAGCGGGTTAAGTATGATTCATATGCACAGCAAATCATGTTTCATGTTTCCGGGCACCCTTTTCACTTGATCGAATTCTCGGTCCCCTGGAGGCCCAAAGCAAAGGTGACGCCGACCAAATCAAGAGTTCCAGCATATGAGGATACTGCGAGGGAGGGCTGAGATTCGTTGCACATTGATCACCTCACCCAAAGGCATCCAGTGATTATCCTGCCCCGGTCTGGAAAAAATATGAACTCTTCATCTGTCATCTGAATGAATTTTCATTTTCCTTGCACTTTGTGATTGAAGACGCGCGATCTTCATAACATCTGGATAGAATCACCCTGAAATGGATAGAATATGCGAGGCTATCCCGCATGCTCCATCTTTTAGACATTCTTCTATTGGAGATGGTCCAAAGATTCGATCGCCAGGATCACTATACAGTACCGCCATAGGCTATAGCCAGACCCCATGGCAAGGCCGCAATCCGCAGGACCCTTCTCCAGTGCCGTTTACCTCGGATCTATTGAACCAATTGCAGCCAGAGCGCCCTGCAGAACCAGATCGGAACGGTCAAGCAGTGGCTCTTCCCAGCGAAGCTGATCTGATTGGCATGGGAGCCGGATTGTTTTTGCAGGATTTTTCTCTGCTTGGTGGTTTTCAGATGCTTTAAGGATGTTTTATGGGGGTCATAGTGGTCTATCATATGGCACGATAACCAACAACAATGGTGAAACAACTACTCGTTGCTGGTTTGATCGCGTTTTAGTCATTTTCCCTCGTATTTGGGATTGTTGGTTGATCAACTGATCTTTTGTTTCGTCTTTCAGGGAAGGTGCGAGACGAGCCATTTCGACGGGACTCGATTGGCAGCACGTGAATGATCAATTGATCTTTTTTCAGAGGGTTTGAAAGCATCTATCGATTGTACATGTCGGCTAACATCCAACCTTTTTTTCATGAGCACGAGTCTCTTCGGTGAACATCACCAACAGAAGCGCCAAATTAGAATGGACCTGAGTTGAGAGCTGTGCCGTTGATTCGAACAGACCTTTTGTTGGGCAAGATTTGTCATAATGGATCGTATCAGATGTATCAGGCACCGTTGGCTGATCATGCAAGCAGTCTCCACCATGATGGTTGCTACTGAGGAAGCTCATATGACCTTCTGAGCACCAGCCAGGACCAGGGTCGGCACCAGGTGTTGACCACTTGTTGCATCACCCGCCAATGCAAAGCTTCGTAATGGACCTGACAAAGATATGGTCAAGATACAGCAATCCAGAATCAGAGATCTGGTTGGTTGATGATGAATCCAGCAGAACAAGTGGAGATGATTCTACTGGTTTTGCAGGTGCGTTGAATTTGGAGATTCTAACAACGGAACAACGGGAGTACTGAGGACTTCGGGTCATGGCGGTTGTGCTCATCAGGAGATGTTGATCACCATGGCGGCCAGCTAATGTCGCAGTGCAAGCGCTTCTGCCAAAGGCAGAAGCGTTTGCCTCGTGTAGATGTAGATCAGGTGTGTAGGAGAAATGCCAGGAACATCGCGACATGATGCGACATGCATTTTTCTGTCATTTGTGCTGACCTTGTCACCATGAAGTCTCAAGTCATTTCTTATATTTTCTTACTCATGTCTTATTCAATATTCATTCTTATTCTATCCCGTCATTCTTGCTAAAGCTCACAAAATGTCCCAACGACATTCCAAGTCAGTTTTTGGAAAGATGGCATCCTGGCATCCCTCCTGCGGCCCACTACTGTAGGAGCATGACAAGCTGCCTATTCATAGGCGAAAAGGCATAACACGTGACTTAGTTACCATATGATCATATGCTGCCATCAACAACTTACTCAGAATCCTTAGGAACTGATTATTACTTACTAATAGCCGCACTAGTTATTAAGCATGTTGTATTTGTTTGAGAAAACTCTGTGGCAACCATTCTGGACCTTGCCATTGCTTTTCACCAGGTGAACATGGTCCCCTTGTTCTGGCCCCGGCCCACCGCTGCTGTTTTCTCCCAGCATCTCGACATTTCTGATATACACACCTTCGTTGTAACTTGGACCATGTGCAAACATGTTCCTGGGAGACAGGCCGTCAGACGCTCATCAGCCACATTTGTTGATATTTTGCACTTTGTCCTCAACATCCATCTGTAGATCACCTCACGGTCACCGATCCATTCTTGGACTGCTCGTGATGGATGAGTTGGCCGTGTGCTAGCCTCCACAATGGGCAAGTTGGCCAGTTGCTTGGCTCATGATGTGGGCCGGCTGCAGGGTGGGGGTTGGTTCCTCCTTTGCCCCTGCCTGCCTGCAAGGAAGAAAGCCAGGATCCGTCGCTTCAGTGAAAGAACTGGTGGAGCCTTGGGAGAGATTCATCGAATTTCTTTTATGTGTCTCATCTACGCGTGTTTTTTTTTGGGATTTAGGTTGTTGGATCAACATTGAGTGGAATCTGACCATCTACAAGTAACTCAGTAGAACATTCCCGGCTGTCCAGTTTTTGATGGTTTACCTATGCCTGTACTTACTTTTTCAGGAGGGTCCGATTGTGTCCAGTGTTCTACCTACGTCAGAGTGCTCATACTTAGACAACCTTCTTAAAGCTTTGGGGTGGATTGTCACGTAGGCGCTCA
>VSDK01026570.1:96418-128623 GCA_009767595.1 Symbiodinium kawagutii
TGAACCGCTAAGGAGCAAGCAAAGACTGCCAAGGATGCAGGTTGGGAGCCAAACTGATGGAATTTGCAGGTTGATCAGGTGGTCTTCCCTGATGCCCTGGCTTGTATGCTACAGGGCCAAGGCAAATTCCTTGTCTCAGACTTCAGCACATGGATTTATGGGAACTCCTGGCGAGGCGACAATGAGAATGCCATCCAGAAACTGCTGCAAGCGGCTCAGCGAAAAGTCGCGTCCCCGCAAGTGCAGGCGGCATGGCTGCCTCGGCATCAGGGGGAGGTGACATATTTAGATGGACAAGTAGTAGCCAGTCAAGCATTTTGTGCATGAACAGTTGTGGTGTGTTTTGGCCAGATCGCGATGTACGAGTTGTCTCTTCTCTATGCGCAGCTGGGTCGGCACGAGGCAAGGTGCGAGACAGTGTTAGCTCTGCATCGTACATGCCCCTCGAAACCAGGCCACAGCACATTGTGATTGGCTAAAAAATCGCCACAACATGCTGCAACCTCAAATCATTTCAAATCCATCTCCAGGATTCTTTAGATATCATAGACGAATCATAGATATCATTGGCTGAGTGATGGGAGCATGTGGGAGTCCAAAGTGGTGGAAGAGAGATCCCTCAGCTGGGAGACCGGTCGGTTGACCCGCCAGGAGTCAGACCATTGGCTCCAAGAACTGGGCTTCGCATGGAAGTGGCCTGGCCATGGGATGGACCAGGGCGAACGGTGATGGGTGCCATGCTGGGTGCCATCATGGTGCCACATCTCAGGTTAAGTCCCGTGGTGTTGGACAACAGCTGCCTGCTTGGCGATCGCAGCCAAGGCACCGGGTCGTGTTCTCGGTTGATCTTGGTTGCATACGGTTAGATGTTTTTTTGGAGAGTTGAAAACCGAACCTGACATATCAGTGAATTTTTCATACGTTGGATACATCAACCATTGACTGTGTCCTGCCTTCAGCTCCTTTTTTGACATTTGCCCATCCAATTGCGGCCGATTTGTTTTCTATGTTTTTCCTGTGCGGCGGATCTGGCGGCTGAGTCAATGGCACTGACTCAATATTTCCATTTCTGCTTTTAGATGTGCCCTGCCGACTTGCAACCCGTTTGGCTTCGCAATGGTTCGCGGGAAGTTTTGATTGATTCGGTGTTCATGTTCTTTTGCTTCTCCTGTGCATCGCGTATCTGTGCGTTTAGTTTGTCCTTGAGACGACTCGTGCAGGCGAAAATGATCTCGTAGTTGCCTTTGACAACGTGTTACCTATGCAGCTGCTGGGGGCACTTCAGGCACTGTGAGTCGAGTCGCAGGATTCATCGTTGCCAATGTGTCCTCAAGCGTGTCATGCACGTTTTCTCGTCATTTCGAACTTCAGCTTTGCTGATGCATCCTGCATTTAGTTGGGATCAAACAATCAATGATCCTACAAAGCATGTTGGGTGATGGTCATCATGGTCATCTATGGTCATCCCTCATGAATGACAAGCATGATCAAACAGATTGATCTCAACAGATCTCAACTAAATCCATCATCTTGGCGCCTCAGGAGGCCTTCAAGGCTGATGCTCCTTTCTGGGCAGAGCCCCTTGGCTTCACAGAGATCCAAAGCTAAGCCAAGCGATGTCGGGATGGAAGCATGGCTCTCAGGCATGGCTATCCAACTCCCAACTTTTTCTCCTACAACCAGTTGATGGAGCAGGACCTTCTTGGGCTTCTTAAGCTGACGGATTTGGGCCCTGAAATTTGCTCCACACATCGAGGAGTCCAATCTGATCACGTCAGCGGCTAGATGCTTGGAGCGTTTTGCTGTCGAAAGATTTGATGGCATTCTCAAGGACAACAGGATCGTCTCCGTGGAAACTTGTCTTAGCCACGCAGTGACAGTGCCTCTTAGTGACTCTGGTAGTTCATGCGTTTTTGAGACCTGCTGTAATCTCAGTTAGTTGCAAGTTGTATGAGGGATGCATGAGTGCGCATTTTTGCATGAGAAAATCCCAGCGATCCCAGTGGTAAACCGCACCGACTAGCAGCAGGGGGTCGTTTGCACTTCTCACCTGCATAAATGGTGTGCACCCAAGTCACTGGCATTTTCCCTATTCTAGAATAATATTCAATAAAAATAATTAAAATAATTTTATTGGTTGCCCCACCCTTCCAGTTACCTTTATACTGGGTGCGGGGTGTCTCGTATCCCTACAAACTTGGTTTCTCTGGTTACCTAATGTAGAGGTGACTGGAATGGCGGGGTTGGTTAAGGGGTGCCACCATTGGACTGAACCCCAAAGTGGGCCCCAAGGAATGGTGGGCTCACTCTCGGCCCTCTGGTAGTGGCAGCGGTCATCAGTTGCACTTTGATTTGGACGAAGTGGACTTGAAGACCCTCGAGGCAGACGGAGAGGGTGAACATATTAGTGAACATCGCAGCAAAGCTACTGTAATTGGGCGGTTAATTTTCGGAACAGCTGGGGTACATGGTATGTAGCCGCAGCCACATGTTGACGGAGCCTATTGCTGTTGCAACTGTTGCCTCATTGTTTTCCCAAGTGGCGCACGTGCAGCACAGGCGCCAGCTACCCCGAAGCATCCGCTGGTTTCGAGTGTACTTTATCTCAGCTGCTTCTTGGCGAAGCGGGCAAGTGTGTCTCTGCGCATGAGATGATCTAAATGATAAACTAAACATGACAAAACTATGACTGAGAAGCGGAGGGGCGCAGATGAAGTCCGAGGATGCAGTTAATCCATGTTAATCCCGATTGAGTTAGATATATCCAATTCTCGCGGTCAAAGATTCTCACGCGTTGGGTGACTATCCATAGCAAATCGCAAGCTGAGGTGGATCTTCCTGCTCCACCACGATGGCCAGAGTCTCAAGATGTCTCAGCACTTGAAACTTTACGTGGAAAGCAAGGGAAGTGGACCATTTGTTGGCATGACCTGCGTAATCTTGTGTCGTTCACTGATGAGATCTGAGTATTGTTGAATCCCTTCCTTCCAATGTCAACTTCCACTTGCTGCAGGTTACAGACCAGAACCTGGAGCCACAGAGTCGCGCGCAACGTGCCTGGCTATGTGAGCCCAAGGTAAACCGAGCTACTGGGCTCAGTGGCTGTGCCATGGCCATGGCGTGGCTGTAGCCTGTAGCATCAGCATCCAAGGCACTGCTCTTCAACGGCAGCTTACTCCATGGTGTCATCCCCAACCTCGCCTCGCAGGGCGCCACCCGGCTGCATGGGCCGCAACTGCCA
Source organism: Symbiodinium kawagutii (assembly GCA_009767595.1). Classification (NCBI taxonomy): domain Eukaryota; class Dinophyceae; order Suessiales; family Symbiodiniaceae; genus Symbiodinium; species Symbiodinium kawagutii. Next base: position 99,660 of record VSDK01026570.1, read on the forward strand.
GGGGTCACCATCTCCAGATCTAAGGAAAGCCACGAGCCCCGCGTCACTTTGATGATGGGCTTCTGGGGCCGGCAGCCTTGCTGCAGCCTGGCTGCAACTTCGGACACCTTGGCATTTCATAGCAGCTGTGACACTGAAGGTTCGCCACCGCCAGAGCCCAAAGGAGAGCTAGGACCTTGCGATCGGAGCTTTGGGGAACTTTGACGTCGATGGCTTTGAGATTTGCTTTATCCATAGAAGGCACTCGAATCGTCACGCCTTCAACATCCCCAGAACCCTCCCAAATCCGCATAGAAAGATGACCAACCTTGGGCATTTTATCATTTACGGCCACGCCCATGTATCATATCCTGCTCTTGTGATGTCTTTGAATCGTCCAGTGCAGGACCCAACATGCGCCTGGCCTGCAGTTGATTTCTGGCGGCTGTCATGGGGTGGGGTGGTCGCAGAGGGTTTCCCCGATCCCAAGGCGCCTGCCTCAGAAGGGCTTTGAATGGCCATCCTCGCTGCAAGCAGCTGAGAGCCTGCTCAAATGCCCTCGTTTGGAGGCTTGGCACCTGAGTTAGTTGGCACACCTGGTGTGACATTTGCTGTTCAAGAACTGGGACGCCGCACTTTGTTTTTTTTTTGGTTTGCTTTTGTCATCAGTGGGCATTTGCTTATGCCAACCAGCTGGTTGGCAATGAAGGCAAACTGACGACTGCCGGCATCGTCATCGATCAACCCTCATAGGCTACAAACATCTACAAACCTGTGGAATACCAGCAGGTTACCCCCAGCAGCTCATCCCCAGCAGGTCATCCCCAGCAGGTCATCCCCAGCAGCAGGTTATCATCCACCAGCCCTCACTCCTGGCGGTCACCGAGCTGCTCCCACCGCCCCCCAGGTGTCGCCCGTTGGCCTCGTTGGGCCTGTGAGCCCCGTGTGGTGCCCGGTGCCGCAGCGTGAGCGAAGCCACGGGTGCAGCGTGGAGTTCATTGGCAAGTGGTTTCTGCGGGAGGTGCAGGGCAGGGAAGCTGAGATCAGTGATTTTGGAGTTTGAATTTCTTGGACTTGGATTTCCAACCACTACTTGGGGATGAGTTCCTGTGGGAAAAGTATTTGGGGAATGAGATTTGATGAGATCTGATGAGATCTGCCAGCTGGTTCCAGCTGTGCCATCGGTGAAACCCAAAACGCCAGGCGCCCGAGGAGTTGCAAAGGGTGGCGCCGCCGGAGCTGGAGGTTGAGGCCGGGCGGGTCAGATGGCCCCGGGTTTGGAGAGCAATCGGTGGGTAGTTGGATGATTTGGGATAATTTGCGAGTGAACTATGGTGAAACATGGTGAATGATGGTGATTGATGGCGATTGATGGCCATTGATGGCGATGGTGAATGATGGCCATGGCCATTGCCATGGCCATGGCCATGGTAAAAGTCGAGTTTGGACGCCGATGATCCGGTGTTGGCTGCCTACATTCGCAGCTTGTGATGCTTCGAGTCAGGGAGGCCACACCATGCCAGCACCTCGCAGCAACATCACACGATTTTGCTCGGAGACTTGACCAGTCAGCTGCCTTTGGCTAAAAATGGTTGCATAGTTCCTGAATTCTGTTCGTTGATCATGTGGGTAAGGTTTAGTGTGTTAAGAGTCTACAGGCCATCGATGCCGTTTTAAATGGCATGACTTATATAGTTGAAAGTCATACAAGAAACATATGGACACAGCATGAGACTTTATTGTCAGGTGTTTGGTTGGTTCTGGTTTCTACTTGACACTTCTTGTCCCAAGGGAGTGCCATTTTCACAAAGGCTGGTGGTCGCACGGCGTCATGGCAGCCTTTGAAAGGATGGCACTGTTGGCTCGGCTGGTGCCATGATGTGCCATGTTTTCATGCTTGAGGAAGCTGGGCAAGCTCAAACGCAGCCTTCATCCAGTGGAAAGACAGTTCTCAGCGCGGTCCAAACGACCTCAGCTTCCAAGTCTCATTACAGACGCAGGGGCCCGGAGCAACTGGCCACTAGCGCTCCACCTTTGGACTTCAGGTGCCGATGCTAACACTGCCGAGGCAACCGTCAAAGCTTTGGGCCGGGGAATGCAATGGGAACGAGCTACGGCATTCTGTCTGTGTCAGGACATGGCGTGGCATTGCGAACAGTTGCAGAAGCCACGGCTTGGAAACATTGCCTTGCCATCCTGAGCACCATGCAGCTGCGCAGAGTGGACATCAGTCCCACATCGTTCAATGCCGCTATCGTATCTTGTGGAAGGCGCTTCATGTGGCAGACCGCCTTGGGTTTGCTCTTCACGCACGTTGATGACTTGAACGCTTCGAAGAGTCGCCGTTCTCACACTGGTCAAAGCACAGAATGCGCTACAGCTGTGCTGACAGCGTTACAGGTGGCTCATCAATGGGAGCAAGCCCTGGCTTTGTTCACCACCTGGCCCCTTCCGGAATCACAGGTGAGCAGCTGCCAAAGTGTTGCTGATTAAAAATGGTTCCAGCAAATTTGTTGAGTCTTACAATACTAATAATAATCGCAACCCCACATAAACGATACATAAACGCTTTTTACCTGCTATACGTGAGAACCAACATCAACAGGGATCGGTGTCATGATGACACTCCCAGCACCAACCAGGTGGCTGTGGTTGTGGAAGCCTGCAAGCGCAGCCACGCCTGGGCAACCACCTTAGCACTTCTGGAGCGGAGCACGTGCCGCTTCCCGGCCATGCGGGCGTGTGCAACTGCTTCCCACTGGCAAGCGGCACTGTCGTTGTTTGTCCAGACTGAACCTGGGGCGGTGGAAGCCCGGGCTGCCTCGGTATCCACAATTCTTTCGGCCCTGGCGAAAGCGATGCAGTGGCAACGAGCGCTTCGGCTCTTCAACGAAACAGCGGGGCCTGCCATGGTCAAGAAAACCAGCATGAAGGCTCAGCAAGATCAGAAAGGCAACACGAAGACCGACAGTTGGCAAAACATCCAGAACCGCAGCTTGCTGCGAGTTTTGGGTGCCGCGCATTTGTGGAGAAGCGCCCTATTGCATTTGCACTGGGCGGGAGCGCAGGAAGATGCTTGGAGTTTGAGTGCCGCAATTTGGGCCTGCCAAAGAGCAGGACAACAGACTGCAGCGCAAGAGCTGCTGTCTCAACACTTCGGGAGCCAACTGAAATCCAAACGAGGTCGCAAGGAGTTGCAGCTGTTGGAACATTTGTCCAAGTTGATTCTGTCAGATGGGCAGATTTTGTTTGAAATCGAGGACTTTGCCAAGGCAAATCGCTGGTTGAAGGTGGCCGGTGGCGAGAAAGGGCGGATCTTGGAGGCAGTGATCCAGCCAGGTGACACGGTCCTGGAACTGGGCAGCTACATTGGCTTCACGGCCCTACGCCTTGCGTTGCATGGCTGTGATGTGGTGAGCATCGAAGCGGATCCTCTTAACGCTGCGGTGGCTCGGGAGGTCGTGGAGATGGCAGGTAGCCATGGTCCCGGCCAGGTGAAGATCTGTGTTGGCCGGGCCACGGATTGGTTGTCCTCGGGGCTGTTGGATCCTGTGGATGTCCTACTGCTGGACCATCGCGGTACCATATACCATGAGGAGCAGGGCTCGGGCGATCTGCGACAGGATAAGTCCAGGGGTTTTATGATGGTGAATGATGGCTACCAATGAGCCATGATGGTTCATGAATGGTTATGAATGGCCATGAATGGCTAATGATGGCAAATGACCAGTAGTGATAGTTCACAAACGTTGATGATGGTCTGATTCACGAACGTTGATGATGGTCATGATGGCTAATGACGATGGTTAACAATGGTTCGCAATGATCGACGCCAGTGGATAATCTTCGTTGCCAATGAGCTAGTGATAACCAGCGGTAGTTTCTTTCTCCAGTATCAAGTAGTGTCAACGGCCGACTTTTTGATCAACAACCATCTCATAGCTGCTCGTTGGTGATGGTTTGTAAATGGTCATTAATGACCGACACCCATGATGCTAACCTACTAGTCTACCATACCATTAGCAACGAATGATCAACTATGGCAAATGATGGTTGGCAGTGAACAACGGCCGCTCAGCTGGTTCATCACGGCTATCGATGGTTAAAAGGCGATGAATGATGGTTAACGATGACTGCTGGCCAAGAACCATGCATAATGATTCGTTGACAATGATCGTGAACCGCGACGGTCAACCATGATCACCTGAATCATGAAAAACAGGTGATGAGGATACCAAAAGCATCATTTACCAAAAGCCAATTGGTGGTTTCTCAAAATAGGGGTACCCCTAAATCATCCTTTATGAATCATTTATAGTAATAAACCAACCATTTTTGGGGTTCCCTATTTTGAGAAACACCCAATTGATGCTAAATGATCACTTGGTGATTGTATTGATGCTGAACCAGCTGGTGATGGGGGGCCGCAGGACCTCGCCATGGCTGAGCCCCTGCTGCGCCCGGGCGCCCGGGTCATCGCGGACAACGTGCTGCACCCGGGGGCTCCGCTCTTTGTGCACGATGTGAAGGACAGGTACGACCTCAAGGCGTAGCAAGGGAGGATTTTTTGTGGTTTTTTTTCCTGCGAAAAGTTGGTTGTGTTGAGGTTGGTTATGTTTAAGTTTGATTATACCTTTAGGATGTCACAGATTATCATAGGATGTTGTTGGTAAGGTGAGTGAAACATGACAGTCGAACACAGATGCTTCAACATTGGTATCATAGATCGATTGCAGAAGGTTATTCACAGAGTCAGGGTCATTTATAGCATCTAAAATCATTTGAATATATTCTACTTTACAAGAGTGAGCCTTGAGGTTGTCCACATGTCATTCCTGCAGCTGCACAGGTCCACGTGTTGGAAGAGTTTGGGATGTCAAACATCGAGGATTGGCTGTTCGTTTGTACGCCAAAGACTTGGCCCATCCATCGAGGTAGCGAAACGCCACTCGCATCCAGTGCCGCCTTAAGACAATGGGCGACGGAGGTGAACCGACTGTGCCACGAGAGCAAGTTTGGTTCTGTGGATTGGGAGGAGTTTCAAGGACGGCTTAGGCCCATGCTGTTGGACATGCTCCAGGATGCAGCAGTGGAATACGTGGACCATCGCAAGATGAACAACGAATCACGTTGATTTAGCTGGCTTGTTGGCCAAAGGTGCCACTTGGTTTGTGTGTGGTTCCAGTGAAGGTAGCTAGGAGAAAAAGGATGCGCTTGCACCAAGTTGCGGCTGAAGCCAAGGGAGGATTGGTGGCATTAGGAAGCGCGCTTCTAGCAGATAGCATCGCGAAGATCCGTCAAGCCACGATCAGATATGATCTCAGACAGACTGAGTTTCTGCCGCCATTTATCCATTCTGTGGACCCTATCACTAGCAGCCATTAATTCTCCATTGAGTACCATTGATAATCAGAAATCACTGTCGTTAAACCGCTTAGAACTCAAAACCATCAGAGGTACGAGTTTCATCACTGTTGTGAAACCTCTGAAGGGGTCGATCAATGAAGGTTTCCCATTCAATCCCATCGGTAGCTGTATCATTCGTCACTCGGATTCTTTCACCATTATTGGTTGATGTTAGCCATAAACCACTAGTATAGAACCCTAGTAGAACCGCAACTGGTGGTTTATGGCTAACATCAACCAATGATGGTAGTACATTGACCCTATCACATTGGCGACCATCAACTCCTACGAAGCCCTTCATCGACAAGTTGCTCCAGGAAGTCTCGATGGAAGAACTCCAGCGGCTCCGGTCACAAGCTGCAGCTGCGCAGCCAGCGGGAAAAGTCCGGGCCAAGCGGTGGCAGCGGTTGCGGCGGCCGCTGCGGACCACATGGTGCAGGGCCTCACTGGCTGACCGAGGGGTGATCCCAACTTCCATGTGCCCAGAGCCCAACAACTCATCATGAAGCCAAGTGGTGGTTTCTTGATTTGGGGTACCCCTCGATCGTCCTTTATACATGAGTCATTTATAGCAATGAGCCGACCATCTCTTTGAGGTCCCCTATATTAAGCAACCACCAACTGGTCAGAAACCGAAAGATCAAAGACAACTTCCACCCTCACATGGTGGATGCTTCATTGGAGATCTGTAGTGTCTGGTTCACATTCTGCAAGCCATCAGCAGTGTCAAAAGTCGTCTCCAAATCTTTCCAATGAACCCTTGATGATCCCTACCCAACCCTTGATACCCCTTGATCTTCATGTGGATTTACCATTTTGAAAGATTTCGCCATCATCTCCCATCAAGATCCCCATCCCCAGTGGATTTGACCGTCAACCTTCGCTGGACCCCACTCCTCCCGAGGCCTCCCGTGGACACCAAGACCTTGGCCCCGACGGGGCTCAGAAGTTTCGTGGTGCACCAAGAGCCGCGCATGGTGGCGGTGCCGCAGTTCCTGGGCCCAGAGGAGCACGGGCACCCAGAGAAGCTCAGAAGCGATGCCGGTAGCGGTAGCGATTCGGTGGTTGGAAAGCCATTGAAATGCTGGGAAAATTGGCGGAAACCCATGGGAAACCCTGGTGGAAAGCTGAATGGAAAAGCTTCTGATTGATGGATGGTTGCAGCTTGATGTAACTTGCAACCATGGTTTCTGATAGATTTCCCAATGGATCAAACCAGGAATGGAACGCATGGTCAGATTATGATTGTGAATCGAAGCACCCATGAGACATGTGATCAGGTTATGGATGATATGGATGATTGATGATGATTGTGGATGTTTAGGCTCAAGTGTTCATTGTAGGTGTCATCTCCTGACATCAGCGCGAGCCAGTGTAAAGTCGCCAAGATGCAAGCATCCCTGGTGAAGTACAACACCCCCATCCTGATCAGCACCACTGGTGCTGCCAAAGGAAAGAAAGACAAGAACAACAAGAAGGATGCTCAGCCTGTCATGTCTCAAACTGAGGATATCCTCAATTCCATTCTTCCACCAAGAGAATGGACTCAGGAGGATCAACTTTGGGTGCAGTACGTATCGAGCACACCAGCCACACGTGCGGATGTTGTGAATCTGCAGGAGGACCTCGACAAGTGGCTGCAGCAGAGACAGGCTCGTGAGACTGGCATTTGCCCCATTCGTGAGGAGCTCTACTCGCAGTGCTTTGATGAGCTCATCCGACAGGTCACCATCATTTGTGCTGAGCGAGGCTTGTTGCTGCTGCGTGTCCGAGATGAAATCAGGATGACTATATGTGCATACCAGAGCCTCTATGAGTCTTCCATCGCATTCGGAATGCGCAAGGCGCTGCAAGCAGAGCAGCGCCGCAATCAGCACAACAAGAAGATGAAGGATCTTCAAGTTGCCAACAAAAAGCTTCGAGATGAGGTTGAGGAATTGGAGAACAAGATCACGCAGATCGAGAAGCATGAGGCAGAACGACGTGAACAGGAAGAAAGGAAACACAAGGAAGAGGTAGAAATTCTCAAGAAGATGAACGCCCAGAGGAAGGAGCAATTGGAAGCTATGCTCCAAGCTCCTAAAAAGTGATTGACAGCCTTGCATTTGAAGGAAGATCCGCCCAAATGCAGCAAGATGCTCAAGAGGAATGGCGTGTTGCAAAAGTCACGCATCACATTCAGATGGCCTGAAAACGAGCACTGCGTGTTTCACCCCGCGGCCGAATACAGTTCCCTTTGCATGACTTTCTGTGGAGGAAAAGGTGAAATGGAAGCAGCTTTCAATAGCAACAGTTTGAAGAGAATGTCATCCAGGGCATGGCAAAAACTGCTAGCTTGATCTAATTTGCCTGGTCTGAACTGAATCGCTATATGACTACTGGCATCACATTCTTGAGCCACATCTTCATGGTCTTGAGCCACATTCATGATATGAGGGGCCAAGATAAAGATGTCGGGCATGTGAGTGGCTCTTGCTTCAGAGTGATACCTCATGATTCTGCTTTCCTGCATGGTGGGCTCAAAGTTTTGTGGCAATGTCCTGATTTAGTTGCTGACGTTGAACATGCTGCTTTTGAAGGTGCCTTTGCCAGCAGTTTTGATGAGAGCTTTCAATGCCAGAAAAGCCCCAGCCAGCAGCCGCATTGACTGATGCCTAGCTAGGTGACTGCCAGCTGCAGCTACAAGAACCAAAGGCATTGGATGGCTAGAGTGTCCACAGCAGTTTCAAGAAATCGCACCATGGACATACTCTGGACATGGCACACATCACCAAGGGCGAGAAATGGTGCAGCCGCGCTTAATAGGCCCGATGACTGGTCGCTGGGTCACTCCCATGGGTCAGCAGTTTCCGCAGGTGTTTCGGCCAACTGAGTTCCTTATTGTTGGCAATTGTATGCAATTGTTGGTTACTGTCGGTGATAGCGCTATGCCCAGCTGTTGTATCTATAACGTCGTGGTGGTTGGTTGGGTTTGTGGTTGTGGTAGTCGTTGTGGTGGTGGCCTCAAGCAAGCACATTCGGGATGGTAACGTCATGTAACGCCTGCATCCAGCGCAGGCCTGCTGGCTGCCCATTTTGCTTCGTCGGATCTGAGCCGCGTGGAACGTTTGCGGCGAAACTTGGGTCAGTGCATGCCAACACATCGATATCACCAGAACAGGGGCTTGAATCACTTAGATCTTGAGGTTGGTACAGAAAAAGCCACAAACATTGCCCACTTCATTTTGGAAATATGTTGGATGATGTTGGATGGAAGGCAGGGGCGCTGCTGGGTTTGACCTGTTGTCATTTAGATATCAAGATCTGGAGGTCAAGCAGGGAGGTGCCAGATTTGGCAAGTTGCATGGCTTGTAGGAGGTGGCTGCATGTGGCTTCAAAGTGCGGTTGGATCGTGCAATGATATGTTGAATTGGCCTAAGTTCCTGCCAGCATCGGCAGATTTTTCCGTGATTCTTTGCCCAAAGCTGTTACACTGTACGTGCCAAGGATTGCTTCATTCCGTGGAGGAGCAGACATGGCGAGTGCCTTTGCTGGTCAGTTGGTCTGCCGAAGAGGCGCCGAAAGATGCGCAGACTGCCGGCCTCGGTGTGGCGGAGAAAGCTCAAGCGGTCTTCGAAGAGTTTCAACAGAGGCACCCGCAGCGAGCCGAGAAATGGCGAGTTGGGTCAAGCAGTTAATCAACCAACTAATGGGGGATTTCCACCAACAATGATAGGGAAAACAGCCTGGTTCATGATAGGGGAACCAGGGGTACGGGGTGAACTGACCCACAGCCAAATCATGGCGTCGGACCGGTGGAGATGTTGCAGCCCACGTTGTGTCACCTCGCAGCGTTCTCGGCAGGGGCGTCCTTCATGCCATGCCGCGGTTGCGTGGCCGACGTTCTCAATTCCAACACTACGGGCGCTTGCGGGACACGGGTGACAGCAAGTCATAGGGAGTCAAAGCGTCCATGCTTTTTGATCAGTTGCCATGAGATCCACAAGCGGAGCACATCGGAGCACCAAAGAAATCCAAAGAATTGAAGGGTTCACACTTTCACATGATTTTCAGATATTTTCACATGATGTTCACATGGCTTGGATGTCACTTGGGTGCTTGAGCTATTGAGCCATGATGCTCATTCACCGTGCTGTTGATTCACTGAAGGCCTCTCAGACTCGCCTGTTAGGAGAGCCTCAAGCGACACATCACGGATCAGCCGTGGGTCTTCTTCTCTGACGATGACGTGCCTTGGAAGTTCCAACAGCTGAACGCCACATGAATTCCGTGGAAGTCATGTAAGGTGGAGCCACTGCTCACTATGCTGACACAACTCTGTAAAAAGGCTTGCCATTGAAGCAAGTAAAAAGGGAAAAGCTTTGTCCAGCAAACCTTTTGTCCAAAACGTTGCGGGTAATGATTGGTGTCGATTGCGACTGAATCTGGGGGACAGTCAACTTACTCCCATTGTATAGCTTTTGCATTCTGTTGAAGCCCGTGGCTTCAACATTCCCCAGCAGTCTCTACCGCTATCCCCGTGGTATCCCTTGTCGAGGACCTATGGCATCCGAGACGGGCCGAAGAGTACGGAACAGCCATCGAGGAGCGGAGGATGCGTAGCCATGGCGGTACCTACTGACCATCCTACAATAACTAACAATTTTTCCATAGAGAAACAAGCCGTTTGGTGGTGCACCCCATTTGTGGATAAATCCACATGTAGCTGTCAGTTAGACAGCTGGAAGTGAATCACAGAACTGGCATGAACTGGCTGAGTAATACTGCTCATCAGTCGTGGAAGACTTGGAGACAGCGTGTACTTTCTACCAAAGCTATCCACGATTGATCAGAAGATCCCAAGCTATCCGCAAGCATTTCTGCCGCATTCATGCTTCCAAAGCATGCCTGAAGATGGATGGACTGATACATGACATCCAATCTTCGGGGCGGCAGTTGTTGAACTTGGCGCAGGCACGACCAAATGGAGAGCCCGTGGTGCATTCCAGGTGCCATGGGATGTGGCAGTGAGGACACCGTCCTTCCCAAAAATGGCTGCATGATTTAGCAACGCAGCACTTCGCTGATGAGGAGTAGCACCTCGTCTTAGCTGTACCATGCACATGTGGTGACAGTTGACAAGGTACGAGATCAAAAGTTGCTACTTGGATGGCTTAGTTCTTTACGACCACTGTGTAATTTATGTGATCGTTCATTCATCGATACTTATGGACTTGCATGTATCCAGGTTTAGAAAAGGAAACCAGGTCAGAAATGTTTGTCGCCCCTACCTGGCTCGCCATGATCATGATCCAGCATGGGATGAGGATCTCCAAACCCACATCCCAATACCACTTTCTGTAGGCAAGGGCTTTGTCCATATCTCTAGCCCCTATCATTGCGTTGCATTGTGTTGGTGCCTATCTTGAACTTTCAGGTTCGCAACCAGGGTGCTGATTCATGGTTGTTTCTGCAACTAGGGCACCCCGTTGGACGCCCCGGCAAAAAAACTAGGGCACCCCAACAATGGCTGGTTTATTACTACGCAAGGAGTATTAATGAATGATTTGGGGGTACCTCTGTGGCTTGAGCAACCTCCATGTAGTTGGTAAATCCCTTATCACTGTTGGATATAATCCCCTAACCAGCAACCATTGGTCACCCATCAACCAGGCCAATATCATGGATCCAGGATACCTCTTGATCTGGCAGGGCCCACCACGAAGATCTCCACCTGCGATCCAGGATCCATCTGACGCCGGGCTTGGGGCCTCGCTTGCCTTTGACCGCCACCCCGGCGCAAGTGACGCAAATGGAGGCTGATGGCCTGCTGCGGGTAGCCATCAGTGCAGAGAAGGTGCAGTGGGAGGATGGACGATGCGGGCAAGGCATGGGAATAAACTGATGAAGTGATGGGTTTTGATGGATTTTGATGGATTTTGTTGGATTGTGATGGGAATACGCATGGATATGCTGCGTTTCAACTACTGACAGTGTCATTATCATGCCGGCAAATGTGGTTGTTGCAACAGAGCTGCAATGAAACAACTAACAATAAGACAAGAAGAAGATAATGACACATAATGCATGATTTGAGTCGTCAGCAAGCATTTCACAAAAAAAGTGTACTGCATGCATTCAGCTGCATTTCGTTGCCACATTTAGTTCGACTTCCTGAACTCCTCATTCCCGGCTCCATATGTCTCCCTATCCTTCCAGGGGGATGCGGGCCTGTTTGGCACGGCCACCGGAGAATACTTCGATGCAGCAGCCGAATTTGAAGTTTTTGATGTCGCTCAACCGCATGGTGTGGGTGAAGGGATGCAGTTCAGGAGGAAGATGGGCAGAAATGTCAAGCACATGCCATCAACCAAGGACTTCTTTGAGCGACACAACGATCAGGTGGTTGCAAATCAATTTGCGGATCTTTGTCGGCACCTAAAGAGGTAGACGGATTTTCAAGAGTGTTGACGGGCCGGATTCAATTGCATCCATGCATGGGCATTTTGATGCATTTTGTAGTCTCACCACTCAGGAGTCTCTTGAGGGATGTTTGGTGCAAGTGCTACCGTGCGTACCTTCTAGACCCATTGACCCGTTGTTCCAGCATGTTCCAGCCCCATTCAAGGTACGAGTCGCATGATGTCGCATGACTTGAAGTCTAGTGAAGTCTTAGCCAGTATTTTACCTCCGCACCAGTCTTTTCATCCCTTCATTGGACTGCATTTTGCCCGGCCCAGGGGATGTTTTTATTGAACACAAACCAGAAACCGGGTCATTATCGCCCAGCTACAGCTGCTGCTCACCATGTGCCCGGCCCCCAAGGATATCCGCTTCCGGACGCATTTGTTGCGCGGCGATGGGCGAGTTCATCGTTTCCTGCCGCGTAGTGCCTCTGGAGAGGGGGGCAACGGACACATGCCCTGGATGTATTTCTACGTGTCTCGGTGGCAGGGTGCTGATCTTGCTGACCTCATTTGACTGTCGGTCAAGGCCATTCCAGGTACCTGGTTGGCAAGCTGTCCATGGTAAACAACGACTGTAAACTAAGACTGATGTGACTGGGCACTTGCCAGGGCCCGTGCTTAGCCAATGTTGGCTTGCCATGGCGTGTCTAAGGACAGGCCAACGATGCCTTATAGCACACCTCCTGGGCAGGAAGATTTGGAATATGTTTCGGACGAATTGCCTGATCCAAAGCCACTTCAGCTGCAGCATTCATGGCGGTGAGTCAAGGCATGGTTTGTGATATGGGCCAGCCTCGAGATAGAGAACCGCCGCAAATGGGAGTATTTCACCAGGAAATCAAGGGACCAAGAGACCACGAGGTTTCTGTTTCTGAGTTCATTCAGTTGGTTTGCATGGCCAACCACGGCGCTCTTGTGATTTTGGAACGACTTTGAACCAAGTTGATGAAGCTCCGAACAGCTGAAGCGCTTGAAATGACTTTTCAACGTCAGCTCTGAATGATTCCGAGGCGAATTGCAGGCATGCGACAAACCTTGGACTGCGTGCTGTTTCAGCTGACGCCCACGAAAGGTCCATTTGAACGACGCTCAGGGGCTGAGCCATGGGACAGAGGTTGTTTCAAAGAATTCCGCCATATCCTGGCAGACTCATCAATATACATCAACCAAGGTCCCTTAAAACCAAGGACGTAGGAGGAGTGATCGGCCTAGTGACCAGATTCAAACTTCGGAGGGCAGCTGAGTGCTTGTGGCCACACCCAGGAGATCACTGAGCAGGAATTCGCTCAGTCCCTCGTGGGCACGCTGAACGAGGTCAGTTCTGCCAGTGTCCAGGGCCTCAGAAGTCGAGCCAAGTTGGGGAAGCTCTGCCGGTGAACTGCCAGGAGAACGTATCAGAAGTGCGGCAAAAAAAGTGGTCATAAGATGTCGTAACTGAATCATATCTCATAACAGGCTACCTGCTCATAGCCGATTAAAATTCGATAGCTGATATGGTAAATGATCAGGGGCAGATCCCACGATGGGTTGGATGGCGCCAAGTCCCTGACCTCCAAGGTGGCCATGGCCCTGGACCGCTGCCGGAAACACGGGGTGAAGGTGGTGAAAGCGGGCTGAAAAAGAACGGCCTGGGGGCTGCCCGCAGATGGACCCTGTGCAGCGGCACATTGGTGCTTCATACAGCGACACAACCCATGGCAAGTTAAAACAGATCTAAACACGTGAAATGTACGCATAATACTCACAAGCTGTAGTTAAAACATCAACCAGATCATTGTATAAAGATGATTGATGATTCTCGTAGGGTTTACCCTGTATTGATTTACACAAAAAATGATGTGTGCAGGCGGTTTGGGATGTTTGCGGGTGACCTTCGCACGAGTTTTTTCCGTGTCGCCCAACTCCTGTCCTCTGAGGTGTCGACATCTGTGCGATCTCGCAGAAGGTGGATGGATCAGATCACTGGCAGCTTAGCTTCAGGGCGTGCGTTGGTACAGGAACCATCATAGAACCATCATAGAACCATCTAAGGCTCAAAGGATCGTTGAACCATCACGGCTGGTTGTTGCAGATGTTTCCAGACAAAAACAGGGTTGTCCTTTAAGTTTTCAATGCCGCAAACTGGGTGTTTCACTGGTTCTGTGCAGTCTGTCTTGGGCCTGAACGTCTTCATATACAGTAGTCAATCCATGTCAAGCCTGAAGAAGGCAGTTGAAGGCAGTTGAAGTTGATTGCAGCGGCTGTTCTGCTCAAAGCCAGTCTTCATTCGTTAATAGTTGAGCTATTCTTTGATGAGTCCCGTGAGTTCCTCCAAGCGGCTGCCGAGCAGCCAGCTCGAGGTTGGAAAATTTGCAGACCCTGCAGCGGGGGAGAAAGATACAGTGGCTACCACTGAAGCACAGTCCGCACCCTGGTCATAGTGACAGTGGAGCAGATGGTGTCACAAAGTGCTCGTCAGCATCAGAGTGGACTTTGACACAATTTGGCACGTATGAAATCAATTTGAATATGGGTTCAAGCAATTTCGGAAACAGGCTGATCAGCGCTGACAGGGGCTTTGCTAGCTGGCTGGTTGGAATGATAAAGCCAAGCAGTAGAGCCAATCTCCGGCAAGGAAGTTTCAGGTTGGCTCAAGCGACTGATCCAATCTGAGGATCTAATGCTCGAAATCCACATGTTGATGGGTGGTTCTGACATGTTTCCACCATCTCGAGGCTCAACTTCCCACAAGGATTCAGCTGTTCAGCCTTAACGACACTGAGGACACGGACCTCGAGCTCCTGTCCGCTCCGTCCGCAGCTTGGGTCAACATCCTCCACCGAAGCCATGCAGTCGGAAATCATCGTTCAAAATGGGTGATGGGAAGCATGCCTGATATTGCTGATAATGCCATGATGCGGCCGCAACTGTGAACGCTGATGAACATGATGAAAAGCATTGTTGACACGACTGAAGGATCAAAGATGGACATGTCACTGGACATGTCTTTTGATATTGAGGAATCACATTCTTCTGACATCTGACATCTACACAGTAAACTTTTCAATGACAAAGATTCGTCGCGGATCCCGATTTTGGCGCCAAATTTCGGGGACAACGTTGTTGTCGATAGCTGGTAACGGTTCAGGATTCTCAGAGGGTGAAGTTGGCTCTCCAAAGTACAGCCATTAGTACTCTTGAACGCATAGATGAACTGTTATTAAATCTGTTCAATACTCATGAAATATATGCTCTCAATCGCTATTCAATCTGATCATTAATCGCTGGCAGCTGACTTAGTGCTTGATGCTGGCTGACCACGGGTCACGATAGCCATTGACCAGATTGATCATCATGACTTATGCGGATTCATGGCAGGCTGCCATGCATCCGGTGATTCCGTGAATTTCGAAGAATTTTGTGACACAAAATGATGCTCACCAAGAATGATAAGATGGCATAAGATGGTTGCTAAGCTGGTTCATAGGCTGGACTTCATAGGTTGGTCATGGTTGGTCGTGGTGGGCCACTGACGGTTCCCCTACGAACCGGATTTCATACGTTGGTCACTGATGGTGACGTCCCTTGACTCCCCCATGAGGCCGGTCTCGCTGTCAGGCCCAGCGCAAACCGCCATCGTGCAGAGAATCGAGCAGAGGTTGGCGCAGCCCCTTGGCACCTCCAGGCCTTGCACCTCCTCGGTGCTGTGGGTTGGAGCCATGCGGGGCTATGGGTTGGTCCAGATCGCCAGGGTGGTTTCCCGAAGTCACGGCTGTGGTTTCCCCCTACTGGTGGCTACTTGGATGGTGATGGTAGCGACAAAGCCATGTGGTGAATGGTGGTTGGCAATGACGTTTTGAGTAGTGGATCAAAATGAGCTAGCTTGGCTTGACACAGTTGAAGGCTATTCAATGTTAACCTTGGAAATGGACCAACCGGAGCGAGTGGAAAACATCATTGCAACATTCCTTCACCTCGAACGCACTCTCCGAATGGACGGCCAACCTTTTGTACAACAACTTGCAATTGCCCAGAGCCATGTTTGGGACCTTTTCTGTGATGATGAAGGCCTTTGTCACCACTGCTTCCGGGCGGGCACCACGGCATGGTATCAAATCTTTCCACTCAGTCACCGTCATGCTCATTCGTATGTTCTGCAACCCCTCGTCACCTATCCTGTGGCGAAGTGAGTCCAATAGTGACATGCCATGTCCCGGGCAAAACCACTGGATGCCCTGGCAAAAAAGTAGTGGATCAAACCCTTGAACGCTCCGGCAAAAAATCACAGCGAGCAATAGTGGTTGATGATGGTTGATGATGGTTATTGATGTTAGATCCAGATTCGTCAGCCAACCTCCCCAAGTTTGTATTTGGTGTTGTGCATTGGGTCATTTTGACTGATCATCTGAGGCTCGCCAAGCTACCCATAGAAACTTTGGAAAGACTGGTCGTCGTGCGCTATGAGCCGGGGCCTTTGCGGCTCATCGTTCGATGTCCCCTAGCTGTGATTCCTGCATTTTCTTCGCGGGATGGGGATGATGATGATGATGATGATGATGATGATGATGATGATGATGATGATGATGATGATGATGATGATGATGCAGGTGGTGGTGGTGGTGGCGGCGGTGGTGGTGGTGGTGGTGGTGGTGGTGTTGGTGTTGGTGGTGGTGGTTGGCAATGGATAACGTTGGTTAATGCTGGCTCATTTCATGATTTTCATGTGATGGTGTCGACGATGGTGGCGACAACATGACTGGTGTGCCACGAGGCCCGGCCAGGAATTTACTGTACACCATGCGGCAGGCTCAGATCCTTTGTGCTTCTAGTGCATGGTATTGGTTGTCGGAGCAACTGCCAGACACATCATACGGAACATGCCTCACCCAGACACACTCTGCCCTTGAGATCCCTTGAGAACAATTGGAAGCCGTCCGTGTCATTTGTCAATTCTCGGTATGTGGGAGTCTCTGCGCCGAAGAGCCATCGGCCATCATCGGCCTACAGATAGAGGAAGAACGGAAAACCAGAATCCACTTTGAATCTGACGGGATTTCAAATTTCCCCAGGGACTGCTGTGTACAGAAAGGTGTCCACTTGCGTCGAGTGAGGATGGGAAGTTTCGACCCATCACCATCTTTATCTACTTGAACGAGCTGCCGGACAATGCCGGGGTGGACTGCAGCATGTCTTCGAGAATAATCAGTTGAGCATGCTCGTTCAAAGCGGCAGTTTTCTTTTCTCGCATGTGTTGGTCGATTTTTAGCACCTGACTGGTGGCTAATGAGATTCTTGATTTTCTTCCTGAAATCTGAAACGAGTCCCCAAGTTGACAAACTCTTTCTTTGTGTCGTAAGAGCTATGTTCCATTTCTTGTCACGCTGCCAGCAAGCACCTGCCAGGGCGACACTTTTTTCCCACACCTGGGCTTCAGCTTTGTTCCAAGAACAGGTGCCATGGGAGCCTCGTCAGGTGGCAGTCCTTTGTAGACTCTGAGCTCCGCTCGTTGGAGATTTGTCTGTGCTGCGTTTTCTCCCAAATTTGCTGCCTGCGATCTAAGCTGCAATATAACAGAACACGTGGAGGAGCCCCGGACATCCCCAGACGACGGCCCAGCTGGGTTAGGCTGTGCCGTGATGTGGCCCAATGCGCAGCCAGATGGCAGGGAGGAGCAAACTGGGGTCCCTGAAGAGAAGTCGTATGCCTATTGCCTTATCATGAACTTACCATCAGCTGTATCTAAAGTTTTCCCTTCAAATCTTTTTTTTGGACCATGGAAATGGGCTCGGGCATGGTTACCCGAATAAATAGGTTCCATAGAACCTGTCAAGGGGTCGGGAATTCAGTTGTGGCATCCTTGGAAAATCGTGCACTCAAAGCTTATGAATGAGCCCATGAAGAGCCCCAGTTCCGTTGGGTTTTCCCGTTTTGTGCGTGCTTCTCCTGCTCTAAAGTGCTGCAACAAGGGAGGAAGTCGCGCAAAACCATCAGCACAAGATAGCACGAACAATCGGCCCGAGGGAGAGAGAGAATAACCAGAGAGAGAGAGAGAGAATATGAAAAAGCCATGTATATATATATATATATATAGAGATGCACTTTTTGGAAGTAAGCCTACACAGATAGGCCAAGAGGCAGTAGAGCTGAATAGGTACGTGTATATGATACATATGCATAGATGTAATGGATAGAAAGAACCATCACAGCAGACAGGTTGATGCATACATAGATGACATAGATAGATAGCTTCACCATGGCAACTCGTGCTCTGTTTGTCAGCGTGGCTGCACCTTCTGCGCCCTTGCATTGGCCTGAGCAGAGCTCGGCCCACTTGATACAGCAACGGAAGCAGTCCGGCGGCGGATTGTTTCGCACCATAGGCATAGGCTGTGGCGTGTTGAGCTTCACGGCAGGCCTCTTGGGACGAAAACGTTTTGTGAGAGCGAGGGGGCTCGGGTCTCAGAGCCGTGTGCAGAGAGCTGCTGAATCTTTTTCTGGGGAGTCTAATGCAGAGGATTCGCAGGCTGCTTTGAACGAAGTGCTTTCCGCGGTGAAACCCAAAAGTGGCTTTGCTCTTCTGCTCATTCCCCGACGCTTCCTTGCAGATGCCAGTGCTTTGGTGCAGCGAGCCACGCAGAGTCTTGGTGCCGTTCAGCTTGTGGCTTTTGTCACGGGTGGACCAACCTTGCAACTTTGTGCTTTGGAGTCACCGACTGGTCAGGTGCAAGTGTTTTCTGCAGATCCCAATTCTTTGGTAGCTTGGTGAAATGAACACTTTTGCGGCAACATTTGCTTTCAATAATTCAAGTGCTCTTTCATCTTTGTAATTAGCATTTAATCATTTGTAATTCAACAACCTTAGGATTACAATATTATCAATATTTTCATTCAAGGTCGGACTCAGGGGATCCTCACCCTCCTGTGCAGCAAACCACTGCGGCCAGGATAGCGATTTGCAAGCAGTGTCTGGCGCCAGCTGCCTGCTGCTTTTCGGAGATCCTGCAATATCTCCTCCTGCATTGGGCCGCGCGTTGGATTTGGTTGAGCAGAAATGGCCTACTGCGACAGTGGTTGGAATGATGGTAGCTCCTGGTTCACCTTCGGTGTGGGCCAATGGCAAGCCGGTCAGCGGTGGTTTTGCAGGAGTTGCTCTTCCTTTCAGGGCCACAGCAGCTTTGGATTTGGTGGGATGCAAGCCAGTTGGAGACGAACTCGAAATCTTTGAAGCATCTGTGCAGCGTGGCAAGGCTCCGGAAATCATCCAAATTGGCACTGATCAGGAGGGAGATTACAGAGATGTTGCTGAAACTGAAAAAGGCACAGCAGGGATACCTCGGCGAGTGGGTATTCCAGCGGCAGCAGCATTGAAATCAGTGATGCAAAAGCATGGGAGTCTGGTCGGATTTTGCCTGCTTTTTGCATCGTTTTCTGTATCGGTTTCAATTGTTTTTTAGTCTATGTGATTGTAAGTGACGGTTTCATGAGTGTAAAGTTGGACAACGCTTCTCAATCAATACAGCTCCTCCCGCCGACGCGCACACACACGCACACATAGATACACACCCACAAAATGGGTCCGGAGATTTGGTAGTGGCCGCTTGTTTTGAGATATAAATCTCATTCTTTATCGGCATAGTTCGTGGTGGATTATGATCCAAGTAACTTGCTCTTATATAATTGATTAAAATTGAATATGCATGATGGAATCATGATGAATCGTCATGGTTCATGTTGATGCACCTTGTTTTTCATTCGTTTGGATTCAGTCAATTTTGACATGATGGTGACATTTTGTCTAAAGATGCGTCTACTTCATATACACAGCGATCAAAAAACGGCCGCGACGAGAACGCATGAGAACACAATGTCACAATGCAAGGAGATCAAAGGCAGAATTATCCCATCCTTTGTATTCGAGAGGATTGATGATAAGTCAAAAAGATTGAGATAGAACTGAAGAAAAGAATGCAATACAGTTTATGATATTTGATTACTGACTTTGGGATCTTTGGGGGCTCAGGACGCAGGTGCGACTGAAAATCTGAGGATCTCTGGTCCGAAGGAGATGCTGGTAGGTCTTTCCAGGCCGTCGCCTGGGCCATCGATGCCATCGCGTTGGTCCATCTTCAACTGGGTCGGGGTCTCCAAGACTGGCGCTGCCACCCTTGCAGGTGGCGATCCGGTCACCGAGGGCCTGATGCCGAAGGGCGCCTTGCAATCCTGCCAATGCTTTCAGGTACGAAGCGAACGGATTTCATTCTCTTGAAGATTTTTGATTTGGTTTGATTTCTATTTCATATGCGTTTTGATGCTTTCATATATGCATGTAATTACTGTACATGCTTTCATGTATTTTCTTTCTTTTGAGTTTCTGAGATTTTGTTTTCAGAATATGGATCATAATTTGTTCCCCAAAAATCCGATGACATGCAGGATTTGGATTCTTAAAATTGCTTGAATTCGAGTGGTGATGGCATGTGATGGCAGCTGCCTGCACAGGTGTCTCCAGCGTCTGAAGGGTGGCAACGACTTGCCTCGCAAGGGGCTTCTCTGACACTGGCCTTATCTGGTGGTCGCAACCTTTCACCGAGGGAGGCTGCCGCCACGGTAGCTCCTGGTGGTCGAGCTGTTGGTGCCACCTGGGTGTCTCTGTCTTAGGAAAAGTCGGCGCCCAGCGGGCGGTCCATCGCCAGGCGGGTTTGGTACGAAGGCGTTTTTTGACTGAAGACGAAGGCCCCGAAGGCCCAAGGATCCGAAGGATTCTGAACGAATGTCATCGCTTCGCTATCAAGATGTCATAAGATGTCAGATGTCATGATTTCTCTTCAGCTTCATCAGACTGTTGCACGCAGAGCAAACGAGTAGCAGCAAGCCTTTTGATGCAAACTGCTCCGGAGTTTCTGAAACTGCTTTCGATCAACTTGAACGATTTTTTGCAAGCACAGCATGCGTGTTGCAATCAGGAACTTCCACCCCATTTTGCTGTAGACAGGTCTTTTCTTCCAGGTTTTTTTTCCGCACCACCTGCAGGCAGGTAAGTAGACCATGGCACTTCAATATACCTGGATGATCCAAGATGGATCCATTTCCTGCAGTAGTACTGTCATCTGAAGTAGGTAGGGTGAACCACCTTTGCATTTCTTCTATCATCCTCAGGCTTTTGGAGCAACTGCTTTCCCCAGCATCATGATGCAGGACAGTCGCATGGTGCATGCCGGACGGCCGCCCGCGCAAGGAGTGAAGTCCAGATCTGAAAATGTAGTTCTGAAGAACATCATGTCGACTTGTGATAGTGAGTGCATACCGGCTTGTCCCTTGCCTCTAAGCTTCCTTTTAGATGCTCAATTTATCAAATGGCTTTTGATCTCGAACACATTTGACATTGCAGTTTGGCCAACTTAGGTTCGGGGTAAACTGCTTCTTCAACGTCGACACCAAACGCCTGGTCATCTTCTGAGATACAAAGGATAACATGACATGATAGCTTGACATCACCTGCATATGTAGCGATTTGGTTACGAAAACATCCACTCAAAAATGGTTTACTTGGGGTCAGTCGGCGCCGTTCGCCAGACTCAGACAGGTCCATTTGTGTGCATGTTCATGGAACATATTATGTTAACTGGGTCTAAGATCAATGATGGTTGTTGAGATAAAAAATGCCTGGCCATGGAACATTATGGGTATGAGATGAATGATGGTTTGTTCCACGTGGAGGAAGCGTGACTTGTGGCCAAAACGAGAAAATGGCCACTTTGGGACTCGCATTTTGCACGACCTTTACAACACTTGCAAGTTTAACTGCCAAATTCAATCCCCTGCAATATACGAGTTGTTCACGTATGGACTCCTGACTCCTAGAGCTCCTTGTAAATACCACGAATTTATGCACTTCCTGCCGCAACATATCATGGATTCCGGTCAAACGGTGCAAGCTGGCCGTTATTTACCATCTTTCATTAGAGTAACAGTGGTATCTTCTCCTGTAAGCCAATTGGCTTAGTGGAGCATTCTTCACCAAGTGGGGAGGATGCAGATGGATGCAGACCGAGGTGAAGTCTCCAACGCTGGACATGGCTGCTAGTGACTAAGCCTCAGAGAGGAACAACGCGGCTGAAGGTGAGATTCATAGCATCAACCATCATTAACCACTAGTTCACCATCAGTTGGTAGTTTCTCAAGCCATAGGGGATCCCCAAAGTGGATGGTTGATTACTAGAAATGATTGATATTGGATGATTTGGAGGGGGGCCCTATTTTGAGAAACTACCATGCAAAACATAGATGAATATGGACAAACATCTCATATTTATAGATTAATATGGGAGGGTTGTCCAAAGATTCATGAGATTCCCTGCGGGTTATTACAAGATATGTTTGTCCAAATTGATAACATGAGATGCTCGTCCACGTCACAACACATCCAAAAACAGCTGAGAACCAGGCAAAGCCTTCATCTGCTGATCCTATCTGACCCCGGGTTTTTATCGGGTGCTCAAGGCTTAAGGCCCAACAAGGCCATGTTAGTCCTGGCCCACAAGATGTCGTTCCATGATGTGCCATGTGGATTCGACCATCACCATCAACGGATGCGAGGAATGCCACCGGGTTGAAGTCGGTGCTTTGCAAGATCAATTGGTCGATGTGGAGGTGGGAATCGACCTACTGTGGTGGCAGCGAAAACCATCAAAGCTGATCAAAGAAGAGAGTAGAGAGAGAGAGAGAGAGAGTAGAAAGAAAGGAGAGACAGTAGGTAGAGAGAGTAGACAGTAGGTAGAGAGAGAGAGAGAGAGAGCAGAGAGAGAGAGAGAGCGTAGAGACAGAATGATAGAGAATAGGACAGAAGAGAGGGAGAGAAAGATCATGCATTTGTACTTTTTGGGAGCGAGCAATTTTTGGGAACATAGTCTGTCCACCAAACTCTGCGTACACTCTTGGAGCTTCCACTGCGAAAAGTGACAATAAGTTTATACACTGGGGCACCACTAAATATCCCTGAGCCACTGCACACACACATAGGGGGAACCATCAGCTTGAGAATTGTACAACTCATTGACACACAACCCACACACCCATCCTGGACCACTGGAATCCAGACCGAGGGCTTTCCACTTGCCAACCATTGAATTCCCAGCAGTTGCAATTGGTGATGCCCCTCATGCGTTTGGCAATGAGTCCTGTTCCAATCACAGACCTAGGGATGTAGAGCGCTCGGGGTACCCGAAACCTACTTCGCGGACAGAAAGAAGCAAGCACCAAAACCGGACTACAATTGACCATTGTGAATCGTTTCGTTAGCCATTGTCAACCGTCATGAGCCATCATCAACGACATACCTAGGACATCTTCAGGCTGAAATTTCAGCCTGAGCTCGTTTCGACCGTTTATTCTGCCCGACCGCTGAAATCTTGCCTAAGCCTGATTTTCTTGCCTGATGTGTTTTCAATCGAAAAGTGCAAGCAAAATGGTTTCAAATACATTTCGGGCATTTTCGCCTGAATGACGCGCACTTTCGCCTGAATGATGTGCGTTTTCGCCCGAGACATTTTTGACAACAACCCCAACATATCATGGATGGTGACAGGATTCTTGCCTGACACACGTTTTTTGCCTGCAGGCAGAAATTCTTCCCGAGAACGTTAAAGGATACTTTTTTTTGTTCAGGCTGAAAAAAATAGGTCTAAAGGATTTCGTAGGTATTAACCATTGTAGTTGGTTATGCATTATGCATGGTCATGCCATGGTCATGCCCACATGCACGTATTAAGCACTAAGGTCTATGGCTATCTATGGCTAGTAATGCCAGTCACGCCATGATTCACCATCATTAAAGGCTAGTTATGGCTAGTAATCATCATGAAAGGCTAGTTATACCATTACTAGTGCCATAACTAGCCATAACTGGTATGGTGGTTGTACTATCACCAACCCATCTCGCCATCGCTGATCACGCCGTCAGGGCATCCCTTCAGTGCGACGGAGGACCTTCACGTCCGGCGACAGGGGCACGACAGGTGGATGGTACGGTGACTGGATGGATACTTGGTGGTTTCTCATGCCCTAGGGGTACCCCCAAAGCTATGGTTAGATTATTATTCTAAATGATTCCTAAACTGAAGGGTTGGCCTGGCGGACCCCTATGACTTGAGAAACCGCAAGTTATTGAGCTGATGAACGAGTTGATGACGTTGAAAGTTGACGGTGAGGGTTGACGACGATGGATAAACGATGGTTGATTCATGATTCATGATCACATCACCGTAGATATGATTGCACCTGCAACCGTTTTGTCTACCCTGCCGGTCTGGTTCGAACAAATCCTTCAGCAAAAAAAATGGTGACAGATTCGGCCAAAAAAAACAGCAGCCAAAAGAACTCTCAAACCTTGTCTCTCAGCTTGGCTGAAAGTCCCCCAACTTGGCTCAGAGCAAGTCTGACAATCGAAACCTTCCCAAACTCGTGCGTATTTGGAAGTTGTGTGCCGCTGAGGTTGAACACTGAAGCGCAGATCAGAGCGGTGCGGCTGCTGTGATGTTTTCGGATGCTGTCCATGTCAGATTTCAGCGGGTTCATTATGTAAAGGGCTGACATAGTTGAGCAGGCCCTTGAATCTGTTGATTTGTTGCTTGGTTGGTTCAACACAATTAAGCCAATGGTGCTGGGAATGAAACCAAGCAATATGAATATGAGACTCGACCAGTTTTGTTAGTTAGTTGCTTATTTACTTAGTCAGCTAGCTAGCTAGTTAGTTAGTTACTTTGTTACTTAGTTAGTCAGTTTGTTTGTTTCCAATGTTGAGCGGTCAGCCCTCGCATGTGCAAGGTTCCGAACTTCTTGAGTGCTGAGGAGGCTGCCCGGAAAGCATTGGGGTTGATCCGCAAGTAGTCGGTACCCACCTGGTATCCATGACTGGTTATCTTAGCCTGGAAATTAGCAGCTTTCAGTTAAACCGCGACCTCATTGATGATCACTGATGTTGGATCAAATGAATGACTACATTGAATGTAATTTGAGCACAACGATATCCATTGCTGAGAGGAAATCAGAGGTATCCTAAAAGTTCCCAATACATGTATCCGTTTTTGTTTATTCATTTGTTTATTTATTTAGTTTGTTTTTGAATTCATTTGGTACACACACGGCAATGCACCGGTGTTCTGCCTTGTTTTCTTTGTTCATGCATTTTCTCTTGCTGTAGGGCAAACCGTGGGAAGCCCTGGCAAAAAAAATCATCTGCATCCATTCTTGTGCCCATCTTTGGGCTCCTCAAGTGCTGCCAAAGAAGCTGCCGCGCCGCGAGGTGGACCAGCTGCGGAATTCCGCTCCAGCTGCGAATGGAGGTGCTGCGGGCACCGCCATGCGGGAAGGAAACTAGAACTGTGGCAGGTGGAGGTAGGATGATAGGTGATGTAGGATGATGTAGGATGGATGATGGATGATGCAGGATGAAGACGGATGATGCAGAATGAAGATGGATGATGTAGGTGCATATGTTTCGCGATCTTGCCTTTTTTGTGAGTACTTTTCATTGTTTGCGGGTGAGTATCTGAAAGATTCAAAACTTGAGCATGGAAGCGAAACGTTCACAGGTTTGACAGTGGAGCCCCTAACTCCCATCGTGAGATTTGGTGAGGAGGAATCCCTCTGACCAATCTCGTTTGGAGTTGTGTGGCTTGCATCATCAACCATCATTAGCAATCACTTTAACCACTAGTTAGCCATCAGTATCCATCAATATAGCCATCATTTGCATTTGTTTGGCTCTCGCCTCTCGTCATGGAGTGGAATCCTGGTAGTGACAATGTCAATTCGCAAGCAGGTTGTGACTTTGAAGGTGCTACAGCAATGGCCTCAGGGCAGAGCACTGTGGGATGTCCACCCTGACCTCGTAGTCACATTGTCAGCAGTATGGAGAAGCTCATGGATTCAGAAGCAAGAGTGCACCACAAAAAGGCGATCATGGATCCACTGAAGTGCACCTTGTGACTCAGAAGGTTGGGAAGGCCATTGCAGCTGCCAAGGCTGTTTTGAAGATTTTTCCTTTCGAAGACCCGGTTGTGGATGCCATTGAGGTGCCGTGCATTGCGAGCCTATCAGTAGGACTTGGTCATGGCTGGCCAACTACCTATAGCCATCCTCTAGGAATGGATGTTTTCTAGTCAATGCGTACTGGTGCTTTGTAGATTTAGAGCGCATGATTTAACTGTGCCTCTTGTTATGGCCAAGTTTCTGGGGAGCGTATGGCCCAGGGGGTTTGTCAAAAAGCCTTCAGCCGCAGTTCTGTCGAGGAGCGTTTGATCTCCTGGAACGAGTTTGCCCCAGAGAATCTTGGGCGGGGCACTTGGGGGTCGCAGCTTGTGATGCCATGCTGTACTCAACCGATAGTGCTCTGGCTGCCCCCAAGGGCTGACCAGGATTCGTGTGAAAATGGGTATCGTGATATAGCTTTATGAGACAAGCCCATTTTTGAAAAGCTTTCGGCTCCGCGCACGAGGCAGCTGAAACTGGTTCGGGGCAATACGCAATTTGGACTTGGCAATCGCGGCTGTGGTCAAAGGCCAGAGTCCGACGATCTGGGAGATGCCTGGAGAATCGGGATCTTCCTATTCCATAGGATCCCAAACAAACACTCAGCTCAGAAGTAGTGAGATAAAACGATAAGGATGTGCAGCAAAGCAAAGACAATGACTGATGAAGCAGTGGGGCCAGGTGTGCGAGCATTTGCCTCTCCGATAAGGCGGCTGGTGTGCTGGGCTGGTTGTGAAGGTGGGTTGCAGCACCCGCAAAAACAGTAAGAGCCGAGCTGTTCAAGATGCAGCCTATCCATGCAAGATGTTTGGCCGTAGGTCAACGTCTGACAGTCCCCTGGAAGACATCCAACATAGCGGCATTTCCAATGACTAATACATGGCCCAAAGCTTGCATTACCCTTTTGAATGACAGGTACTCATCATCCACCATCATGATTTCCTTCCGAACTTTCCATGGAAACAATGCACAATACGCGCTGGAAGCTGCTCCACGCGGGTTGCACTGGATGGGGTGTTGGAAGCGTTGGGCATGACTTGAGACAACTCTCGATGAAGTTTTTGCTCAGCCATTAGTCTGTGATACACACCCCTGTTGAACAGTTCAAAGCCTATGTTGACCAGCTTGTTAGACCAGTCTTGACTTATTGAATCTTATTGATCCTTTTCCAATGCTTAGATGTGCTTGAAGATGCTTTCTTAGCGAGTGCTGTCTCGAGCACGGATCCAGGCAGAGGTGCACTTTCCACACCTTGGGGTTCTGGTGGCCATGCGAAGTGGAGATCTGGTGGAGTGGTCCATGGCTCAGCGCGGCCAGTTGGAGGCTGTCAAAATGGTGGTATCTTTAAGCAGGGACCCCATGGGAAGCCCCCAAATGGTTGGTTTTGTAGAGGATTCCAGTGATCAATAGAGAAGAATAACCAACAAGTATAAGTATATGCATGGAAAAAAGAATAAGTATATGCATGGTGGTTTCTGAAGCCATAGGGGGCCCCCAAAGTTGTTACTACAAGTAGGTAATAAACGATGATAACTCGGGTTCCCTTAGTTTGAGAGACACCCAAATGCTCCAAGACCAAATATTCTTCATGTTTTGGTTGGTCCGCTGGTGGGTTGCTTGGTTGGTTTGGTTCGTTGGTAGCATTCGTGACCCATTGGTAGTGGTGAACAAGCACCAATAACCATCAAACACCATTGATAGCCATTATGTAACTATAATGACCATCAATTGATTGCCATTGACAACCACCAATAACCATCAACAACCATTGATAACCGTTAACTATAATAACCATCAATTGATTGCCATTAACAACCACTACTGACCATCAAGAACGATTGGAAACCTCCATATTCTTCGCAAACATCAGTAACTGAGGCCAAATGCCTGGTTTCAGGAGGAAGCTGGCAGTGAAAAGGTGACTGCTGGAAGCTGAGAATGTCCGGATCTTCCCTTATCCCCGCAAGCCGTTTGGAAATGAACGGCTTGGGTCGCAGAACTACCAGTTGGGTGTTTCTTAAAATAGGGAGCCCCCCAAAATGGCTGGTTTATGACTGGAAATGACTCATATTGGATGATTTGGGTGTCCCCTATTTTGGGAAACACCCAGTTGTGGTCTTATGACTGCAATTGGGTGGCTTGAAAAACCAACAGCCCGAGAGAGACTGGGGGTCATCAATTTGCAGCTGCCCGGCATTGCTCGGCTCTGTGATGCCGGCAACTGGCTGTACAAAGGTGGAAGATCTCAGAACTTCGCACGTCAGGGGCTGAGGAAAACGGGTGGCACCGGCAGCCGATCCACGGTTCAAAAGGTCGACCTCTGTGAAGGCTCGGCATAGCAAACGGGGGGCCCCCGCCAGCCGATCCACGGTTCAAAAGGTCGACCTCTGTGAAGGCTCGGCATCACCAGCTTTCGTATCGTTTCCGACTGGACCCTGGATTGGGAACCGCAACGATCAGCAAGCGACTCAGGTGTATTTGACAGACTGCTTGATGCTGGATGTCAGCTTCCACGACAAGCCGCGTGGACAGCAGTGATTTGGGTGAGCAGCTACTAGAAGCCTTGGCGGCTGGCCTTGCTGACACGATGTTAGCTACAGCTACCTGGTGATTTGATGTTTCTGTTCCTGCAATACCACTGAGAACACCCAAGGATCATTGAGCCAATCACAGTCAACGGTTGATTGTCACCATCGCCTCTTCAGCACCATAATCCACCATGAGTCAATAGACGCAGGCAGCGTCCACAAGTGGCCCCAAGCCATTTATTTCCAAGCAACTGGAGGATGGACATAGCTCTGCAAACCAGGTTGGAACATCACGGAAAGCGCGCAACGTAAGTCTTTTTGCATTTCATGGCCCAAGAAACCACCAATCCCTCCCGGTGAGGTTCTGTCATCAGAGATCAACAAAAATACATGGCCCAAGATGGCCCCTTCATGCCCCTACATGGTCCCAACATGGGCCCTAGAGTCCCCAACATGCTGCCCAACATGGCAAGAAGCTGTCCCACAAAGAAATTGCAAAAGTGCCCACGCCCGTATACGGGCCAAACACCATCCCAACATGGCGCGAGATGGCCCCTTCATGCCCCGACATGGTCCCAACATGGCCCTAGAGTCCCCA
>VSDK01026570.1:129693-149629 GCA_009767595.1 Symbiodinium kawagutii
CCCAACATGGCCCCTTCATGGCCCGACATGGTCCGAAACATGGCCTCTTGATGCCCCAACATGGCGCCCAACTTGGCCCCGGCCACCCAACAAAAATCTTTCCCGCGAAGAAATTGCAAAATTGCGCTCTCGTGCAGGTAAAACGTCGATTTTTGACCCAAAATTTCTGCAAATCAGTCTGCCCCCCCCCCACCCCCCACCCCCAGCCTTCGGTAAAAACTTTCAAGCGCTCAAGCGCTTTCCGACATCAGCGGGCCCAACTATAGGACCTACTAAACCACTGGCCGTGTGTTGGGCTCGTAGTGAGCCACAGCAGTGCAGTGTGAAGGGTTAGCCCGAAACCCGGGGCCGATGATTGGCACGAGTGGTTTTGCTTGCTTAGGGACACATATATAACATTATATAACTGTGTAAACCACTATTGCACTGAACAATGCTACCAATAGAATCCAATAGATGCCTTGGCATTTGCACTGAAACAGATCCATTCATATACCCTTTGGTAGATGATTTTCTAGGGAAGCCATATATAGATGATGGATTTTCCATTTCCAAGTGAGTTTGCCAGAGTGCGCATTTCTTTACATCCATCTACCAACAGTCAAAAGAAACCACCAACAACGACAATCAGGATTCCCCACACCTAGATCAAGCAACGGAGTTATATTGGGGTGGGCTTTCTTCCGGTCCGTCAAAATTGGCTTCATGCTGTCTGTCACCGGTCGGCTCCGCAATTGATCGCAATTTTCTCTAGGGCATTTTGGAGCTAGAATCCCGTGACTGGCAGCGGGGATATGCAGGGACCAGATATTGTTGATGAGAGTTTCTCACATTTTTACGGCTCCACAGAAGTCAGGTAACCCTCCCCAGCTCCGACGTCGTGTTGATTGGTGTTGTCACGCCAAGTCCCTAACCCTCCAAGTCTCCACCCCTCCATGGCTTGCAGCTCCCCCATGGGTTTGAGCTCTTGTGGTCAGCTCCGAGCCCTTTGTATATTTCTCACCGTTGCCGAACCATGAACCCACCATAACCCACTTCTAACCGGCCAGTATATATCAAATGATGTTTTTTTCCCCAACAGCGTAAGCTTATGGGGTCTTCAGCCCAGTTAAGCTCCGGTGTGAGCCGGTGCAGCTTCCAGGCTCAGGTTCCGGAGGTTTTGAGAGGTTGCGGGAAGTTCCCGTGCAGTTGCCAGGCAAGGTTCCGAAAGGTTCCGGAGGGTTTCGGAGTTCCGGAGCAGTTGCCAGGCAAGGTTCCGGAAGGTTGCGCAGGGTCGTGGAGGGTTCCGGGGAGTTCCGGTGCAGTTGACAGGCAAGGTTCCGGAAGGTTCCGCAGGGTTCCAGAAGGTTCCGGGGAGTTCCGGTGCAGATGTCAGGCAAGGTTCCGGAAGGTTCCGCAGGGTTCCAGAAGGTTCCGGGGAGTTCCGGTGCAGATGTCAGGCAAGGTTCCGGAAGGTTCCGCAGGGTTCCAGAAGGTTCCGGGGAGTTCCGGTGCAGATGTCAGGCAAGGTTCCGGAAGGTTCCGCAGGGTTCCAGAAGGTTCCGGGGAGTTCCGGTGCAGATGTCAGGCAAGGTTCCGGAAGGTTCCGCAGGGTTCCAGAAGGTTCCGGGGAGTTCCGGTGCAGATGTCAGGCAAGGTTCCGGAAGGTTCCGCAGGGTTCCAGAAGGTTCCGGGGAGTTCCGGTGCAGATGTCAGGCAAGGTTCCGGAAGGTTCCGCAGGGTTCCAGAAGGTTCCGGGGAGTTCCGGTGCAGATGTCAGGCAAGGTTCCGGAAGGTTCCGCAGGGTTCCAGAAGGTTCCGGGGAGTTCCGGTGCAGATGTCAGGCAAGGTTCCGGAAGGTTCCGCAGGGTTCCAGAAGGTTCCGGGGAGTTCCGGTGCAGTTGCCAGGCAAGGTTCCGAAAGGTTCCGGCAGGTTTGGGAAATTCTGATGCAGTTGCTGGAGATGGGCAGTGGCTCTTGCTGTTGGGGATACCACCTTAGCTTATTTTTTATGTTTTTCAAGTATATACATATTTATATATATATATATATTTTTTTTTTTTAAATTATTTCTTTATTTAGTTATCTGCATATATAATTATATACACATACATACATATTTTAAACGATATTAATGTACCCATACCCAGCCATTCCCCTAAAACCAATCGACGGGTCCATTTCTGCTTGTGTCCATTGAGGTCGGTCCGGGCAGTCAAAGTGAAGAGTTGAAGCTGGGGAAAAAGATTTGCCCAGGGCCGAAGCCACCGAGGGCAGCTGAAGCAGGGCAGCGATAGCCATACATCAAAGGCCACCCTTTGGTCGCTAACCTGGCAATAGAAAATCATCCCATTTTTGAACGGAAACCCTTTAGGGAGCCGATTTCAGATCCGTTTGATTTTCCCTTTGGCCAGTTCCTAGGGTTCCTAGGGGCTAGGCTAGTCGTGGTGGAGAGTCACCAGAACCCTAGCTGCTCGCCTTGAAGCTTGCGGGAAGAGAGGGGAATAGGACATAAAGCCGGGTAGCAAATTTCCAATGTTTATGTTACTGACGCCCCCCCACTGCCCCATGCCCCCTTTTTCAACATTGGGATAGATTTAGCGGTGTTGCCAGCCTTCAAAAAACAGCCATGTATGTTCAGCATTTTCAGCACATGTCTAGCCCCCATTGAAATGGGGTGTGAGGGGGTATCACACAGATGTTGTACTGTACAGCTTACTTCGGTAGCCTTTTTTGTGGAAGAAGACATTATATCCAGCGCAGGGTTGATGGCAATGATTGCATCAATGGTTCCGAGAATGGCCAAGTGTGTGCACAATGGTGACACGCTAGAAAAAATAGGTTCGTCAAGTTGCCATTTCACTCGGATAAAAGGAACAACGATGGGCACATGACAATTGCCACGAGGGAATATGCCAAGGGTGCAGGGCCTCAGCTCGTTCCAGCTGGGCCGTGCTTTCCTGCGAGATGTATGATGTGGAGAACCAGCTGATGATCAAGGGTGCAGCATGCATGGAACTGAATAAATCGAATACATTCGAATACGTCATGGTTGATAGCTGAAGTGAGTTGACTGTTGTAGGCCCTTGATTTGTGTAAACCCTCTTTGGCCTAAAATTCTCAACCCTGGCGTCTCAACTGTGCCGTTCATGTGCAGGTTGGCTCAGGATTAGGCTTGTTGCATTCTTGATGCTTTGCCACTTAAGTAAACATAGGTGCTGAGCACAGTTTGGCCCAATGATCCGATGGACATAAATATTGCATTCGGCGCTGCAATCTAGCTCGCTTCATGGGACCGCTCTCTACATTGTAGGCTTGTAGATTTGCATAATTCCTTTAAGAAGACAGTGTTGCACTTCCAAACACGTCAGCACAACTGTGGCCCAGTTCAACCATCAAACGATGATCAGCCAGCATGGTGGCTGACACTGCCTGAGCCTCGGTCCTCCCATCTGCAGCCAGGTCGCAGGCATTGCAAAAAAAAGTGTTGCTGAAGCACGTTGCTGTTTTGGGATGTCGTGACTCTTGTTCCTATAGTGACTCCTATAGTGACTCCTAGTGACTTGGGATGACTTATGACATGTTGACATGTCGTGACTCGTGTTCCGTTCCTGGTGACTTGGGTTGAGTTGTGACTTATGACATTGGAATGGCTCCAGCATTTGGCGCTTCTCGAGTTCGGTCCCTGTGAAACAACGTCATGGCGCGCTTCTTCGCACTGACCCTTGCAGCCCTGGCGGCGCAGGTGCAAGGTCAGTTCACCATTGATGACACCACCTACACCCATGAGTGGCTGCCCATGACTAAAATGGGGATGCCACGTAGCGACATGACAGCCACCACCGTGGCGGATGCGATCTACATCATTGGAGGCTGCAGTGGCGACCAGACGTACACTTCGGCCTGGGGCGGCATGTGGCTGGGTGGCACTAGCTGCTACGACATCTACCAAGAATTCGCTAATTGTCAAGTCAGATTCATAGAAGCAAGTACTTTAACTATTATAGATATTATAGTCATTGAAGTCTAACATTTGTTTTTCAATTTTAACTTTCAAGTCGGTTCATAGTGTGCTGCGCCAGGCGGAATGACATGTTGTTCCGTCATCCCTCATCATCACTCTTCAGAACCGTTTCTCTCACACACCGGGGCCAGAGGCTCAAATGAGTCGAAACTTTGCCTCATTGCAAGGTACAGCTGCACGGCGGTGACGGGGGAGACGCACAAATATACTCCTGCGGATGATTCGTACGCGCCACTGAGAGATGCACCCGTTGTTCGCTACCGCCATGCTGCTGCAGCAGTGGGCAGTCGCATCTTTCTCTTCGGAGGCCGTGATCAAAGCGATGCGATCATTACACAGGAGCGGTCTTCCAAATCTTCGCATGCTATCCCACGGTGAGAAAAAAACGTGTTCCTGTTCCTGGTCCTGGTCCTGTTCCTGTTCCTGTTCCTGTTCCTGTTCCTGTTCCTGTTCCTGGTCCTGGTCCTGGTCCTGTTCCTGTTCCTGTTCCTGTTCCTGTTCCTGTTCCTGTGCAGCGCACACTAAGATCGGACATTGGCTATTGAGGTCCTGCGGCGCACACTGCGATCAGACATTGGTGGTTGAGGTCCAGCGGTGCACACTGAGATCGGACATTGGCTATTGAGGTCCAGCGGCGCACACTGCGATCGGACATTGGCTATTGAGGTCCAGCGGCGTACACTGCGATCAATTTTTTGCAGACGGCGAACTTTCAATCGCGCACAGTGAACCTTCAAATTGGGGACGGAGAAAGAAAGGTGTTTGAAACTGGTTTGAAGCATGCCTGAAGCCCTGAATTCAGGTTTTTGGCTGATCGGACAGACATGCGGTGTAACTCCTGCAGAACGCCATACGCAAGCTAAATACGAGGTTTTGGCGCCAACATAAACTGCCAGGGGTTGCCCAGTGTGCAGTTCAAGCCCGGCGAGTTCTTAAGTGTCGATTGTTAGTGAAACCATGCAGCATTTGGGCACATCTGTGGGAGACCGTTTGTATCAACAGCCCCAAATAGGTATTAAATCTGATTGGCATTGGTTGGTGCTAATATAAACAGAACAAACCATCCTGAGTCCCCTCAAACGTGTGCGTGCTTTGCCTTGAGAATCCACCGTACCTCTTGGATTTCCCCACACCTCTGGAGGTTACAACGCGGACTACAGCGTGGCTTCAACCCAGATGATGACCTACGACCCCGTGAACGAAGTCTTTGCGGCTTCCTACCCCTTGACCCAGGGCCGTGGTGATGCTGCAGCGGCCATTGCCAACGGGGTGGCCTTTGCCCTTGGAGGTTTCCATCACACCAACTGGTCCTATCCTATGGACCACTTGGAGGCACTGATGAAACATGAGAAAAACATCATGTAACTCAGCACCGACAAGGTGAGGATAGGAGAGAGGTCTTTGGAGAGTAGATTTTTGTGGAACAGATTTGATGTTATGATGTTGTGCCAGGTTTTCTTCACCTCAAATCCAGAAGGAGGGTGGAAATCGCGCACAGCTATGACGGTGGCTCGTGGAGACAAAGCTGTGGCGGTGCTACATGACAAACTTCACGTGATCGGTGGCGAGACGAAAAATTCGGCTGGCCACTCAACACCGCTGATGGATGTGGAGGTCCAACAGTGTTTGCTGCTGGGTGTCCGCTGTATTGAATGATGGATTGCTTCCCAGCAAGTTATTTGTGATCATTTGGTTATCAAAATCTGGACAGGTTTGTGCAGACTAAGTATTCACCGCGCTTCGCACGGGGTATCCGCCCACACCGCTGGATTCAGCGGCTGTCAAACAACATTTGCATCAAAATCCTTTCCACGCCAAGGTAGTCCGCAATAGAGGCCACATTGAGCATTAATTGGACCGAAATCGAGCCCCAATTGGAGCTAGTAGACAATGATGCTCCAAGAGCTTCTGGTGGGAGTCGAAAAAAGCCCCCCAGCTACAGCTGCTATAGCGACAACGCGCTATAGAGATAAAAGTGAACATTTGTATTCACCAAATTGCACCCCAACGACACGCCCTCACCGCCAAGGCGGTGTGGGCGGTAAGGCCCTTGTGTTTATGCAATAAGAAATGATTTTGCATGGTCCTATGTCGTCAGGATGCCTTTCAGCAGTTTTTTTGGCAGTGACACAAATGGTGCCTTGTTTCCGCTTCCATCCAGAGAAGGTCCCAGGCATAGGATAAAGAATGACCGAGAACCATGCAGAATGTTTGGACATGTTTGGGTAGCCTCATCCTGCCAAAGGTCAACGGCAATGGGACATCGATGTGTATATACCAGCCATATTTTAAGTTGTAAGATCAATTTTGCAGCTATTGTGATGGTGTATCATGTCTATATATAGTTTGCTATTGTTGTTATTATTCTTTTTGTGATTGATAGCGCGATGGTTACAAGTACAATATAGTAGCATTTTACATATCATTGAAGTCTTACTGTTGAAAGGCAAATCCCCACTACCAATTTCCAGGTCTATGATGTTGGCACAGACACCTGGTACGAGGGAGGCAGCATCCCTTCCAAGCGCTTCC
Organism: Symbiodinium kawagutii; assembly: GCA_009767595.1. Taxonomy (NCBI): domain Eukaryota; class Dinophyceae; order Suessiales; family Symbiodiniaceae; genus Symbiodinium; species Symbiodinium kawagutii. The sequence goes on from VSDK01026570.1 coordinate 136,229, forward strand.
GCTTTGTGGCTGCTTCTCACGCGGACTCGATCTACATCTTCGGTGGGCAGGGCGCCCTCATGGGATCAATTAACACGGCGGGCTCAAAGTATCCCGTGTTGGACGTGGTCGATCGTTACAAGGAGACGCTCACAGTGGGTGTCACTGGGTCAGCAGCTACCAGGGATAGTGAGGATCACAGCCATACGGGCCATAGCCATCTGTAGCAACACAGAGCCACACCTGTCATGTTGATTGGAAGGCGACGGTGTTCTGCCGCTGTTGTGATGAGAATTTGCACTTGTTGAGTTCCGGGACGTGTCCGGGTGATTTCAAGGTGAACTCAGCTGCTTCTGCTGGCTTCAAAGCTGTCCTGATGATGCTGGGCGTATTGAGCTTTGCCTAGCTCACATCATCAGCTACTGAGCCGAGCTTGGCCTAGGATTTGGACCCTTGTCCGAGTTCTGCCTTAAGTCTTTGCTCAGCTGAAATGGCGTGCTGCATGGTGTATAGAAACCTTGGAAACCTGGCCTTTGGACCTGTAGCATGCCTAAGTACTGAATGCTGCCCGGGAGCTGGTGGTGATCCACTTCTCACGATCATTATCTAGAATTCTTTCAGAAACCACTACCTTCGGAATCCCTTAGAGCTTGAAGATCAAACAAGTGACGTTCTAAACTTCAGCTCCGGCAGCTGTGGCCTTGTGGAGCTTGGCCCTATAAGTTTTCTCACAGTCGCCAAGTTCAATCATCAAACGATGATCAGCCAACATGGTGGCTGACCCTGCCTGAGCCTTGGTCCCCCCATTTGCAGCCAGGTCTCAGGCATTGCAAAAAAAAGTGTTGCTCAAGCACCTTGCTGTTTTCGGATGTCGTGACTCCTAATGACTCCTAGTGACTCCTAGTGACTCCTAATGACTTGGGGTGAGCTATGACATGTTGTGACTTGACTTGGGTTGTGGCTCCAGCATTTGGCGCTTCTCGAGTTCGGTCCCTGTGAAACAACGTCATGGCGCGGTTCTCTGCACTGGCCCTTGCAGCCCTGGCGGCGCAGGTGCAAGGTCAGTTCACCATTGATGACACCACCTACACCCATGAGTGGTTGCCCATGACTAAAATGGGGATGCCACGTAGTGACATGACGGCCACCACCGTGGCGGATGCGATCTACATCATTGGAGGCTGCAGTGGCGACCAGACGTACACTTCGGCCTGGGGCGGCATGTGGCTGGGTGGCACTAGCAGCTACCACATCTACCAATAATATCAATAATTAGCTAACTTTCAAGTCAGATTCATAGTAGCAACCACTTTAACTATCATAGATATTACTTTAACTATCATAGATACTACTTTAACTATCATAGTAGCAACTACTTTATTCATAGTCTATTAACTGTGAACTAGTTGTTTTTCAATTTTAACTCTCAAGTCAATTCATAGTGTGCTGCACCAGGCGGAATGACATGTTGTTCCGTCATTCAGAACCGTTTCTCTCACACACCGGGGCCAGAGGCTCAAATGAGTCGAAACTTTGCCTCATTGCAAGGTACAGCTGCACGGCGGTGACGGGGGAGACGCACAAGTATACTCCTGCGGATGATTCGTACGCGCCACTGAGAGATGCACCCGTTGTTCGCTACCGCCATGCTGCTGCAGCAGTGGGCAGTCGCATCTTTCTCTTCGGAGGCCGTGATCAAAGCGATGCGATCATTACACAGGAGCGGTCTTCCAAATCTTCGCATGCTATCCCACGGTGAGAAAAAAACGTTTGGTTCCCACATGTGCCCATTCTCTTACAACGAGAATCCCTGTGGTTTCCGCAGTTTTCCATGTCTGTAATCCCAATCACAGGTCAGCGAACTGACCAACAGAATCCAACAGACACCTGAGGTTGATGTCTTTGACACTTTGTCAAACACATGGAGCACCTTGTCCACGGACATGCCCAATGCCACCTCGGACCTCTCAGCCTTCGAACATGATGGCAAGATCTATATCCTCGGAGGCCGGGCCAGAGCTCTCGGGCCTTGGCACCCCAACCTACGCTTGGTACCCGAAAATCCTAGTCTCAGTGGGAAGGTGGTACCTGAAAATCCTGTTCCGAGGAAGGAACAGTTCTCGTACCAGAACATGGAGGAACCCTGCGCTTCTGAATCAGGTGTTGGAGACCTCATGCCTAGATTTGCCAAAGTATCTTTGCCTATCAAGCCAGGTATGTTGGTGCCATGCTTTGCTCAGAGTTCTTAAGTGTCGATTGTTAGTGAAACCATGCAGCATTTGGGCACATCTGTGGGAGACCGTTTGTATCAACAGCCCCAAAGGGGTATTAAATCTGATTGGCATTGGTTGGTGCTAATATAAACAGAACAAACCGCCCTGAGTCCCCTAAAAAGTGTACGTGCTTTGCCTTGAGACCCCACGGTTCCTTGTGGATTTCCCCAGACCTCTGGAGGTTACAACGCGGACTACAGCGTGGCTTCCACCCAGATGATGACCTACGACCCCGTGAACGAAGTCTTTGCGGCTTCCTACCCCTTGACCCAGGGCCGTGGTGATGCTGCAGCGGCCATTGCTAACGGGGTGGCCTTTGCCCTTGGAGGTTTCCATCACACCAACTGGTCCTATCCTATGGACCACTTGGAGGCACTGATGAAACATGAGAAAAACATCATGTAACTAAGCAACGACAAGGAGAGGATAGGAGAGAGGTCTTTGGAGAGTAGATTTTTGCGGAACAGATTTGATGTTATGATGTTGCGCCAGGTTTTCTTCACTTCAAATCCAGAAGGAGGATGGAAATCGCGCACAGCTATGACGGTGGCTCGTGGAGACAAAGCTGTGGCGGTGCTACATGACAAACTTCACGTGATCGGTGGCGAGACGAAAAATTCGGCTGGCCACTCAACACCGCTGATGGATGTGGAGGTCCAACAGTGTTTGCTGCTGGGTGTCTGCTGTATTGAATGATGGATTGCTTCCCAGCAAGTTCTTTGTGATCATTTGGTTATCAAAATCTGGACAGGTTTGTGCAGACTAAGTATTCACCGCGCTTCGCACCGCCCACACCGCTGGATTCAGCGGCTGTCAAACAACATTTGCATCAAAATCCTTTCCACGCCAAGGTAGTCCGCAATAGAGGCCACATTGAGCATTAGTTGGACCGAAATCGAGCCCCAATTGGAGCTAGTAGACAATGACGCTCCAAGAGCTTCTGGTGGGAGTCGAAAAAAGCCCCCCAGCTACAGCTGCTATAGCGACAACACGCTATAAAGATAAAATGGAACATTTGTATTCACCAAATTGCACCCCAACGCACGCCATCACCGCCAAGGCGGTGTGGGCGGTAAGGCCCTTGTGTTTATGCAATAGGAAATGATTTTGCATGGTCCTATGTCGTCATGATGCCTTTCGGCAGTTTTTGCAGTGAGACAAACGGTGCCTTTTTTCCGCTTCCATCCAGAGAAGGTCCCAGGCATAGGATAGAGAATGACCGAGAACCATGCAGAATGTTTGGACATGTTTGCGCAGTCTCATCCTGCCAAAGGCCAATGGCAATCGGACATCGATGTGTATATACCAGCCCTATTTTTATATCAATTTTGCAAATATTGTGATGATATCTCTATATGTAGTTTACCCTTGTTGTTATTAATCTTTTTATGATCGATAGTGCGATTGTCACTGTCACATACTACCAGTAAAAACAGTATTATTACTTTTGAAAGGCAAATCTCCACTGCCAATTTCCAGGTCTATGACGTTGGCACAGACACCTGGTACGAGGGAGGCAGCATCCCTTCCAAGCGCTTCCGCTTTGTGGCTGCTTCCCACGCGGACTCGATCTACATCTTCGGTGGGCAGGGCGCCCTCATGGGATCAATTAACACGGCGGGCTCAAAGTATCCCGTGTTGGACGTGGTCGATCGTTACAAGGAGACGCTCACAGTGGGTGTCACTGGGTCAGCAGCTACCAGGGATAGTGAGGATCACAGCCATATGGGCCATAGCCATCAATAGCAACCCATAGCCACACGTGTCATGTTGATTGGAAGGCGATGGTGTTCTGCCGCTGTTAGAAGTTGCACTTGTTGAGTTCCGGGACGTGCCCTGGTGATTTCAAGGTGAACTCAGCTGCCTCTGCTGGCTTCAAAGCTGTCCTGATGATGCTGGGCGTATTGAGCTTTGCCTAGCTCACATCATCAGCTACTGAGCCGAGCTTGGCCTAGGATTTGGACCCTTGTCCAAGTTCTGCCTTAAGTCTTTGCTCAGCTGAAATGGCGTGCTGCATGGTGTATAGAAACCTTGGAAACCTGGCCTTTGGACCTGTAGCATGCCTAAGTACTGAATGCTGCCCGGGAGCTTGACTGGTGGTGATCCACTTCTCACAATCATTATCTAGAATTCTTTCAGAAACCACTACCTTCGGAATCCCTTAGAGCTTGAGGATCAAACAAGTGACGTTCTAAACTTCAGCTCCGGCAGCTGTGGCCTTGTGGAGCTTGGCCCTATAAGTTTTCTCACGGTCGTCAGCTTGCAGATTTCTGCGGTCTCACGGCTTCAAAAGCAGGCGCAGCAACTGCAGGCCATTGCAGCACGTGCTATCACCGCCAGCCATACCCCAGCTGTCACCTGTGAGGCCAACTACGAGCTGGAATGCCAGCATCGAAATGCGGGCCTGATGGAGATAGAAGCGGGCCTGAGGAGCGAAGACGTAGGAAGTGCAGCTTAGACATGTCCATACTTTTCGTTGCTTTGGAGCTACCCAGTGGTCAATAAAGGTTTTGTTTTGGCATCATTCTCCTGAGACTCACCGCAACCATCAGCAACCCTACACGTGTGCTGCATAGACCCACGGCACTGGTAGAGCGAAAGTTGGTGAACTCTTCATAGCATTTCTGGCCCCAGCCAGCGACGAGCTCATCCCGATGATCCGGTCACAGTCAGAGAAAGGATACCATGACGATGGGACCGTTGGCCGCTTGCGGTCCACACTGCCTCTTGGCTATGCCAAACCACAGGTTTAGAAAGACGTCCCTGGACCAATTGGTCATGCCAGTATCCCTGCACCATTTTGCACGTCATCCAGTCCATTTGACTCGATGCTCTGAAATCACATCCTTGGTGAGATCATTAGAATCCAACTCTGATCACTTCCCATTGGATAGCGACGTATACCGACATTACATCGACCACGGTGACAGGTCATTCTCTACATCCAACTTTGGATCAACCTTGAAGGATTGCGGGTGCACCTTAGATATCCCAAGATATCCCAAGCCTTCTGAGGTCCTGTGCTTCCCTGACCTCCAGTGGCCTTTTCACCGGGACCTTGATGTCTCGCAGCGGCCGCTCTGCCAGCTTCTCCCCGCCGCCCAAGTCTCGGAATCACGGCAGGTGCTACTCACCACGCAGGTTTTCATCCAGACACGTCCCCGCTGCGGCGGAAGAATTGGCAGCGCACAGTCAGGCGAATGGCAGTGAAGTCAGATCCGAATGTGGTTCCACTGGGTTTGGTATCCCATAGTGCTTGGGGATCCTATGGATTTCTCTCCTTTGGTCATTTTTTTTAGGCCGAAGTGTCCAAGGCACCCTGTCAGGTACTTGAAGCCAGCACGATCAAACGTTTCGACGGCTTGATGAAACATCTGAAGCGCAACACCGACAAGCAAGACTTCGAGAAACAAGTGCTGGCTTCACCACCGGAAGTGCTGGTACCTGAGGAGTTTGACGAGGTCTTGCGAGCAGAGTTTGCTCGTCACTGCAGCTATGGTGAGCGGCTGAACACTGAGCTCATGCACTCGGGCAAATGGGTGAAGATGCTGAAAGAGCATGGCTTGCTCCCTGCCGATGCCAGCCCTCGAAAGGGCAAAAGTGAAGCAAAAGAGCCTTGTCTTTCATCCCGAGCTGATGCTGACATCATTTTTCAGCGGGTGCTTCATGATACCGACTATGGAGGCAAGCGTTTGACCTATGACTTCTTTTGCAAGGCCTTGTGCTTGGTGGCAGTGAAAGCCTATCCGAATCTCGATTGGGAAGCTGCCATGAGTGAACTCCTGAATCGCGTAGCAGCTGCGGTTGAGAACATGGAGCCCTCGCTTGAAGAAGCGGACTTCTCGCTGGATCCCAATGTCTTGTTGCTCGGCCGCCCTGATGACACCCATTTTTCGCAGCTGGGATTTGGAACACCATTCCCGAGCTGGTTATTTGTCAGTGGGAGATGCCTCAAATACCCAGCTTGGAAACGGCACTGATGATCAAGACGCTATGATAGTGGTTTATTCATGGCAAATACATGCAAATACTATTGCATAGCTGGTTACTAGACAATACGAGTTACTCGTGTGAATGGCTTGAACGGTACTGATGATCAATACGCTTGGTTCCAACTGCTCAGCCTCAACACTTGATGGGAACATGCACAGGAAACGTCCACAAACCCAAGACTTGACGGTAAGATATGGAATCAAGACCCAGGGATTTCAAGGTTGTACACTGTACCTGTTCCTGGTTGGATTTCCTGACTTTTCCCTGGTCTTCCAATGGTTTTCCCATGGTTTTCCTATGGGTTTCTTTGGTTTTCCTTTGTTGTCCCACGGGTTTCCACTGGTTTTAACCCATGGTTTTTGTGACCAGCTGCGAGGCTCGTCTTGGAACACTTCAAGCCCAAGCTGCACGACCTCTTTCGCTCCTTCGCCCGGCGCCAGCTGCGAGGACCCACCGATGCCAAGGTGGGCAGTGGCACCACGCGCCTCAAGGAACGGACCATTTGGAAACAAACCCAGGACCACCTGGGAGCCACGGGAGCCAAGCCGCGGGCCAGCCATGGGCCCCAGCCATGGGCCGGCCATGCCGTAGGGGTAGCCCCAAGTGAGCATGAAAGGCGTAGGAAAACCATGGGAAATCGAATGAAATGGATTCTGCATGATACTTTGGTGATGATATGGATGCAATATGGGGGTTTCTTCAAATAGGGAACCCCCAAAATGGTTGGTTTAATGATAAATGATGATTAAAACAATATCATTTGAGGGTTCCTTATGTTGAGAAACCAGTACAAGCTGGGCATGGATGTAACACCTAAAAATCAATGCGTAAGGCTTCTATTCGCCAACGCGTCATGAAGAGAGGCACCGAAAAAAGAAACACACGGAATACCTGGTTGCTTCATAGTGAATACAGTCGGGGTGATACTGCTGGTGTCAGTTGAAGAGCAATCCAGCCTTGCCACTTTGTTGTTGAATCTTTGACCTCTGATACCTGATTGGCCCAAATCCCATAGGATGTCCTTTTGCCAAGCTTTTGCCATAGATCGTACTGATCGCACGGCCGCGGTGGTGAAACAGCAGGCAGCGCTTTGGTGGTGCTGCACTCAGGGGTTTGGATACCCTGGTTGTGATCTCAGCTGATCAGACATAGCTACAGGTTGGCTAACCCCACAACCATCTTCATCAACCACTTTCTGAGAGGAACTGGATCAGAAGCTGCCAGCTACCAATACTGGTAGCGGAGCCTGCGGGCTCCCTACCGGGTTGGTCAGCACCTCGACATCGGACTGCTAAAGGCATTTGGTTTCGGGGACTTTGCATCGAAGAGAATTTGCTTACCTTGCCCCCCTTCTTTCCTTCAATGACTGCAGTAGACAGAAAAGAACAGATAGCAACATGGGATGGTGACTCACGAAGCTGGATAGACTATGTCAAAAGAGTACGACTCCAGTTTGAGCGCACAGAGTACAAGAAACGTCGGTATCTGGGTCCAGAGTTGGCAAGTCGCCTCACGGGGCGAGCCTGGGATGTGACATCGGCTGACATTGATCATTTCCAGTTACAACAACCAGATGGCTGTGCTTACTTGCTGCGCTTCTTAGAAGATAGACTCTGTAAGACGCCAATACCAGACTTGGGTCAGCGATTGGAAGAGTTTTTCTTGAAGTTGCGTAGAAACCCTGGAAGCAGTATGACAGAATGGGCCACTGCTCTTAGAGAATCGTATAGACGACTACAGAGGGCAATGGCTAGACAGCGGAAGCAGACACAAACTTCCACTTCTAAGTCAACTGCATCTGGTGGAGTAGGCGCTAGTGGACCAGCATCTAGTGTTTCCCCTGGAAGTCTTCATCGTCATCGCTCAGATGTTACCTCCCCTCAAGCCCGACCGGCACAGGAGACCTATGCAAACTTCCCGGAAGAGGAGGTGCAATCCAATCCAGGTGAAGGAGAACCAGGTGCGAATCCAGGAGATGGACAAGAGCCCAATGATGCTGATGCGGCAACGGTTCATGCCTCAGAATCAGGATCTGGAGATCAGCGCTGGACTCCTGATGAATGGCGACGGTGGCGACAACGTTCCTGGCATGGAGATAGCTATGAATGGCCAGAAGCTCACTCCATCCAATGGGACCAGTTTGACCATGGAGATCTTCAGATTTTGCCAGAAGAGATCCTTGGGTGGCTGCTGCTACGAAGATCCAATCTTCCTGCATCAGCACGCCTAGCTGTTCTCAGTGCCATCAACAACAAGTTGGACCTTGATTCCATGGAAAGAGCAATGAGAGATCAAGAAGAAGAGCTCCTACTTTCAGAGAGTCATCGACACCAACACCTTCCACGACCCAAGCGAACCTTTTGGGTCGAACAGGATTCTCAATGGGGTCTTCTCAATGACAATGATGTTGAAGACTTCGATGACCAGAAGGTGTGTTGGATTGGTGGTCGACTTCCCCCTGAAGTCTACTCCACTTGGGATGAACCCCAAGAGACGGCATGGAGCACATGGACTTTGGATGGCTCTGAGCAGCAGTGGCTTTGGTTCGAAGATGACTTCTACACCCAGGACTCCGATGGTGTCTACTGGTCTTGGACGGAGACTCGCAACTGGCAAGATGCAGAAGCATGCGCTTTAGCAATGCCCCAGGACGCAGAAGCAATTTTTTCTGTGTATGCCGCCTTCCAAGAAAAGATGAGGTCTTTTAAGGAGAGTCGTCAGTTGAACCATGCTAAGCAACAATCAAGAGGATACTACCCCTTTAGCATGATTAAGGGTAAATCAAAAGGAAAAGGTTCAGGTTCAAAGGGGAAAGGCAAAGGGAAAGGACCTGTGAGCAACAAGGGTGCTTCTGCCTTTGCCAACTTCCAGAAGGGCAAGTATGGAGCGAGTTCTGCTAGCTCCACTGGACCTCAACGACCAGGCCAGCCGGGCTATACGGGTTGCTTCATCTGCGGCTCCGAAGAACATGGCTTTCGCTCTTGCCCTCGCAGAGAACAAGGTGCTGCACACATGGCCACAAGCACGATCTATGTCGTAACTGCTGCCGATGATGAAGAGGACTCTGAGATGACTGCAGAGACCACCGCTTTGACCTCTTCACCTTTGGCATCAGCTCTCTCCACGACCAAGACGGAGTATCCAGGACACGCCATCATTGACTTGGGAGCCACAGAGACTTTGGCTTCTTTGGGTGCCTTGGAAGAGCTGATGAGCATTCGTGTGCAGAAGTTTGGACACGAACCAGTAGCAGTTAGAGATGAGCATCGTAGATTCAAATTCGGGAACGGCCAATGTCAACGGGCAGCATCCTTTGTAGAGATACCCCAGTTGATCGGTGGTAAAACCATCACGTTAGGTGTCCATGCACTTGACGCTGCTGGTGTGCCTTTGTTGCTGAGTGTGCGCACTTTGCGTCGAATGGGAGCTGTGATTGACACAGAACGAAACTGCATGAAGTTGAAGAAGTTTTCAGAAAAGTTGATCCCTTTGAAACAAGGAGCAAACGAACATTTGCTTCTGGATCTCGCTAGTGACTGGTATGGTCAAGAGACTGTTCAAGAGACCTTTTCCGCCTCGTCCGCGTACAAGGGGCCAGCTGCGCAGACACCAGTGTTTTCTGAGAACTTAGCAGTTTCATCTCCTATTTGTGCTTCTACTCCTTTTACCACCTCACCTTGCATTTTGTCAACGGCACCTGAACCTTTGCGCAATCAAACATGCCATGTTTTGCAGACAGGTTTGGAGGTCACGTCAGAGGAGGAATTGATAAGTGATGAGGCCTTTCAACAAGCAGTACATGATCATGGACCACAGGAACCACGATCATGCCCACCTGCGGATCTATGTGAACATTCTGGTTCAAGCATGAAGTTCAATCCCACTGCGATTGTCACGCTTGCTTCGGCAACCTTGGCCACTTCTCCTCTCCATGGCGAACTCCGGGTACCAGGGCAAAGCATCTTCACCAGCGACTCCGGAAGGGTCGATGGTAGCCACAGCGGAGGCTATCCTGTCAACTATGAGGGCCAATCGGAAGGTCACCAAGAACAGGGAGTCCAGTGTGGACAAGTACGACCTGGAGAGAGCCACCGGTCCGGATCCACGGGACCCAAGATGCAATGCCTACCCGTGTTACGGCCAACATGTTCCCATGAAGGAAGGACGTTCGTCCCTGTCAGGACGGAACGCACATGCCCGATGGGTGTGCTGCGAGGTGTGCAGGTTGAGAATCCTATACATCCCGACTCATGGGTCGACAGGTTTGCGCCGTCAAGCAGGACCTCTGCCGCCAGATGTTTCCAAGGTTCTGACGACGGTGAAGCCCGAACAACTCCAACAAGAACCCAAGAGTCGCGAGATCCTGAACACCAAGACCGTGGGAGTGTTGGGAGCCGAGGCCTCTTTGCGCCAGAAGCTCGAAAAGTTGGAGAACGAGAAGACCAAGATCAAGGCCAAGGAGCGTCCATCAACTGCCATGTCCTCCACTCAGGCGAAAGCCACAACGCCTCCCCCACCTACGAAAGAAGTGGTGGTGACTCCCGAGAAGAAGAAGGCTGTGAAGCGGGACAATGGCGACACAGCCGAGGAGGCAGAGACATGGGCAGTTGTTTCCATTCAAGATTAGAAGAACCATGGGACACCACGGAAACTGATTGTCGAAGGCCTTTACAAGTTCTCACTGATGCTCAACGATCATCGCTGCAACTATGTGCAGAAGAATATGTCCAGGAGGCCTATGGAGCTCTTCAAGAAGTTGTGTGTCCTCAGACTAGCATTGAATTGATGGAGATCTGCTGTCCTCCAGATTCCCGGTTGGTGCAGACATTCTTGGATCGAGGACATGGAGCTCTTCGAATTGGCTTGCCTGCCATTGACCTGAGCACGAAGAAAGGCCTGGAAGAAGTGAAGACTATGATTGCCAAATGGAGACCAAAGGTTGCATGGTTCTCACTTCCTTGTGGACCTTTCTCCCCCATTCAGGAGTTGTTCAATGAGAGTGATCCGGAGAAGCTCGCACGCAGCATGCTCAGGAAGAAGCGTTCAAGAAGGTTGATCATCAATGGACTGAAGGCTGCCGAATATCAGCTGGAATGTGGTGGTGAACTTGGATGGGAATGGCCAGCCAACAACCGAGGTTGGAATCTTCCAGAAGTTCGATCCTTTTGGGCAAAGCTAGCAGCCAAACAGAGTCTGCACACAGCTCGTGTGGATGGATGTGCCTATGGCCTTCGCAATGCAGCAGGTCACTTCCTGAAGAAACCGTGGAGAATTCAAACGACTTCAGCAGTGCTAGCTCAGGCACTTCATCGACTCTGTCCTGGACATGAACATCATGCAGAATGTCTAGGAGGCAAGACGGCTAGAGATTCAGGTTTCTATCCACAGGCGATGTGTGATGTCATCCAGAAGGCAGTGTCAACAATGGTGCTCCATTTGGAAGATGGTGTTTTCCCAATACCCAGTCTTTGACACGAAGGACATGATGGAAGATTTGGAGAAGAAAGCTCGAGTGGCTCCTTTGACTGAAGCCGAGAAGAAGAGCTCTCTTCGTGTCGTGGAACGACTTCACAGAAAGACGGGTCACCCTTCCAATGCTGCCCTTGCAGGTTGCTTGCGAAACCGTGGAGCTCACCCGGAGATCATTGAGATGGCTCGGCGACATCAATGCTCGGAGTGTCAAGAACTCAGGGCGGCACCGCTGAATCCCTCAACGGCTTTAGAAAAGTCCGAAGTGCTTTGGGAAACCCTGGTGATGGACAACATGGAAATCACCGTTGATGAGATGACACACCATTTCATGGTCTTTGTGGACGAAGCCTCACGACTCATGTGTGCACATCGACTCTTCAGCCACCCTGCTAAAGACAGCAGGAACGCCACAGCTGAGGAGGTGATTGAAGGCATAGAGACAACTTGGGTCAGACACTATGGACTTCCAGCAAAGCTTCGAATGGACCCTGAAGGAGCCTTCAAGTCGACGGCTTTGGGACTTTGGGGTGAGGAGCGTGGTGTTGAACTGTTGCCCTGTGTCGCTGAATGCCATGGTCAGATAGGGGTCGTGGAAAGAGGCATTCAATCAGTGAAGGCTACAGTCAAACAAGTCCTGCAAGGCAAGGATGTGCGACCTTGGGAGGCTGTGATTCAGGCATGCCAGACCCACAATGAGTTCGAAAGGGTGGAAGGTTTTACTCCCTTCCAGTGGGCTTTTGGGCGTCAACCAACGCTCACCGGTCGCATGCATGATAGTGGCTATGATGACCCTTGGTGGACATCTGTTGCAGTTCCAGGTTCGAGCATGCAGCAGAATCTTCGACTTCGAGTCCAAGCCCAACAAGCTTTTCTGAAGCATCAGTCACATGAGCTGGTGACCCGGGCAACCAATGCGAAGACTCGAAGAGCACAGGTGTTCTTGCCAGGTGACTTGGTTTATTTCAAGAGGATTAAACCCCCAGCTCAACCACAAGCCCATGCTAGACTTGCACACAAGCTTTGGAGATGGTATGGTCCCGCTCGTGTGTTAGCCTCGGAAACTCGTACAGATGATCGTGGGCGAGAACGAAAACCCAGCAACGTAGTGTGGATCGTGACGCATGGTCGCTTGAAGAGGTGCTCTCCGGAACAACTTCGTGATGCATCAGCTCGGGAACAAGAGATCGCTGAAGGCATGAGTGCACCCACAGCATCATGGACTTTTCACAACTTGGCACAAACTTTGTACAAAGGTGAATATGAAATTTTGGATGATTTTCTTTTGCCAGAAGATGTTTTAGCCAAGGGTGCTCCAAAGACACCTCGCAGAGCGAGGTCTGTTGGTCGCGAAGCACCAACCACACCAAGTGCACCAGTTCGTAGCTCGTCAGTTCCTAGGCCAGCTGTGAAAAGGACCCCAGAAGAAGTCCAAGAACAACAAAAGAGCCCAACAAGAGCCATGCCAGGCGAGACATCCAGCGGTGAAGGGCCACACCAGGAAGCTGAGTTGTCAAGACCAGGAAAAGAAAGAAAAACAACGAAAATTCCAAAAGAAGAAGTAGGACCAGTAACAACTAGTTCCAGCAGCGTCCCCACAAGTGGTGAACGCTACCCAGTAGACATCGGTAGGCTCATCCGCGATCCCAGCTATGATCCTCCTGCAATGGCGACTGTGCGGCGAACT
>VSDK01026570.1:154596-171585 GCA_009767595.1 Symbiodinium kawagutii
ATCATCATCATCATCATCATCATCATGATCATCATCATCATCATCATCATCATCATCATCATCATCATCATCATCATCATCATCTTCATCATCATCGTCCACATATTATGTGCACAGCATGACCCGTCCACTGGCTTTGCTTGCCCGCTGCGGGCTCGCAGGATGGGTGGCATTGGGGAGACCATCTACGATCAGCTGCTCGCTCTCTCCAAGGCGGCCGCTGGCAGAATCTCAGCCTTGCTGTTGCCCCTGCGGGAATAGACATGCCAACAAGTATGGAAAAGTCCATGACTATTCAAGCATGTGCCCACATGCTGACCAAAAATATGCATACAATATCCGTATACACAATGATTAGGTATGTATCCAGATCATTGATGATAGCTATTCATAGCTCTTGTGATTCAGATCAGAAGCTTTTCCTTCACACTGCTGGTGGCGCCAGCGGCAAGCTCTCGGCCGCAGATTCGCTTGGATCCCAGTGGAGGTAGGCCTGTGACGACCGGACGTGGCTCGGCTGCGGCCCTAGGACTTGATGGCGGCCGGTGGTGGATGGCCTGGTGGTCATTGGATGCACATCTTGCCATTTGACAATAGTGTTTGGTTATCATTCAATATCTGTTTGACAGTAATTTAGCAATAATAAGTATCATTCACATTCATTAACGAACTACTTATTATTGCTAAATGGCAATAGTTGTAATTGTTGTTAATTGTTATTGTCACATATCATTGAAAACTGCCAGCTCCTTAGCAACAAATACTGTAGTTGTTGATGTTGTTGTTTGGGGGTGATCCTTGGAATGAACAGTCCAGATGCTGGGAATTGGCGGAAGGAAAAGTGATCAATTAGCTTCCATCGAATCTTGTGGCTTTAGTCGAACAGTTTGGTTCATGACGTCATGCTCTTCTAGGGCAATTTTGGGACCAATCACAAGTGTCACAACTACTGTGGGTGTGTGGCACGACCCACAGTTGCAGCAGGTTTCCATCTAGTTTTTGCAGGTTAGTTCGCTTCAGAATTGCAAATTATAAGAGATTATGGTGAGGCCTCACTCCCACTATGATGTAAGAGGAGAATATATATCCATGTAACAATACAGAACATGATACACAATGTAAAAAATGTGAAAGTGATGCAGCTGCGGATCATGTCTCGGTACCATGTGGTTGGGTGACCGGTCCCAGAGACGGTGACAACTTGGCTAAACTCAACTCGAGCTGTGGCGCTCCACGAGGTTGGGGTGAGTTCTTGCAGGCTGGAAGGGCCTGGGAACGCATGGGGTTTTCACAGATTTTCCTCATTCACTGGGTTGGTTATGGTTGGTTGATGTTGGAAACTCTTGTTAACTAACCCTTGCGCACGGCCGGGGTTTCCTGATGTTTCCTGCAGGTTTTCCCGTCTCAGCCATGTCTGGGACATGAAAGTATGGGTTTGTCAAGAAGGATTCGTATCCCCTAGTGGTTTACTTGTCAACCACTCTTGGATTTTTTTTAGAGTACCATCAGTTTATGGATAACGGCTTATATTAACAGCCCCAAACTATCTCGAAGCATTCGCAGGAACATTGTCGTTCGCCAGCGAAACAGCGATTTTAGGTTACGTTGTTGATGGGCAGCCACCCGTGCAGCGGGGGGGGGGCCTCGATTGACTAAGACTGGGATAACGTCATAGATTCTCACGCTTTTCTCGAAAGCAAGACGGATTATGATGACTGTGATTAGTGATGAGTGATATCAAATCAGATCAAATCATTTCTGATTTGTTCTTCTCAGAGGATTTTCTCAAAAGCAAGTATATATCAAACATCAAGTATAACATCAATGAAAATATCAAACATCATAACATCAATGAGTTTAAAGATCGAACACCTCCACTGAGTTGAAGCCTCCCAGGCACTGCTGAAGCATTCGCAGTGGCTTCGGGCCTATTGCGCCCCTGGCGCCGTGCTGCTGATGCTGTTGGACATCGAGCTGTTGCTGACGGTGCCTTGGCCCCAGCTGTGACGGTTGCCCCGCGACACCCGCCGTGTTCCGAGTCCTTGGTGGACGTGCCCACGGCCACCTGCCACACCGTGGCGCAGGGCGTCGCGCAGCTGAAGACCAGAGAGGATGCAGCAACTCAGCTTGGTGATGTGCTCACGGCAGAGCTGGTGCAGGTAGGCATTGAGTTGGCTTAGAGATGTTCGGAGATATATGATTTTGCATGGATGGATGTGCTGTATGCTGATGTGTGCTCATTATTTGGCGATCTTTGGTGAGGCTGAGGGTGGGATGTGCTTACATTGCCCATTTGCTATTGGATGTTGTGCATGTGCGCGGCCATCGACAGTAGGGGTAGTTGAAGTTCATGATTTTCAGCTAATGAGCCAATTGTCAAAACTGATCATGGGATCATGGGCCGCACGGGGTCACCAATGTTGCTGACCCGTGAGAACATGCGCACCTTTGACTTCAACCAAACCATTCCCACCGCATCAAACCTTACAAATGAATCAGAAGCACCTACCAGTACTCAGAACAGATTGTCAGAAATGGAAGCTATCACTGGTAGGAAGCCACGCAGGCTGCCTACCACCTACCCGGGTAGAAAGTTATTTGATTGCTGGTAGGAAGCTTCCTACCACCTCCAAAGAAAAGTCCCACCCTGGTGGCCGCTAGGCTTGGAAGGCTAAGCACTGCCCAGTGCTGAGGACTATGACCAGCTCCGAGCTCGAGTCGCTGGCGCGCAGCTTCAGGAGTGGCACGAGGCGAGCAAGCCCGGGTGTTACGGTCCTAGGTCCGGGTGGCTCCTGGTGACTCCCAGGGTGATCAACCAGAACTACCTACAGTGAAACGTCTTGAGACCATGTGAAACCCATCATGTATCCAAAAAAGTCACCGTGAATCACCATGAATCTATCATTCATATTAATATGTAAAGAGTAAAGAGCGCGGTGCGCACCAGCCAGTATGAACCATTCTGAGACCATCGCTGATCCGCTGTGACCTATGACTATGAGTCTACATGCCCAGCCCCTAGGAGCCATTCTTCATCATCATGTACTGTGCCTAGTATATACTGGGGCCAAAAAGCTAGACATGTCCACTACTATTACTACGGGTCATTAGCCATCAGCAACCACTGTTACCACGCAATATCAACCTGTCCTAGCCATTGTAACAACACCGTTCTCAACCACATTTAGATACATGTAGCCATCGCTACAGTAATCATCCTGAAACTTCTTTTTCGATTGTCACTTATGATCAGTTAACGATCAGCTAATGACTATTTATGTTAGTAAATGGTAAACCGTGGGGCGCCCCGTGCGACATCATCCTAAGATGTGCGTCTTATTGAAGTAACTGATACCAACCATGGTTCGTTCGGGCTTAGTTCCCCACTGCTATAGGGCAACCTATACTTCACCTATGGCTATCCTATACGGTTGTCCTATGGGGGGTGGCTCATCCTATAGGATATCCTATATAGTCAACTGCTATCAACCTGTGGTTTAAGGGGTCATAACTCACCTCCTCGGGTCCATACCCATGGCTTCACCATCACCCCCTGGCGCTGCGACGCGAACCCATGGAGGTCATCGACGTCGCGGAGCAGCTGACGGCGGGCGGCCCGGCGGGGGGCGAGAGCTATGCCAGCAGCTGGAGGAGAGGCCGTGGGGAGCGGCTGGGGAGGGCTGTTCCTGGTGGTTGGATGTGGTTAGTGGTGGATAGTGTGGTGGTATGGTTGACAAAGTGGCTAGACAGCATTCCGGACATGTCATGATGAAAACTGCTTCAGCGGTACGTCAAACGCCTAGTCGATGGTTTTTTGTTCGTGGTGTTTCATGGGCAAAAATTACCAAGAATGGTGGGACAGATGATTGGACAATGGTTCGTCAGTGGGTGCTTGATGGTTCATGGATGGGTGGTGAACAAGGAAGATCCGTTTAATGAATAGTTCCCCCTCGCCAGATTGAATGGGTCAATCTTAACCAGCCAAGAACTGGCCGGGTCGTTTGTGTGAAGAGCTGCGGCACAGGGTTTTGGATCAATAGCTGCAAAATTGCCGGTGCAGCTGGGCTGCTTGGGTTGCTTGGGGTTGGTTGGGTCGAGCATGGGTCATCAGGGCCCCGTACAGCTTAGGGCGCCATGCGCTGAGGAGTCCTCCCCCGTGGCACTTGCTTGTTGGAATCCCTTCCAGGCACCGGCTCCAGGCTGGGAGGGGCTGCCGGGTGGCGGCCATGGTGAAGCTCAACCTGCCATGACTGGGGGATGGGTTCACCATCCATCCGCCACTCAAGAGATGGTGATGAATCATGATGCATCCATGCTGTGAAACCATTACATTGAAGTAATCAAGGGTCAATGGAGGTGAATCTGCATGAAAGCAGCTTTTCGTCATGCTTGGTGGATTCTCTTCGCTTTCGCCTGTAGTGCTCACATCGCAAACTGCACCTCTTGTCGAAAAGATCAGCAGGTGGAGACCACGTTTGCCTTGATGGACTGAGTGAGTTGGGCAAGGCTTCAACCAGTTCCTTCTGGCATTTCATGCGTGGCTTCTTCGTCGAGGCCGCTGGGATTTCGCTGCGTATTGTCGTGCTCCAGAGATGTGGGTTTTTGCAGATGTGGGAGCTGAATAGTTGGGATTCCATGTGATCTTTGATGATTTTTGCATGCTTCATCCTCTTCGGCGCATCTCCAAAAGATCACTGTGCTGTTCATGTATTTTTTTGAGCAATGCGCAACATCTACATGGGAAAAAGGTGGTCCAACAGCCTTATAGATACCCCTTTTGCCCGCAACTCTCCGGTTGCGACTGGATCTCAGTCGCCTTCAGGTTTTCCGCGCTCTTTTGACATGGCGAGCTCCTGAGCAGATTCGCTCGCTGCGAGTGCAGTTTGGAGATTTGCACCCTGGCCTTTCTCAGAAAACCTGGAGAGGGTCATGGTTTTGTGTCAGGTTTTGGGCATGGCATCATCCAGTCCTCGGAGAAGGTCGGAGATGGTGGTGACCGACCCACTTTATCCATCTTTATCCCCTGTGTTTTCCATCAAAGCATGACACCTTTCTGCCAGGGTCTGGGGGGGCCGAGGACATATCCATGTGATACTCGAAACAACTTCATGGACTTTTTCGGCTCCATTTTGGACCACCCTGTCACCGTGGATCCAGGTGCGACACGGCCTATTCACATGCGTCAGTATGAGACATGGAACTTGTCATGCACCATGTTATGCGAGTGAATATGGACGTTCATATCCTGTAGATCCATTCGTTTTTGCACATGTGCACGCCACGCATCTCTTAAAACAGTTCTTTGCGTGCTTAGGGTAACTTGGTTGGATGTACCCCCTATAGCCATGGTTAGATCCGGTTAGTTACCAAGTCAGCAACTGGGGATGCACATCCAAGTAACGCAACTTCATTGAAGTTGTATGAATCTCAACTCTGCTGCCACAGGCTGCGAGCTCTCACAGCTTTGGCACCTTCCAGTGCTCCAGTTGCGCCCAGTGCCCGACATCGCTCGGACGGCACCAGGGTCTTTGGGCTCCGAGGTGAAGGTCCTGAGGAGACACCTGGCTCAGTTCTTGGGTGCCTCGGTTGCGCTTGCGCTTGGCTGGATGCCACGAGAGCACACGGGAGCATGTTGCGTGACGTGTTCAGTGTGCCCCGGGATCAGAACATGTCAAAACACAGCTGATGGAATCGAAAAATCATCGTTGGATGGGCATGAAAGTATCTTACCAGAGGCATCCATCTTGACAGGTCAACCATTTTCAAGTACCACTTGGATGGATGGCTTTCTCATCGAAGGTACATCGAATCTCTGGAAAAAGTACCACTTGGATGGGGAATCATCAATCGCATCAATCTGATTTATCAATGACTTGGATGATCAATCTCATCAATCTCATCAATCAAGCATTTGGATATACTTGGATGAGCAATCATCAATCTGACCTCATCAATCAAGCACCTCCATTGAGGTCACAAGGAGCGGTCAACGAATCTCTTTCTGCACCTGCAGCGAGTCACCGGTCCGTCCACCGCCTCGCGGCGGCCCAGCAACGCCAAGATGCTGAGAAGAGCTGCGCGGCAGGCATGGCACGACCGTCCTCAACCATCAGCCAGCCACTGGCCATGAATAAACCAGTAACGAACCATCAGTTGACCATCAACTAACATCAACTAATGGTAACCCAGGATGAATGAACCCCTGGTTGATTAACTAGGGGGGTTCCCATTTTAATGGAAAACCAAGGCTTTTAGGGGATTCCCCCTATTAATCAACCAGTATTAATCCTGGGTAGCCATCAACATCAACTCACATCAACTAACATCAACTAACCAACAGTTCCTGTAACTGCAACTAGCATTAAGCATCCACCACCATTAACTATTTGCCATCATTAACCATCAACTAACATCACCCAACTGGAACTGAAATCTGACACCGTCATCCAGAATATATTAAGATGGTTAGCTCACCATCATAAGCTAAAATAAGCAGGTCTGTGTCCATCTGCAACATCAACCTGCTTGATAAACCATTTGAAGTCAATGGCCAGCCCATGGTTTGAAATCACCATCATATAACCATGGTTAGGTCACATATTATAAGCAGTTTATGTTGGCCATCAAATGCCCATCATAAGCTAACATCAAGCAGGCCAGTCAATGGTTTGAAATCACCATGGTTGGTTGACCATCATCAGCCAACATAACCATTTCAATCTATCTTAATCTAAGTTAACATACATAAAGATATATTAAGATGGTTAGTTCACCAATGTGCACCATCATAAGCCAACATAACCATTTCCATCTATCTTAATCTAAGTTAACATACATAAAGATATATTAAGATGGTTAGTTCACCAATGTGCACCATCATAAGCCAACATAACCATTTCCATCTATCTTAATCTAAGTTAACATACATAAAGATATATTAAGATGGTTAGTTCACCAATGTGCACCATTATAAGCCAACATAACCATTTCAATCTATCTTAATCTAAGTTAACATACATAAAGATATATTAAGATGGTTAGTTCACCAATGTGCACCATCATAAGCCAACATAACCATTTCAATCTATCTTAATCTAAGTTAACATACATAAAGATATATTAAGATGGTTAGTTCACCAATGTGCACCATCATAAGCCAACATAACCATTTCAATCTATCTTAATCTAAGTTAACATACATAAAGATATATTAAGATGGTTAGTTCACCAATGTGCACCATCATAAGCCAACATAACCATTTCAATCTATCTTAATCTAAGTTAACATACATAAAGATATATTAAGATGGTTAGTTCACCAATGTGCACCATCATAAGCCAACATAACCATTTCAATCTATCTTAATCTAAGTTAACATACATAAAGATATATTAAGATGGTTAGTTCACCAATGTGCACCATCATAAGCCAACATAACCATTTCAATCTATCTTAATCTAAGTTAACATACATAAAGATATATTAAGATGGTTAGTTCACCAATGTGCACCATCATAAGCCAACATAACCATTTCAATCTATCTTAATCTAAGTTAACATACATAAAGATATATTAAGATGGTTAGTTCACCAATGTGCACCATCATAAGCCAACATAACCATTTCAATCTATCTTAATCTAAGTTAACATACATAAAGATATATTAAGATGGTTAGTTCACCAATGTGCACCATCATAAGCCAACATAACCATTTCAATCTATCTTAATCTAAGTTAACATACATAAAGATATATTAAGATGGTTAGTTCACCAATGTGCACCATCATAAGCCAACATAACCATTTCAATCTATCTTAATCTAAGTTAACATACATAAAGATATATTAAGATGGTTAGTTCACCAATGTGCACCATCATAAGCCAACATAACCATTTCAATCTATCTTAATCTAAGTTAACATACATAAAGATATATTAAGATGGTTAGTTCACCAATGTGCACCATCATAAGCCAACATAACCATTTCAATCTATCTTAATCTAAGTTAACATACATAAAGATATATTAAGATGGTTAGTTCACCAATGTGCACCATCATAAGCCAACATAACCATTTCAATCTATCTTAATCTAAGTTAACATACATAAAGATATATTAAGATGGTTAGTTCACCAATGTGCACCATCATAAGCCAACATAACCATTTCAATCTATCTTAATCTAAGTTAACATACATAAAGATATATTAAGATGGTTAGTTCACCAATGTGCACCATCATAAGCCAACATAACCATTTCAATCTATCTTAATCTAAGTTAACATACATAAAGATATATTAAGATGGTTAGTTCACCAATGTGCACCATCATAAGCCAACATAACCATTTCAATCTATCTTAATCTAAGTTAACATACATAAAGATATATTAAGATGGTTAGTTCACCAATGTGCACCATCATAAGCCAACATAACCATTTCAATCTATCTTAATCTAAGTTAACATACATAAAGATATATTAAGATGGTTAGTTCACCAATGTGCACCATCATAAGCCAACATAACCATTTCAATCTATCTTAATCTAAGTTAACATTTAAACCAACCATCAAAACGCTGCACCCGTTCGCCAGGTCTGTGTCCAGTCGCGGCTGCGCTGCCTGGACCTGGCCCTGGAGGACTTGTCGTGGGCCAAGCAGCTGCAGTTGCTGCTGCGCACCCACGCGTGGCTCGACGTTTTGCGCTGAGAGGAGAAGCACAAGATCAGGGGATTGACGTGATCATGCGTGTTACATCCTGTTACGTGATCATGATTACGTGACCTATAACCTTTGATTTCAAAAAACAAGTGCAGTTGGTTAAGCTAGTTTGTTCTTGCAATTTTGTTTTGATCATTTAGGGGCAAAATGTGGAGCTACCCGAAAGCATTCGGGTGTGAACTGAAGTCCGCCTGTGGTCCTTAGGATTGTCGCTTATCACGGCAGTGGTCTGGGGGCGGCGCAATTTTGGCTACAGCCCGGTGCAGCGGTTCTGGAGTTTATGCCATCCGGCTGCTGGTGTTTTGGCCTTGGATCCGTTGCGGGGCTGGCACAACTCAGTTGTTGCGCGGATAGCTTTGCTGAAAGCTTGGCTTGATACATGGGTGTTTCATCGTGTTTCTCAAAATTGGGGACCCCCAAACCATCCAATTATTATCCATTTGCAAGAATAAATCAACGTGTTTGGATATTTTTTGGGGTTCCCTGTTGTAGGAAGCCACCTCATGATACGTGTCAACATTGATCTCACATCACTTCGCCTCCAGAAGTCATGGCCGTCCCAAGGAGAACTTTCCAGAGGTCCAGCAGTTGCATCCAGTGGTGTAAACCCAGTTTCCACCCACTTGGATGAGCATCCCCAGTTAGCGACTGGTAATTATATAACCATGTAACCGTCGTTGCTTTAAGCCACCTCATGGGGATTCATAGTGTTTCTAGCCATGGCCATTTCCCACTTCAAACCTATATAACATCTATAAACCCATGGGGTTTATAGCCATGGCCATGGTCCCAGCATCCCCAGCTCCTCCAAGGTGGTGTGTCTTCGCCGTGGATGCTCAGCAACGGCCTGCCTTGACCTGGCTGATTTCCACCACCAAGGATGCACCGCGAGCGCAGCTGCCGGGCACTTCTCATCCATTGATCGGCTGCAACGGCGATCCTTCGGTCACTTGGCTGGTCACCAGGTGGTGCTTTCGCAAGTAGGGGTTCCCCCCAAATCATTCAATGTTGGATCTTGATAGCAATCCACCAACTATTTTTTGGGCCTGTGGCTTGAGAAAGCACATGAAACCAACTATGAAACCACCAGGTGCTGCAAGAGAACACTGCTCAGGTTGACATAAGTTGACCACTGATCCACTTTGGGGCACCTCCAGGGCGGAGCCTGGCGAAGCCTTGTCCCCAGGCGTGCGTCCAAACCTTCGCCGCGCGGCGCGATGCCCAACGCCACGTGGCCCTGCGAGGCTTCCAGGTCCTTCGCGTGGCGCTGCGGCGAGGAGCCGAGGGGTGGAGGGTGGGCAGGGAGATGGGCGGGTGAAGGTGAAGGAATGAAAAGGAATAGCAACGCTTAGGTAGCGCACGCGTTTTTATGCAAGAAACATTGAGATACATAAACTATCATAACTATGAGGTTTTTAAGAATTATGGTGATGATCAACTGTACATTGTCAAGGTCACGTTGGCATTTAGATCAACGTTATAGAGTTAACGGTCTAAACTTTCCAGAACGCACTTGGCAACGAAACCGATCCGAGGTCCGAGATCCGAGATCCGAGATCCGAGATCCGAGATCCGAGATCCGAGATCCGAGATCCAAGACCCGAGATCCGAGATCCGAGATCCGAGATCCGAGATCCGAGATCCGAGATCCGAGATCCGAGATCCAATGGTCCGAGATCCGAGCTCCGATCGGTCCAAGTGTGAGATCCAAGATCATATGTACATGATCACTCTGGATAACATGACATCTAGACTGCACCGCTAGTCCTTTTCTTCTCTACTGTCTCTCCTCGCGTTACAATGAGCCAGAGCGCCGCTCTGGGTTAATACCTTGGGTTACATATATCATCTTGGTAAATATCTTTACCAAGGGTCCCACGCAGTATCCTGCGCAACCAACACATTAGGTCGATCCAACCCAATCGACGGCAATGTGTTAAAACGGCGGGACCACCATGATATATGATCATGCCCAGCATGCAAAAACAACATCCACAGCGTGGACTTCAAGTTATAGGGTCACCCCGCAGGGGGCCGTATAACAGGGTGGGTCAAAGTTGGGAAAGAAAACAAGATGCCTTTTTGGTTCAAGGTCACTTGAGCCAAAATGTCATCATGATAGTAATGTTAGCCCATGTGATATGATATCTGGTCACCCAGGCCTGCCAGACTTGAACCAGCACATATATATATATATATATATGTGTCCAAGGTCCACGGCCAGCGATCCGACCTGGCACGGTCAAATTGTCCAGATGGAGTACGAACATTCCCTCGAACACATGTCCTTGGCACCAGCTTGCTACTTCTTTTACAATCCCCTTTAATTTCCTCTAGATAAAACACCCTGCTCGATCCTCAGCCGAAATTCTTGCAATCTGCAGCCGGCCTGTGGCAGCGCGTCCACCTCAACACAAACAAATATGAGCTGGGACTGTCTCATACTGTCTCATGCTGCCGGCTACGGCCAAGCTTTTGTCATTCAAAACAGCACGCAGTTTCCATGCGCTCCCTCCCTCCTGTTGTTCTTTTTTCTGACAGCGTCACTCCACAGACAATTTTAACGCTTGCGCCAAAACAAGCTTCACTCATGGGCGCAGCTATACCACATCACTCGACTTTGAAGCCGGCCGCGCAAATTTTCATCCATTCGGTGAATTTCTGCTCATCATAAACATCAGCCGCCTGCCGTTTGGACAACTGCTCCTTCCCTTTCTGGACATCAACAGGCTTCAGAACCCCGACTTCCTGTAGGGCATTGGAGACTGTCACAACGTGCTCCTGCGGCACTTTTGCCAAATCAAAGCTGTTGGGCTTTCCGGGCGTCTGTCGAGCTAAGCTACTGGAAACCAACAATTTGGTGACTTTCGCAGCAACTTCCCAAGACTTTTCAGGATGGACATCTTTCGCCTTTTCATTCATTCGCCACTGTGGCAAAGTGTGGTTCTTTTGCTTCAACACCCAAACCAAAATTTTGATCATGGCCTCTCTGTGCTGCTGCAGCTGGGGTACACCCAGCACCTCTTCTCGCAACTTTTTTGCAGGCGCCTCTTCATCACTGTTTTCCGGGTTCTCCGCGTTCACTTGTGTGAGCACTGCAGGCGCTGGCTCCAGTTCCTGGCTGGGACTTCCGCGCTCAGCTTCTCCTTCTCCTTCTGCCGGGGTTGCCGGGATGCGGGCATGGACCCTTGAGTCATGGATGTCTGGAAGCATGTCTATGCTTACTGGGCGGCCTTGCAACAAGTTCACTAAGGCCTCACATACTGTGTCTGCATGCGCCTGGTCAATGTTTGCTGAAGGTCCTTCTGCCTTGGGAACAGCAGACCGGACCTCCTCAAACGACACATCAGGACAAAACATTTGCAAACGGTTTGCTGCCAGCAGGAAGTTCTCATCATCCTCAGGATACTTGATCTTGGCCCAAGTGCCGTGGCCAACAGCTACCAGACCAATGAGAGCTAAGAGAAGAAGATCGCATTGTTTCGCATACAGCTCGGCATCTGCAATGCTCGGGTCAAAGGCAAAACGCTTGTAAGCCGCCTTGTCCATCGTCAAGAAGGTGTTGGCGGGGTCAATCAACGTTGGCGCGGCCTGACAACAGGTTGTTCTTAACAAACATATTCTGCAACATGCAGCGTAATTTCAACGCTTCCAAATTCAGTTGACAAGGGCTATTTAAAAAACATGTTTCCACACGCGCCGACACACGCTGGAATCAATTGCCGGCCTTCTGCAACTTTTCCGCGAAAGCCTTGGCGCTAGGCTGCGGTATGTCCATCTTGAAAATGCGCTCTCTGCGAAAGTCAGCAACTTTCTGGGCCGCATTCATGCTGAAAGAGTACACAGACTGAAACCAACGAGACAAAGAAAAAGCTGCGTCCACCGATTGCTGGGACGCGTTTGGAGACACAGAGCTTGGCTTGAAGTTTGCGAGGAAAATGTCTGGGTTGACGGCAGCCACCTTTCGCACCAAGTCCTCTGCCGACATGCTCTGCCTTTGGCTCCCATCCACGCCCGCCAGAGTCAAAAGCTGCAGCAGCCCTTGCTCGAAGACATGGATACCTGGAATGAATTGCAGTGGCCTAGTCTTGTCCTTGCTAAGAAGGCTTGCTTTGGCATCACTAGCCTTCTTCGCCTTTCGATAATCATCTACCATGTCATTGAAATCCTTTTGGAAGCTGCTGACAACACCAGGCGCAAACTCCATAGTGTGGATGCCGCGGATTTCCGAAAACCTGCCCGCGTCAGGGCCAACTTCATCATCTCTGCGACGCTGGTACGGGAACACCGAGTCAGCCAACAGCAGGAGGTTGGTCGCAGCTCTGACAACCTCATCATACGACAAATCGTTGAAATAATGAGGATCTTCCACCAACAGATTCTGCATTTCCTGGGGCGACAAACCTTCTGGGGCTACTTTGCTGCAAACAGACAAGAAATGTCCGATGAGAAACCGAGGCATTCCAGCAAGGCTGTCCCCTCTCTTGGCTATGTCGACCAACTCTTCCAAATGAAGGAGGACGGCGCCAACAACATGCGGATTTCGAACATGGAAACGGGACTGGCCGGACGCTGGGTTGTTCTTGTAAATGTCATGGTCAAGCAACTGGTTCAGGTCTTCCAATCCTCCTCCTTTCTGCTGCTCGAAAGCTTCTGCTAGCCAAGACTTGCCCTCGTGCAACGCAAGAAACGCACGCCCACCCTGCTTCTCCAACAAGCAACCCAATCCTGCCAGTCAGCGCGGACAGCGGCTTCAAGTCAGAAAGATTACAGAGCTACACTTGGAACATCGAAATCCGGCCCGGCTGCAAAAAGGCTGTTCTTCTGCCCAAAGCAGTCGTTTCAATACTCACTTGCTGATAAGAAAGCTGACAACAACAACGACAACAAAAAACAACAACAACAACCATTCAAACTCTTGAACATATATGTGCTTCGGGTTTTTCAATAATGATTTCTTCGGGCCCTGCTGTGAGCCCACGCAAGTCCATTGGCCCGATGATTCAAAAACCAGGTGTTTGGAAATGAAACCCATGATCGTTTGAATTCCCAGGCATAATAATGTTACTGTATGCACCCACCAAGCATTTATGACCGTCATTCAATAAAAGCCTTAGAAAATGATAATGCAACTTGCTTGTTTTGGGGGCACTCGGCAGAAAAGCTGCAGCGCAAGCAAGGCTCCATAGAAAGTTCCTTTGTTCTGCACGGAATCTCTTTTCTCGGGCTTTGTCGGCGGCGCGGGCTCCTCCAACTCCAGCTCTGGGTCCTGCAAGGAGCTTGCCGCCTCGAAGGCCTTTTTGGCTTCCTCGTAGCGTCGGACGTCTGCACGGTACTTGGCCGCATCATGCTTGGTCTTGACGCTGTCAAAGTAGTACAACACTTGCAGAACCAGCCACAATGCAATAGATTTGCCATCGCCTGGCTCACCATGCTGCAACATAACGAGGTTCGGGAACTTGCCAAGAATGCCACCAAAGCGAACTTGGACGGCGTTGAGCACAAGCGACAACATTATCAGCAAGTGTACAAAAACGCAGCTCTGATCCAAACTAGTAGCTCTGGCCAAAGCTCCTGCAAATTGCCACGCGCAAGGCGCGTTCTTGGCCATACTTTCTGAGGGGAAAGGGCAAGCACTTTCAAGGAGCCTGGTAGCTTCGCGGACATCTTTGCCGGTCATGGTGCGTTCCTCTGGCGCAGCCTGCGCTTGGCGACTTCTTTTGGCCCCGCAAGCTCCATTCACCATGACAAACAGCAACAGCGCCAAGCGCAACACAGGAGACGCCATGCTGCAAAGCCGTTTCCACGGCGGGGCAACGATCAATGATACGGCTCTGTTGATTGTACGCTTGACCTCTGACCCCTGGTACAAAAGTTTAAGCTTTCTTATCTGGCATAGTTCGTATATCCATATTTCTGCGACACATGTGCTACCGTTTGCCCACGCTTAAGTACGCTCAACCATGTTGTAATGAGCCTAGGGCCTCTTTTAAAGCGTGTGCAAAAGGAGCTGCTCAATCTTTGCCTAATGTCTGCGCTGAAAAAAGATGTGGACAGACATGCTCCTAGAGCGCAAGTTGATTCATTCTGACATGTAACCGTGATCAAAGGCGACAGAAGTTGACATAGAAAGACCCGCTCTTTTTACTTTCCAGTCAGCTGGCCTGTCCCGTCCTTGCTGCGCCGGCTTTGGTCTGGATCATGCTGCATCTTGCCCTTGGCAAAGCGCCTCCGCAAACAGCCTGCTTCTGACTCCAACCACTCATTGTGTTCCTGGAAAAGCGTCCACCAATAAATGGCGAATCGCCCCGGAGGCATTTCCAGACTTGATCTGGTTCTGCCAGTGATCCAGCTGTTTAATTGCTCACAGGCTTCTGTGTTCTTGTTCCGCAGCAAGGCCATGTTTGCCACAGTATCTGGATTCACTTGGGGCAAATTTTTCAAACACCATGTGTGATTCTTTTTGTGAAAGTGATCTAGCACCAAAGCAGTCTTTGCCAAGGAAAGTGACCAGGGAGGCCTTGTGTCTTTCTCTTTCTGCGCGCGTTTCCAAAGCTTGCACGCGTTGTCATAGGCAATGGCAGAAATGGTCACCCCGCGCTCTTTCATGTCTTTGACCAGTTGCAACAGAAAAACGTAAACTAATTCAATTTGCTCACCTCTCCACATCTCAACAAAATCAGCCAGCAGCCCACAAGACAGCACAGCAGTCAAGATCCCACCAGTGGTTCTCCTGCGTCTGTGCGTGTCTTTGTCCACATTGCAATCTGTAGGCTCTGTCTTTGTGGCAGAACTTTTCTTTTCACGCCCACGTTTTTTCTGGAACTTGGGTGATCTAGCATGGCAAGCCCCCTCAGCTTTGCGCAGCCAGCGGGCTTTTTGTCTAGAGCCTTTGGCTTGTGACGCCTTCTTGTTCCCATGGGCGGACTTCTCCGGTAAGAGCCCTCTTTCAAACGCAAGCAGCAAATCCTTTCGAACTTCTTGGCGAGGGAGAAGCAGCTCCACAAGGTCCTTTCCACCAGCAGGGTCTTTACACTGAACCGTGTACAAGACCTGCATTTCACGGCCCTCATCATCCTCTCTTTCCTCGGTCCCCGCTACGGAAATTTGGTCTGCAATGAGGTGTTCGTGTTCTGGTAGTCGCCGGCAATCGGCGCAGTGCTGGTGCTTTGCGCGGGCAAATTTCACGCAGCCGGAATAGAATTCCACCCCTAGACCAGGGAAGGTGACCACACCGTCCGTACCTGTCCGCAAATCTGCCAGGCGGCCCATAATCAGTGATATCGGTTTTGTTTACAAAATTAACCAGTGTATCTGCTAATGGCAACCGCTATGAACTTCTAAAAAGATAAGTGTGATTTTCCCATTCATAAACTTGAGGGGGCGTCGCTTGATTTTGAGCGCTATGAAACATTGAAACCCAATGACAGCAAATTTCCTGGTCAGCCTGACCGGGTTGCATGCTTCTGATTATCCTTGCCTGCGCAAATCAACCGCCTCGCCCCTGCTTTTCCATCAACTATGATGCATGGGTTTTCACAACAGCGGGGGCAGCTCTTGATGTGCTCTGCGATGCAATCCAGATGCCGGTCACGGATGCAGGAAGCGTGCTTCTGCAAGGATAAGTCCAGGCCGGCAGGCGTCAAATCCCATACCAAAGGTTGTTGCTGAGAGCTTGCCATCTCGAACGCCCGCCATGAATACCAAGCTGCCAGCAAATTGTTGATGGTGTGTGGAAGAAGGGTGCGGTCTGGACCTAACAACAAATCCTTCTGCCAAGTCTCTGAATGTTGATTTGCCCACACTAAGGCAGCAGCTTTCATAGACCCTCCGCTGAAATGCAAGCAGTCAGTCATGTGCCGCAGGAGGGCCACTTCAACAGCAAAGAAGCTGCGGTAACGCGGCACGACGAAAAAGCCGTCGCACTCTGCCCCTTCGCACTGCAAATCTGCAATATGCCCAAACGCAGACTGAGGCCGCTTAAATGACCAGTGGCCAAGGAAACAACGCTGGCAAACAGGGCATTGCTGCTCAACGAACTCAGCCCACAACTGTCCACCAGAAAGAGAATAGACTCTGTACCTGTTGGTGCTTGTGGTCATGGCATGGTCGTGCAATTGTTGGAAATGACGGCTCCAGAGACAGGCTTCTTGCTTTTCAATTCGGCCCCGCACTGGCATGAAGACCTGCACCCTGCCACGCGCACCACAGGCAAGTGTTGACAATCTTTCTGCAAAGTCTTCAGAGACCCTGCCAACGGGGCC
>VSDK01026570.1:172528-188394 GCA_009767595.1 Symbiodinium kawagutii
CCGAGATCCGAGATCCGAGATCCGAGATCCGAGATCCGAGACCCGAGATCCGAGATCCGAGACCCGAGATCCGAGATCCGAGATCCGAGATCCGAGATCCGAGGTGGCGCCGCGGTGGCTACATCCATTGTCAAGTTCGATCTCAAACTTTCTTACTGAAGCTACACTTCGTTTTGACAACCAATGCTAAAGGTGAATGACCATGACCATTGATTTTGGTATTGTTAATGTATCACATGGATGTAGAGGACTCCACGGTACCCTAGGCTCTATAGTCTTCCATTTGCTTTCTGTAACATTTGAATCAAGTTCACTCAGCACAATACAGCAGCGATCGATCATGGTAACAACGGGTTACCACTGCGGTTGCTGGTTGATCAGCTGCCAAGTGATCAGACTTGTGGCCAGGCAGACGTGCCGCCCTGTCGCTGAGAGACGTGCATTCGGCCTGTGGTGGTGCAGCATTGCAAGTCTACGAGACAGGCCGTGCGCCACCGGATACGCGACCAGCATGAGATGGGCACCGCCATGACGGGGTGACTGATGGGTGACTGCGTACCGTTGAAGATGGCCACGCTCAGCAACATCGTCAAGCCATGGCATGGGCACAGGGGTCATGTGGAGATCCTGCGTGGAGCTCCCGATGGTCAGCGACACTTGGCTGGAACTCCCCGTGGCAGGAGTTGTTGAGCGGTCAGAGAGGGTTTTGTTGTTGAATGACATGGTTTTTGTCGATGTTTTTTCGTCATCGAAACCTGTTGAAACCGTAATCATCACATTATTCAGATTCCTTCCTTGTGCGGATGGGCGGGGCTGTTCGACAGTTTTGAAACATAATGGTTGAAACATGATAGTTGTCATGACAGTCACTTGATTCATCACATGTTTTCCCAGAATCAGGATGCAGTGGCAGTGGCAGAGTGGATGGCACGCTGCCAACTTACACCTGCCCAGCGGCCATGAAAAATTTGACCAGTGATTTGGATGATTCCTCCAGCAGTGGCCTTTCAACATCAGGTGGCAACCACCGGCAAAGATTGGAACCGATTGGAACAGTGTGACCTGAGGATTGCAAGCCTTGGACTCCTTGTACTCCTTGGTCCCATGTGTTGATCATTTTCACAGGCCGAGGACCACAACGTTGTGGGTTCCAGTACCGGCACAAGCCGACAACTTATAGGCAGGTCTTTTCAGAAGCTCAGAGCCACAAAAAGAGGGCGACAGCGGAGTGCAGAGGGGCACACGACTCACTGGAAACCAGTCTGGGGTCTTGAGCTTATGCTGTCTTATGCTGGTGGATGCCACGAATTTCATTGCGGATAGTTTTCCAAAACCTGAGACGTGATTATTTTAATAGCTGCGACATCGGCTTTGAAGTTTTGGTCAAGTGGGCGCCAATGACAAGGAAAAGCGGGTGCTAAGTTCAACAGCTTAGCCGAGACACCGGGCCTTTGTTGGTATGTGTAGTGACAAGGGGCAGCAGTAGAAGCAGCTTAGAGCCACGCTGGCGCATGGTGCTATGACCGGGGCAGCCATGTGGTGCTGTCGATGTCATTGACTCCTGGACAGCAATGGCACTGGGTGAGTCCACCTTGCTGTGCAGGTGGGAGCTTTCTGCCGAGTTGTGCCGGGATGCGATTTATGTGGCAACGATGATTCCAAATGGTTGAAGATTGACCATATTCTATCTATATTAATTGCATCGCTAATCTGAATGTTGAAGACTGAGATCATGTTGAAATGCATGGAAATGCCCTCCCAACCAAAGGGTCATGACAGATTGATGACGCATTGATACTGCAGCGATTTGAGATTGATTATATTGCTGCTTTCGAAATTATGCATATTTCATAATCAGAAGTTCTTTCAAGTTTGGAGAAGTTTGATGTGAAGGCCTTGAAGCTCTCAATGACTCCGATATTTTTGCGTTATTTTCGCTACTGCAGGCTTTGAAGCTTCCCAGCTTCCCATTCCATCTTCAAAACCACCCGATGGACGGCAAGCTGGTTGATGGCACCCCCACCATGTTCCTCGATGTCGACATTTCAGATCGATGAGGGCACAAAGTTGATTGTTCTCCAGTTTCGCACTGTGAAGGCAGTAATGTCACGTGATGTCATTGTGAATCTGAGCGCCTTAGCCTTCACAACACTAGTGCCCTGCCGTTACACATCCGAGGCAGCTGCCGCATGCGTTGATGACAAGGTCACAGATGTGACGTTGGGTTTTGAGCCATGGGCCCCCAAATCATACAACCGTCGGAGTCAGAAAGACATAGAGGACATGTAAGGATTAGGAGGTGCATGTTCAGCATCGTGTGGCCACGCCAGGTTCCGACCGGTCTTTGTTTTTTCAGGCACGGATCTGGGACAATGTCAGCAAGGAACTCCTCCCAAAGTCATGAGAAATGCATCCTCTGAACAATCCTCAAAATGTTGCGATATCAGACTTCCAGTGTGTAATTATGAATCATGTATCATGTATTCTTACCTCTACCGTACATCTTAACATGTCTATATATGGTTTGTGTGTGTGTCTCGCATGGATTCCAGTACAGAATTTCCATTAGGGGGTTCTCAATTTTTTGGGCTTCATACAGAACCGGCAAGTTCTCCCATTGGATTCCCCTATGTGCCCCTTGCTGTGCTTGCCTTCATCCTACCACTCTGGAAACGCATGAGACACCTTTCCATTTCATGAAAGATCCAGAATGAAACCACTTCATCCGTCTTCATCCCATTTCCAATGAATTTGGTGTCATGAGTTGGGTGGCTTTCCTGGTTGGACAATTTCCTGGTTAGAAAATTATCCAAGGTTTGTAACCGGGCTTGTATCCTATAGTGCTGTTTCTGAAAATCGGTGGCCCTCAAGATAGATGGTTTATCAACTATCAATGGTTCATATTGGATTTTTTCGGGGTACCACAATATGACTTCACCGGACTTGACAGACCACCATAGGGGTTATTTTTGTTTCCAAAACTGGTGGGTCTACCACCTGGATCTCAGCCAGGCCATGCTGAGCTGGATGGAAAAAGCCAGTGCCACCAGCCACCTGCGAAACCTGGATGCGGCCGGTGCATTACTGGCGTTGGATGAGATGCATCGACGACAGGCGGGGAGGGTTGCAGCTAGGGTACCCAACTGCTGCAGTTGCTGGGGACAGGCACTCTATGGATGCAACAACTTTGGCTCCATGCATGGCATCACTCGTATTTCTCAGATTCTGCCCATGTTTCATTCTCAATGTTTTCACGCGTTTTCATATTGCTTTTTGCCAATGTTGCCAATGTTCTTCATGTTGCTTCCATTTTTCCCAGCTCCTTAACATCGTGGCCAAGGCTGAGGTCAACGTTTTCCACATCAGCGCTGTTGTGGCTGCTTGTGCCAAGGCACGTGGCCAAGCAGCCGGCACCGTAGGCGTGGCATGACATGGCACGACTCCCTGCCATGCGCCCAGGAGTCCAGCTGGCAAGCTGCCTGGCACCTCGTGTTTCAGCAGTCCCATCTACGCCTGGACGTCGTGACCTTCAACTCCCTGACGCAGTGCTGTGTCCCCTGGGCTCATGTGCTTGGGCAAGATGGGGGACATAGCTCAGCCATCAATCAATATCAATGGTTCACCCACCACCGTCACCGGCCTCCCCAGCCGTCGCTGCTTCAGACCTCGAGGCGAAGGCAGATCGATGGGACTGTGCCGTGCAGGTGCTTTCGCGGATGTCAGGTGGGCGCCCAGTGATGGCACCGTGGCATCCCCCTGTCGCCCTTGGTGCAGGTCGTTCCCTGCCACCCACGGAGAAGACCTTGAGCACTGCTGCTGGTGCTACTGCTGGAGCATCCCTGTGGCAGGTGCGACATCAGGGGAAACTACCGTTGTTGGGACCATGGGCGGTGCACATGGGGTGCCAAGTTGATACACATGATGCACTGATTTGGTTCCCAGGCCTGTCGAATTTGGCAAGTTGTCAGATGTTTTGCACTCCGGTGATCACTTTGCTGCTCATTCGTGCTAGCTGCCAGCCAGTGTTTATGACCAGTCACCACCTTCTGTGCCTTGGACCGCAGGAAAGCCTGAACCTGGCAATGCACTGCGGTGAGAACCAGGTGTGACCAACAGCATCACATGCTGCGAAGGGAAGTGACCCAAATAGCAACAAAGTTGAAAAGACCCATCATTGGACCTTCCATTGGTGAACCTTCCTAGCCATAGATAGCCATAGTTCATCATTAAGTGCAGCACCATGGGGGTTGGATGTTCCACTCCATAGTTGACTTAGCAGCTACGTAGCCTCCAGGGCACCTGAGCAAATCAGGTGGCGTACAATGCCGTGATCACGTCCTGCGGCCGTTGCTGTCGCTGGTGGCTGATGACCAACTTGGCAGTGCAGCCAGAGACTTGGCGCGGCTGTGGATGGGGATGGAGTTTGAAAGGGTTGGTTCATTGATGGTCAACGGATGATTCGCTGATGGTTGATTGATGGTGAGATGATGGTTAACTGATGACTTTCATGTGATCAGTTGACATCGCTCAGATTGAGGCTCACAGCATTTCATGGAGGGGCGTCCCATAGTTGCTAGTGCGGCTACTGGGTCAATTTCCTCGTGTTTGCTGTGGCTCGTTCACGAAACCTTGAGGGGTACCAGGGAATTGCCTCTGCCACCATCTGGGTTTGATCGGTTGGATCTGGTTGAACCAAGAGGGTTCAAGTGGGATTTCTGGTGTGGGCTGCTCATCGGCTTCTTCTTGTGGCCGATCCTCGAGACCGTGGTCTTGCTAAAGCAGTGGCTCACGCTCACCCTCAAGCATAGGATTGCTAACCTTAGCTGTAATCCTGGGAAATTCTACAAGCTCAGCGGATGAGTGACAGGTCTTCTCTTCGAAGTGAGATTGCTGGCCTTCGAGCTGAGTTGGATAGGATTCAGGAGCGATTAGCTGAGCTGAGCATTCGGGTGGACGAGCAGGAGTTCGAGGTGGTCGACAACCCCCCAACTTCTAGCAGCGGTACCACACCTTCCCCTGGGGCAAATCAGGGACCACTTGCAGGGGACCAATCGGTTCCATCAGCTGCTTCAGCTGGGCATCTCGTTGAAGGAGAGCGCCGAGCAATTGCTGCTGAAACAGGACGGTTCTTCGTCCGCTGCATCACTGGCCAACCTCGTGGAGTTAGTGGCCAGGGTCGTATCAAGCTCCAAAAGCGTGTGTACGTGGTGGTGCGCACGTTTGTGGGTCAGGTGCATCGATCGCCAGTGATCGTGTGCCATTCATTTTCCGCTACCAAGGCTTTGGTGGCGGATCCTGCTTCTGGCGAATTCGGGGACTCCGTCTTTGCTGGATTTGCATCTCTTTGGGAGGCAAAGGTAGCGGTCGCTGAGGCCGGCTACCAGTGGCCTTCCAATTGAAATGGAAGAAGACGCTCCGAGGCCCAGTGACCTCGAGTTCGAAGAGCTTCGGAGCGAAGTGATCCACTCGTCGGAGGGTCTGTCCTTTAGCTTTGGGATTGGGACTCTGGCGTTTGGTGAGGCAGGTGAATCTTCAGCGATTGCAATCATTGCCTGTGTTGAAGATCGGTTCTTGGTAGCAGTCCCTGCAGCTGCCTGGCATCGCAAAGCAGCCTCTCGAAAGTTGCCGACTGGAACCTTGGAAAAACCAGTTTCAGTTCACGTTGCGGTGGCGTTAGAAGCTGACAGGGAGCAGATTGATCCGGCTTCAAACTGCGTGGTGTGGATAGGATGGCTGAAGAAAGATGCGAGGAACTTAGTCGAGATGAGTGGGATCATAGCTCCCACAATTGGCTTTGTGACAAAGGAGACAGAGGAACCATGTTTTCCTTATGCAGAAGCCTTAGCATCGGTTGCGGACGACAAATTCCTGGTGTTCGGGACGGCGCCAGAGCAAGCCCAAGCCGACAGGATCCAGGATCTGGAGAACAAGTTTGCCCAGCTCCAAGAGGGAATGAACCGTCTGCTTCGTCACCAAGAAGGACGAGGAGATGCTGGGTTTCATACTCCTGCAGAAGATGTTGCATCTGTGAGAAAGGAGCCAATCGCAAAGCAGAAGGCCAAGGCTGCAGTCAAGCAGTCGAAAGTCGGGCCTCCACCGGGGCTTGCAGAAGCTCATGGCTACCCAGGTTTAGATGCTGGCGTTGTTGCTGCTGCTCTTCAGGCGGGTGTACCGCCAGAACATCTCCGATCCATGAGCGAAGCCTTGAAAGGGAATCCAACGAAGCTACAGGATTTCCCACGGCAGCAGGCTCAGGCAGTCGTCAATGCAGAGGACTCAGACGACGACGGATTCGGATTGGCCATGGAAGAGGCGAATGCTGGAACCAGTGGTCAAGATCAGATGGCCACAGCCGTGGTCAAGCTGACTCAGATCATGAGCAAGCTGACAGCTCATGGCAACAAGACTGGAAGCCCACTGGAGGATGCCTTAGACCAAGTGGGAGCAGCAGGAGGATCTGGCTTAGCAGACGTCTCTTCGACAATGGGGCGGAAACATGCAGCTGCGAGAAGGGCATTGCTGAAAGCCTTTCAGGAGGATGCTGCGCAGATTTGGCGCAGCATAGAATCGAACATGGCTCAAGATTTCAATCTGCAAACCTCGACTCCGAATGCAAGCTCGAACTTCTCTGCTCGAGGATGGCTCGAGCATCGCAGCAAGGTGCAACCATTTGTGAGGACATGCAGATGGGTTTGGGGCATAGCAGGCATCATGGACAACCTTCGCCTTGGTCAAACAGATCAAGCCCGTGCTCGCTGTGGATTGCTCCTTGCAGCAGCAGAGCAAGAATCCTTGGACCACGGCTCGTTCTTGCTGAGCCAAGAGTTCCTGATGGAACCAGGTGTCCCGATGTCTTCGTTCCATGGACATCATCTACCAGATCCAGTGGAGATGGCAACGACTCGCCTTCTCGATCCACGTTGGATCGAAGCCTTTGCAGACCGGTTGAAGCAGCTGGATGCCTACGTGGAAATGAGAAAGAAGATCAACCTTCGTCCGAAAGGAGGTCCTCCAGCCGGCAACTCAGAAGCAGCCGGCGGCAAAGGAAAAGGAAAGAACAAAGGGAAAAAGAAGTCGGCCGATGGAGCCGACCAGGCCGAGAGTTGAATCAGAGCAAGACAAAGCCAGGACTATGCCAAGATGATGTGGCCTCTGATCCCTTGCTGTGCTCTACAACACCAGCGCGGGGGGTCATTGATCCTACTGCGAATGACAGTCGGGGGGATGGGGTCACTGCAACCTTGGATGGTCCTGGCAATGCAGCAGGTGAGACAATACCTGCAAAGATGAGCTCATCGAGCCAAGTCGGTGAGATGGGCAACTTGCATGCAGATGCCACTGACAGCCCTTTTGGTGAAGCTGCCGGTGCCATTCCCGATGTCCAAGTTTTTGCTGAAGATGTAGGCAGGAACGTGCCTGGATCCAATGCTTCGGATGTCCGAATTGAGCAGACATGGCACGCGATGCCGCGCCATGTGCTGAATGGCCGAACCGTCTTTGGCCAGTTTTTCCAAGCCATGCTATCAAGGCCACGCAGAGGAGACGAAGATGCACCTCTGACCACACCACTTTGGCCGATGCCGTTGCCCTACCATTTTGGTGGTGCACAGTCTCAAAACAATGCGTCGCTGGAGGCATTTCGCAAAGCAATCAACCTGCAGGTAGCCTTCTTGAACTTCCTGCATCTGAACCGAAGCAGTTGCCCTCCAGCTTGGATCTGTGGAAAAAGGTCCCTTTCAGAGCATCAATGGAAAGTGGTGCGACGCCTTGAGAGACTGAGTGGTGAATGGAAACAACTGGGAGTCATAAAACCAGACAACATGGGCCGCATCGCGGCGAAGCAAGAGCGCCAAGAGGCAGTGCTCGCGAACCTCTCCCAAGTTGCTACGAGCTCAATGATCGGTGTGAAAAAGTATCAGCGACCAAGCAGACCAGTTGAACAGGTGAAGCGACCCTATGAGAAACCGAAGGTCGTTGGGAAGCTGTCTAAGAACGATGTTTCTGGAGCTCAGGAAATTGTTGCTGATAGAATTAAGATGGAAGGAAAACCTGTTTTTGATCCCGTACCCTTTTTGAACTGCAAAGCTAAGAAGCTATACACTGAACCTTTTTCCGATGGTATACATCCAGATGATATCATAGATCCTCCTCCTCGAGTTAGAATACATGCGAACTTTGATGAAAAGCTGAAGCTACTGAAGCTTTTGGAGGAATCTGGACGGCTGGCCTTCAGAAGCCCCAAAGAAGTTGTTGAAGGTTGGGGCAGTGGCATGTTTTGTGTACCGAAGAATACAAAGGTTGACAGGCTCATTCTCGATGGACGTCATGCTAATCGTCTTCAAGTTCCTCCTAATGAATACATTATGACTATGGCTTCAGCTAGTGCTATACTTGGGATATATCTGAAACCTTCTGAAAAGCTGTTGATGTCTGGAGATGATCTATCAAATTTCTTTTACACCTTTCGGGTCAACTACAATCGAACCTCACGGAATTTTTTGGACTGGAAGATACCTACACATGTTGCGAAGCAGTTCGAATGTTTTCCACAATCTTTGGAGAGCGAAGACTATGTTTATGCTTGTTTGGGGTCATTGGCTATGGGTGATTCGGCTGCTTGTGAGTATGCACAAACCTCCCATTTGAGCATGGCATTGCAAGCTGGGGCCCTTTATCAACATGAACTCCTCACGATACATGGCAAAGCTCCTCGTAGTGATGTTGCTGGTGGTATAATCATTGATGACTTTTGCTTATTGGAGAAGGTACCACTACATGTTGAACAACACCTACAAGCAGGACAACGTAGGATGATGATGCATGATATATACAGGCGAGCTGGATTGGAAGCTCATCCTGACAAAGGTTTTTCGGCGGAAGACAAAGCTTCTTTCTGGGGTGCTGACATTAATGGTGTTACAGGTCTGGTTCGTGGGACTGCTATCAGGGCTGCTTCTTTGGTCTGGGTTACAGCTCAAGTTGCTATTCTTGGATATTGCAGTGTTGGTTTGCTGGAGGTCATTGCTGGTGGCTTTGTATCTCTCTTTACATTCCGACGTCGCATGCTGTCTCTTCTCGACTGGGTCTACTCCGTACAGGGTGGTTTGTGCCGAACTGACATCGTCGAATTGCCAGGTGCTTGTGTGGATGAGCTATGGTCCTTGTGCATTCTTTGTCCTTTGGCGGTGAGTGATCTTCGCGCTGTGCATTGCAAAGAGGTATATATGGTGGATGCTTCGAACTGGGGTGATGCTGTAACTTGCGCTTCGATTCCGGAAGGTTTACAAGGTGAAATACATCGACACTGTTTGACACGAGCTGCTTGGACAAGGTTGTTTTCTCTCTTTGCTGCTCTTCAACGGTCCAAAGGTTTGCTTGCTGCGGAGGATGAGTTGCCAGGTGACCAAGAACCTTATACTGAACATCCTATCTGGGAAACTTGTGCTCGGGGCTTGGACTACCGGGTTGTTTGGAAACAGCGTGCAAAGGAAGGTCGACATATCAATGCGGGCGAGCTCAGGTCGTTTCTCAAAGCTGAGATGTTGGCAGGTATTGACTATGACGGTGATGTGCGGGTTCCAATTGGCAGTGATTCGCAGGTGTCGTTGGGTGCTACATGCAAAGGTCGTTCAGCGTCGGGATGTCTCAACAAGCTTTTACAACAGAGCCTTCCATTCCATCTCGGCCTTGGTATATATTCAAGTGGTGGATATGTTCGTTCAAGTCACAATCCTGCGGATGATCCTACAAGGGGTGTGAATATTAGGGCTAGTACGGTTGAGCTTCCAAGCTGGTGGATTTCAGCTGGTAACTTTGACTATATACCTTTGGATAACTTCCTTCGAGATCTTGCACTTACTCCTGAAGACCTGTCTGGTTATCCTTCGCTGAATCCTCTCACTCAAATCGATGCAGAGCACTTCGACACCGAACCTTTCCATAAAAACAGAAACAGACATAGGAAGATCAAAGAAAAACTGGTACTGAAAGCGAAGAAGAAGAAAGATTTTTGCAGCAACTTT
Source organism: Symbiodinium kawagutii (assembly GCA_009767595.1). Classification (NCBI taxonomy): domain Eukaryota; class Dinophyceae; order Suessiales; family Symbiodiniaceae; genus Symbiodinium; species Symbiodinium kawagutii. The sequence continues at coordinate 182,551 of VSDK01026570.1, forward strand.
GATTCTGGGCATGGTTTATCTCATGATGCTGGTTCATCTCTTTTCACACCTGAGATCATTGAAATTTTGGAGAGTTTTGGCAAGGAACAGCTGTACCTTTCTGATGATTGCTGTTGGCCTCCTTCGGATAAGGGTTTGCTTGATGTTTATAGTGGTCAAGCTGGTTTTGCTAAAGCTGCTATTCGTTATGGAGCAAAGTGGGTACTTGTCATAGACATCAACTTTGGACCTCAGTGCGATTTGCTCAGCAATGAAGTTCGATCGAAGCTTGAGCGGCTGCTGCGCTCTGGAGTGATAGAACACTTTTCTGCTGCTCCAATTTGCGGGTCTTTTTCCCGTGCGGTAACCCCAGCTGTTCGATCCAGAGAATTTCCTCGAGGACTGCCAGGTGTGAGTGAAGCGATGAAGCAAAAGATTCTGGATGGTAATCGACACTCACAATGGGTAGCCTCTATGGTGAAGCTATGTATTGCTCTGAACATTTTGTTCTGGGTAGAAAATCCTTTCCTCTCATACATGTGGATTCAACCAGAATGGAATCCCTTGAAGCCTCTTGAGCATGGCAAAGTGTTCCGATGCGACTTTTGCAGATACAATACACCTTGGAGAAAAAGAACAAGATTTTACGTTGGACCGAAATCATCTCTTGCTGGTGTTAAGAATTTCTGTGATGGCTCTCATAAACACGTTCTGCTTCGAGGGCGTGCCAAAGGGAAGCGTGCATGCATGACAAAGCTAGCTGAACCGTATCCTAGACGTCTCTGTTTGCAGTTGGCGCATGCAGTTTGTCGGGATCTTGGTCGATTCAGAGGCGCAGGATCTCTTGCTTGTAGGTGTAATCATCGCAGGATAGGCGAAGCAAAGAATCCAGGTCCTAGACGAGCCTTTATCCCGAAGAATCCAGAAGATCTGGATAGAGTCGAACTGGTCAGGCCTGAGACTATGGCCATTGGCAGGCAACACTGGGAAAAGTTTCTGGTTTGGGTGGATGACACTCTTGATCCATCTATTGTGTCATCACTCTGGGCGAATGCTGGTTTGATGGCAACTTTTCTGGCTGCCTATGGTAGATACTGGTATTCTTTGGGTGGTGCTCTTTTCAACCTGCGTCATCTCTACATATATGCTCAGCGAGTCAACCCATTGCTGCGTGGATTCATGCAAGAGCCATGGAACGTAGTGACGAAGTGGGAGGAGCTAGAACCTGTTGAGCACAGACGTCCCATTCCAGTTGCTCTTCTCCATGCCATGGTTGTGATAGCTTTGAACTGGGGATGGATCAGAATTGCCTCTGTTTTGATGATTGCTTTCTATGGATGTTGCAGACCTGGTGAAGTTCTGTCTTCCTCTCGCAGAAGTTTAATACTTCCTGAAGATATAGGGGCTGAACCTGCTTCAGCTTGCTTGCGAATGGGAAGAGTACAACACGTAAAGATTAAAGATGAGCAGATATCTCTTTTCCTTTCTCGAGTTTTCCGCAGTGCCAAACCTGATGAACAACTATACCCGGGATCACCTGGCTGCTTTCGAACTCGATGGGAGAAATTGCTGCAACGATTAGGCGTGCCTTCTTCTGCAAAGCTTACCCCTGGTTGTCTTAGAGCTGGTGGTACGGTTGAGCTGTACAAGCAGGGAATGCCGATTATGGATATATTATGGTGCCTTCGTTTGAAGAATGTGGAAACATTGCAGCACTATCTTCAAGAGATATCGACTGAGATTACCATGGTTGATTTTCCTGTGCCCACAAGAACCCTTATTCGAAATCTACATCTTCTCTTCCATCACTTTGTATCCATTTCATGCTGTGAGACGGGTGAAGTGCAGTGAGCGCGCAACAGATGAACCGTCGCTGGCCTGTTGTATAGGGTGGAGCAGCTTGAAGTTTTTCCTTTTGAGCAACAGTTTCTGGCCTCTCTTCGTTTGGCTTCGATTTGGCATCTGTCGCTTGTGACAACTTCAGCTGTGGTGGTTCGTCGCGACTACAACCAAAAACCCTTGATCAGGTGGCAAGCATGGCTGAAAAAAGGTGCTTGGTGAAGGGCAGAGGAGACAGTTCACATGACTTTCATGTGATCAGTTGACATCGCTCAGATTGAGCCCACCCACGGGCCGCCCGGAGCAGCTTGAAGTTTTTCCTTTTGAGCAACAGTTTCTGGCCTCTCTTCGTTTGGCTTCGATTTGGCGTCTGTCGCTTGTGACAACTTCAGCTGTGGTGGTTCGTCGCGACTACAACCAAAAACCCTTGATCAGGTGGCAAGCATGGCTGAAAAAAGGTGCTTGGTGAAGGGCAGAGGAGACATTTCACATGATTATGTGATGGTTAAATTATGATCTATTGATGGTTCATCGAGGGTCATTGATGGTATTTAATGATGGCCAATATTGATTACGACAGTGGCCACAAATGGTTACATAAGTTACATATGGTTCATTAATAATTGGTGTACCGCGCAATGGCGAATATGGGTTATTTATGGTTACAAATTGTCATTTGTGAAAGCACATCATTGCCCATCGTTTATATAAAGTAGAGGCAGGAAGAATTACCCAACTGGTTGAACTTTTTTTTTGGCCTTCACCAAATGCAGGCGTTTTGATTCATCGCTGTGCAGGCGCTTCATAACAAATGGATGTCCCCCAATGAGATCAATGGTGGGACCGGTTTTGGATGCTGGTCATGGCAAGGGTTGGAACCCAAATCTTCCAGAGTTTTCCACGGCGGGAAAAGTGCTCCGCAAGGATTTGGTCACTGTATCGGCGATGCTCACGGGCTTGTCCTCTGGAAATCAGTGGCGAAGAGCTCTGCAGATACCCAAGGAGAGGCTGAGCTGCTCAGGTGCGAGTGCCCATAGGTGTCCAGGATACGGAGAGAAAGCTACATCGAAATCATGCCCTCCGAGGTGGGCCCCCGTGGTTAGTATCTTCCTTCATAGGGGCATTTGACGATGGTTACATTCGCCATAGCCAGGGGCACGCCACCTTGTATTTCTCGTTGTTTGATAAGTTTCGGGCACCAATACCATTGTGAGCTCACCGCAATGTAGTTTGATTGGCCAACCTACTACAGTCCTTGGGTCAACCGCTGAATTGCTGGGTCTATTGGTGGCACTGCATCACTGTCATCGTCATGAGGGCATCATTCAACAGCGGCCCCAGCACTCCGGCCATATACAGACTGCCCCTGGCCTATCGCCAAGCACCAAAACTGCCTAGTGCATCCTGGTGTCACCAATCCAGTGAGGCAGTAATCGATCATTCAATTCACATCGATTCATCGGTTCGGTGCCCATTTCTGGATTTGACTTCAGCTGACAGGACCATTTTTTGGTGAAGCCCAATGCGGTGGTCTACAGTGAGAAGCCCAGGACCTGTCTCAACGTCTCAAAGGTCGGTGAGTCATGGCCCAGCTGGGACAATATTGGTCGGCCGAACGATCAGAGACTGAGGTTCTTTGATGATGGCTTGTTCTGAAGGAATTCTCTGGAAAGATGCGCTGCTTTTGCTGAGGGAGATGTCCTCCAAACAGATCCTTGGCATTCGGAGTTGGTGATGGCAGCGTGGTGAAATTTCTGGTGTTCCTGCCGGAATCTTCTTCATGGAGATGGCAACCGGCAGAGACACAATTTCAAAAACGATGCAGTTTGGCTTGTCCAATCCTAATCTAAGATTCATCAAGTTCGAAAAAGTTGACAGGGGCTCCTACCTCATCCTTTGAGCCCCTGCGGCCCTGCTCTGGAGGTGTTTACCTGACCTGTTCAACTACAGCGCAGTGATCAGCAGCTGTGGAGCTTCTGATCAGTGGCAGCTGGCGCTGGCCTTGTACTGCGAGTTGACGCAGGACCTGCTAGGCAGCCAAGAAGATGTCATTGAAAAGATGGCCGCGGTGGGTTGTGGACTGTAGCTGGATGCAATTTTTGGCTGGTGGTTTCACCGTTTGTTTTTTCAGCCCTACCTGGAGATGATCATCCAATTGACCAGCTGTTGTTTGGGATGGCGTATGACCATCAGCCAGATTGGATGATGATGATGATGATGATGATGATGATGATGATGATGATGATGATGATGATGATGATGATGATGATGATGATGATGATGATGATTTTCTTATTGCTGATCTTGTTAAACCGCTGGGTGCAGAGGTGAGAGTTCGAGATGTTCTGGGCATCGCCTCCAGCTCAGCCGACAGGATCAGCTGCCGAATGTGGTAGTGTGCAGTGCGACAATGGCAGCTGTGGCAAAGGGAAGCCTATGGCAAGATGTTCTGGACTGCTATCGCCGGTGGGTCATTGACATTCCATCGCGTTCCACCATCCAACGACAAGTTTTTGAACATTACCCAAAGGCAACTTTTGCATTCTGACCAGTGGTATTCACCAGTCGTGAGCAGTAAACACCAGAACCGAGAACCGAAGGATTCATTAATCATTCTCTGTTATGGTGTTTGCTGCTCATTCATTAACCATTCTCTGTTATCTGGTTCCATAATAGTGGAACCGGAGCATTGACCAGTCCACTTGGCGCCAGAGAGAAAATCCGTCAGCTGTCCAAAGGACATGCTGGTTGCCATGCCCTTGATCCGTGAGGATGCGAACGCCCGCAGCTCAATTAGTCTGATGTGTGGGTCGTGTCAAACCCTTCCATGGCTGTTATGTCAGCTTCAGAATGATGTGCAGAAACAGGAGCGCTTTCATTTTTCTCGGAAGTTTGTGGGAATCATTTTTTCAGGATTCATTTTGAGGATGAATCAATTCATATCATGCAATGATTATGACACATCATTTTTCCGCAAGGGCAACTTCTTAAGGAGCCTCAAACATCATCAAACATCCATGGATATCCATGGTAAACTGTGCATCCGGTGTTAAGCAACCGACGAAAAAGCAGGGCCCCTCGGCCTAAGGAAGTGAGCCTCATGGCAGCCATGGACGCATGTGGTCGAGGTGCAGAGTCACCCTTGTTGTGTGCGAGGGGGGATCCAGAGATCCACATCCAGATTCCTAGGGATCCATAGATTAATGTTAGCCCGGACAAATAAACCCCACGTTTCAATGAATTGGGGGGTACCACTGTAATGAAGAACCAGTTGGCTTTTAGGGGCCCCTATTCATCAACCAGGGGTTTATTGATCCGGGGTCAATATTAGCAGCACTTGAGCTGCTCAAACTGCTGGTGATTTCTTCGCAGCTACCAATCCCATCCTACTACCATCAATGGTAGCTGGTCACTGGCAGGGTCCAAGCGCCTCATCCCAGCTGCCAGCTAGGTGGTAAGTGGCAGATGGCCGTGATGTTGCTGGCTTCAGCTGTGAGTTTGAGGCGTGTTGCGTCGTTTCTGTTGCCGAATTTGCTGCTGGAGTTGGTGGTTAAGATGATGGTGCCACGGAAAAGGCCATGAAATCATCCACTTTGGGGAAATTTGTTCCACAATAGGTGAGGGAAACAGATGACACCATGGGTGGATGGGAGGGAGCCAAGGGGCCAGGCGTATCCTACTTGTACCTTGATATACAGGGTGAGAGAGGAGCTACAGTACCAGGAGTGGCCTAACCGAATGGTAGTCACTGCTCCTGTCATGTCACACGTGGACATCGCGAGAGAGACGCGCCTGCCAGGATCCAGGCCTCCCAAAGCAGCTACACTGTCGCAACCCAGCGAAGAAGAGAGGCATATTTGATCATATTATCTGGCTGGTGGTTTTAAACTTAGTGCCCTTTTTATGCACGAAAAGTGGTGGTTTTAAACATTTTTTATTTTCCCTGGTAATTAACAATTGGTTGGTTGACTCATATATTTCTATAGGGGTTGAAACCGCGAATCAGTTATGTATCCACGCATTCCT
>VSDK01026570.1:195869-218700 GCA_009767595.1 Symbiodinium kawagutii
CCCCTGCCATGCCCAGACCGGGATCGCTCCTGCCGCTACCGGCTGCGAGGTGCCAAAGCCATCGTTTTCCAACGCTCCACCGTCACGGACGTATGAATTCATGCAGACGCGCGAGGTAACGCAGGCCTGGGCGCAGTGCGGACCGAAGGCTGACAAATGCAGTTGGTTACATTTAGAAATTTATATATATATATATATATAATATATCTATATATAGATATAAAGTTTGGGGTTTGGTGCACCTCAGCTTGGTGGTGGCACCTTGCCATGACACGAGTTGGATTGGGCACTGGACTGGGGTTTTGAATTTGGATCAAGAGCCACCAGAAGTCATTTGATCACAGACCATTCCACCCCAACTACTTCGATCCATTTCGATCCCACTTCACAGACGCCAGAGATTGATGAAGTTGTGAGTTGAGATCAAAGGTCCAGTCGTATCCAATCGTATCAATTTTCTTTGAGATGATGCATGTGCATGAGGTGCGGAAATCAGAACATCATTTTGCCACCTTTGATCGCTTGAACTCAGGGCCGGCTGTCCCAAAGTTCTTCACTTTTCACGACAGTCAGCAGAACTGCGCACACAGTAGATAGATGGGATCCGAATTGGCCGGCTCCCGCCCCTTGTCAATGGACAGCCGTTGCATGACGGGACAATCGAGATGTGTTTGGCGTTTGTAGATGGTGTGCAGCGGGAACAGGATGGAATTTCTAAGCGGAGCATGTTCTGAGCATGTCAGGAGAAGGTGTCAGGAGATTAGAAGATGAGACAATTGAGTTGCATGGATGCTGCCGATGCTACCTCTTTTGGTAATATATGAGGCATAGAGATAGGATAGGATTAAGCAGCACTGAAGTGCAAAGGGAAGCAAAGCCAACCATTTCTTTTCTTGCCATGGAAACACCCATTCTAACTTGTGCAAATGGTTCGGCACCGGTCCACGTCAAATATATATCGAAGTGTGTTCCATCGTGGCCCTGGTTGTGCTCAGGTATCCGAGGAGATTTTGAATTTCAGCAATGTCCCAGTTGAAGAACAACGGGAGGAGAGGTCAACCCCTGAAGAGACTTGGTCAAAAAGAACATCCCTAAAGGGCACACAGCACGGCCAAGTCAAGTCTGATTTGATTGAGCAGAGCCAAGGAGCATGAAATCTTTGCAGGTCTAAAGGGGGGGCGAAGGGAATACCAGGCCTAGCCCATGCCCATGCCATGCTCATGCCACCCACAGCCGCGATACATGTTGGACTTTCCATGACTTTCCCAGGTGTTCCGTCAGCCTCAGGTCAAATCGCCCATAGTTGCTCCGAAGTTGCAGGACCGTTTTCTTTCGATGGCGGGGACTCAGGGTTGGGTTCGCCTACAACATCATCAGGTTCCACGCAGAGCCTGATCCCGTTGCATGCCATGGTATTCAAACTGCTTGATCCATCTTGGTCCCTTTGGCTTCGCTGAAATTTCCTGGTCGCAGGAAGCTCCCAACATCGAAAGCGCTGCAGAGTCCAAAGAAGCCAAGCGGAGATTGACAGACCCTGAGATCACTCAACCTGAAGTGGCGAAGCTGAGTCCAACCTTGTTGAATCGCTTCATTGTCATCCCGGAATATCGCCTTTTGTTTTGCTACATCGAGAAGGCCAGGAGACCAGGGTTCTGGTCGCAACCCTCCTGGCGTGCCCTGCAGGATGTTAAACATGGGTGGAGTTGGAAAGCGTTGCTTGCTGTTGAAGATTGTTCGTGATTCACGATCGAACAGACCTTAATGACTCAGCCAAGCCCAGAGAGAGAGAGAGAGACCTTAAGGATGATGGTGTTTCAGGATGCATCACGATGCATCTGTTTTTGGGCCTGTTGACGTGCGGAATGCAGACGCAATTCTCACCATCCATTCATGAATTGACTTCGCAGATACAGTTTGCAAGGGTAACAAGCGGGCTTGCCACGGGATTCCGCAGAGGAGTAGGGCTCTCGTTGGGGGTTGAAACCATGTTGAATCGTTCGTCCCGTGGTTTCAGTGGAGCTTCCTCGCAGGGACTTGCCTTTGGTCATGGGCCCCATGAGCTGTGCAGGTGGGCTGTCAATCCTTCAACATGCTCTTGCGCAACCTACGAGCTGCGAAGCATAAGATCCAGGTGGGGCCCCACATGGACATCTGGTGGCAGAACACGCCGGGAAGGCACGGTCTGGATCTGCAAGCTCTAGAAAAGATCCTGATGCTTGGTGAGATGTCGGGAGGTCGCAGGTCAGGATGGCGTCGTTGGAAAATTGATGGAGGCAGCTGGTGTGGTAAAGCGGTCATATAAAAATGATATAGAAAAATGGATGCATAATCAACAGGTTGGTGGCGATTTCAACTACCCGCCACACATTCATATCGCATGTTGCGGCACATGTGGTACACCACACAAAAATTCATGATCACATCAACAATCAGCAAGATGTTGAGGCAAGTTGCAAAGTCATTCCATTCCATTTATATTTGCCCCCATTGCTGGGCAAAAACAGCCGGCAGTTGCTTGCTGCCACAGAGGCTCTTGAGTAAACCTTGTCCCCAACCAAGAGGCCCTGATGGAACACTCCAACACTTCAGGGTTGCAATCACTGTATGAGAACCTACTCACATGATTTCGCGTGTAGTTCTTCAATATCCTTCACATGGCCAGGAGCCAAAATCCAACTGGGCTGCTGGCAAACATTTTGGAAATGACCTCGGATTCAACACCTTCATTGTTGAAGGTGCTGGAGGATTGAAGCTTCGATTTCGCCCGCACCAAGGATGGACAAAACATGGCACAAAGCGGTCTTCTACCGGGATCCTTTGGAGAGATTCTTGCCTTGGCCCCAGTGGCTGCTCTGAAGGACTGCTGGGTTTTGTTGCAAGCCCAGCATGATCATGGTCATGATGATGATGATGATGATGATGATGATGATGATGATGATGATGATGGTTGATGCTTCATGGTTTTTGATGATGATGATGATGATGATGATGATGGTGATGATGATGATGGTGATGATGATGATGGTGATGATGATGATGGTGATGATGATGATGATAATGGCGATGATGATGATGGTGATGATGATGATGATGATGATGATGATGATGATGATGATGATGATGATGATGATGATGATAATGATGATGATGATGATGGTGATGACGATGATGGTGATGCTGATGATGATGATGATGATGATGATGATGATGGTGTTGATGATGGTGATGATGATGGTGATGATTATGCTCATGATGATGATGATGATGATGATGATGATGATGATGATGATGATGGTGATGGTGATGCTGATGATGATGATGGTGATGATGATGATGGTGATGATGATGATGATGATGGTGATGATGATGATGAGGGTGATGATAATGCTGCTGATGATGATTATGATGATTATGATGGTGATTGAGCTTGATGATGTTTCTCACTCGGGCTCTTGTTCCCACCACACACGTCATGTATACTCAACTTTCAACATGGAAATGAATCAGTTGTAAAGGCATCCCACCACTACTACTGGATAGAATTTCACGAATCTGCCGATGTTGTCCAACTATGATCCCCCGGTTTCGCTGAAGGTCTGCATACCGCAGCAAGTGTGACCCTCGATTCCACCCTGATGGCTTCGAACACTGTCACATGCTCTTCGGATACGCAGGCCGATGCGAGGGGTGTTTTGGGTGTGGGTCGATGACAGGTACCACAAAAATAGGTTGGGGAAAATGGAACACTCAGACCAAGAAAGTCCATGAAAATAGAAGATACTCCCAAAACATATGTGACGAGTCACATTTGGTTTGTGGGTATTGACCCGTAGTCATGTCCCCCACGACGGCATTGGATTTCAAAATATTTCAAACAGCGACTCCATGCTGGGGTGTATCCATGGAGGTGCTGCCATGGACTTCTGGGTGGCCCCAATTAGTCACGTGGATTCCTTGAAATTAGTGGCTGCTGTCGTTTCCCAGAATCGGCTCCGTCAATTGAGCCGCGCATGTGGGAAGTTGGTCCCTTTGGAACCGAGATCCCTGTGTTCCGTGTTCCCCAGTGAGCCCGTTCCCTATCCAGGCAAGACCTTTCGAGGAGCTGTGAAGTGGACCATACTGAACCACGACGAGGAATATGCGAAGGACTTGGATGCGCACTTCAAACCCATGCACAAGTTCTGTGGAGGTCTGCTGGGTGAATCCGCGTGAGTGTGCATGCGTGCACTCCCAAGTTGGAGATATGTCCATGTGCAAGCGTTGAGCAATTACTTATCGCTTCTTTGAATCACTTTGATTTCGCATCGTTTGTTTCCCTTATGAAAGTGCAATTTATCGGTCATCAGTCATCAGGCTTATTGGCTACCTTACGAGAGACCGTAATTTCTTGGTCATGCCAATTATTCACCAGACTACTAGCGCAACCATGCACAACCATGCACAACCAATATTTATCAACAGCCTTCTTGGCCAATTGATTGAAGTCATGCCACTCAGCCTGGATCAGAATGAGCTGTGCCATGCCATGCCATGCCGTGCCTTCGTCCCCTCCCCGAGGTCTCCACAGCACGTTGCACTTCTACGACACCGTGGAGCAGTTGGACTCACAGAGCTCCCGGCAACGCGTGGAGCAGCTGATGCAACGCATCGGCGCGGACCCAGCGCACATCCCCGGCCACCTGGCAACGCCACGGGTGGCTGAGAATCAGCCTGGGATGTGCTGAGAGGATGCAGCTGAGTGATGGGTAAGTGATGGGAAACTTATGGGTCCCTGGATTTTTGTTGACTTTGCGGAGGCTTGATGCATTTTGGATGCATCTCTTGTTTTCCGAGGCTTGGTACTCTTCTGTGCCTAGTGGCCTAGTGCTTTCAGCAACTTTCCACGAAAAGCCCATGGATTTGGTCGCTGAGGTTTTGATCGGCTCTTTCCACCCTCCGAGAAGTTCACCTCGTTGAACAATGTGAACAAGGACCACCGACACAACACGTTTTCCCAGAGTGTGGTTGCTCGGATTCAATTGGGAATCGTGCTGGGGGTTCACTATGGTTCGCTGATGATGGTGATGATGATGATGATGATGATGTTGTTGCTACTGACATCCTCTTTTGACAGTAGGGGGTTGGGCATTGGCAGCGGCATGCGAGCCGGTGGCAAAGCCGTGCCGGTGGAGCTGAGCCACATAGCCTTTGAGGCGGAAGATTTCTTTGGACCACTGGGGGTGGAGCTTACTCATCAGCTCATGGAGGCAGCATGGGAAGTCCTTGGAAGCAGGGCATGAACTGTTGCATTGATGCTGGTCATATATTCCATGTTGGTTCATGATGGTCAATTTTAAGCATTCACGTGCTTTCCATGGGCCTTTGATGTCTTAATTTTTTTTGCCGGTTCATTGTGGCAAGTTGCTGTAGTTCTCCATTGCCCGGCCTCGGATCTGAAGAACCTTGAAGAACTCATCGCTTGGCACTCCCTGGTGGGTCCCGAAAATTGCTGCGTCTCGCCGCCGCGGGAGGTCTACAAGAAGGACTACGAGCTCTTTCACTTGAAGCCACCTACCTGGGTAGATCGACTGGGCCAGTGGGTGCCAAGGTGCGGCCGTTGCGCTTGGGTGGATGAATCACAAACACACAGATGCCCACAATTGCTAATGATAGGGGATAATAAGATATAACAAGCAACAATAATAGTTAAACAATCACTGATTGGTGGTTTGATTGACCTTTTGCTTATTTTTCTCAGTAATTTTATTAAGAAATGGTTGGTTGACATATATTTGTTCTTAGGGGTTGAAACCACCAACCAGATTGGATTGGAGAACATGCCAGAACACCCCAACAAAGAGGAGTTTCAATAGGCACAAGGTCAGCCAATGTCAATACCACCAGCCTCATCCGTGAGAATCCGCCTTTTCCCTGTTTTGGCACAGGCCGGACAGTATGCAAGCGGAGTATTTTCCTCAGTTCCTGAGCTTAGATGCGGCTGCCGAATGTTTCTTGCACGAGTGGCCTTACAACTGTGTTGAACGTTGCAAGTGCTTTTTCACCGGTGATTTCGTCGCAGTACAGTAGCTTTCAGGCCGAGGGTCTCAAGGTTCCTCCGTCTCCCTCCTTTCTTGATCTTCCCTCCTTCCACGTTGCGCTTCTCTCAACACTGTGCAGCCGCTTATGGACTGACGCGCTAGATACGGGTAATCCATGTTAACATGCTGTGCCAGTACCAGTAGTACTAGTCTTGCAGTGTCATTCGTTCTGATTCTGAGCGTTTCTCCAACACATCTCCTTGTCGAAGATTTGGCTACGGATGTGCCACCATAGCTGATTGGATTCACCCACGACCCACGCATGGGACATCATGGGGCAGCACGGGACATTCCTGGGATCATGGACACGTATGGATGCGCCATGACGCGCCATCCAGGAATGGGCAACCGGTGAACTTGCCATACCTGTCGGATCCCAGCGCATTTCGACCGGAGCAAAGGTCCGGTCGCGGGCCGCCTCTTATGTGGGCTGACAGGGGGAGCCAGGCATCAACAGATGGGAGATGCCGTGATGATGCACAAGCTACGGAAATTTGCATGTTTGCAAATACATAATAATACGCCTGGTTTTCGTTCAAAACTCCATGGTGTATCCCATGATATCCCATGAGTCTTTGAATCACGAGGGAATGGAGCAAATGCGCAGGTCCCTGATTTCGACGGAGTTGAAGTTCAGCTGCGCAATGGAAGAAATCCTTCGCTGATGCGATGCCAATCCATGTTCGTTGATGTTCATCTCACTGTTGGGCAATTTGAGCTGCATCCTGCAGCTGATTTCCAGCTGACATTTTCCGTGAAGTGTCCTGCAATATCTGCAATGTTGTCGCAGGGCGTCGGTGAACGGGTACTGGACGAAGATGGGGAATGGTTGCTGTCAAACTCGTGATGCTGGAATGGTATGGTCCAGTAAGATAGGCTGGGCTCCGTGGCTGCGGGGGTGCACCGATGGTCCCTGACCTGCATGGCCACTGTGGGAACCCACGAGGTAGTGGTGATTCACATATGTGCGCGGCCACGCTGAGCCCATATATACAGTTGGTACGTTGCCCAAGGGAGTGGTACGTTGCCCAAGGGAGTGTTCGCCATGGATGATGCTATGACCGTTTGATGCCCATTGAGACATGTTTACCGTTTATTGGTGTTGCGCTTGTAGTGAGGAGTGTGTCCAAATATTGAGGTCCATGAATCTACCAAACCATTAGCCATGTTTGATCAATCACCGCCTGTGACAAAGGCAAGTGTTAGTTTTCAAATGCAGTCAATGTGCATACCAACTACAACCACGTTGTTACAAGGGGTTTTATTTTTACAGAATAGCTAACATAATATATGCATATTAGTGAATGTTTCTGCAACTACCATTGGTTTAGTTCCGGGCAACTAATAAATCACCATTTTGGTCGTTATGCGTGTTACCGTTCGCTACAAGTCTCCAATGTCGAAGTCGCCAACTTCCAGAAGGTATGAACATTAAAGATGGGTTATTTCTGATGGTTCTTGATGGTTAATCTTGGTAGTTAATGTTAATTGTGCACCAGTATCACTGACACAATCGTCCCGCTGGTGGTTTTCATTGATGTGAATTGCGCATCAGTATTACAGCATCACCAATCTTTGATGTTTCAGCATCTATTGCTATATGCCATTACCATGCCATTACCATCCATTACCACTAGAATCACAGGTCAGTTGCTGTTGATCACCCCATCTTTGTTGGCACACGGCAACTACTTCCTGCAGGCAGTCTGGCAGAGTGCCTTGCCGTTTGCAAGCGCGTGCCTGATTGCGGTCTCTCGGAGCGGTTGCCCGGGGCCATGGGGCAAGCAAGGACCAGGGAGGCCAAGGCCGCCCAGGGTAGAACCAACCGGAAATCCAGGGAACCACTACAGATACCCCAGCATTTCCCGGTAGAACACCTACCGCTGAGTGGTAGGGCACGGCAATAAGCCAACTGAGTTGCTGAGTTGGGAATGTGTTTTCTCGGTTCGGTGGTGGAAATCTTTGAGTTGAGAGTTCAGCTTCCTGTAGATTTGATCTAGCCCAGGAGTGGTGGAGTACTCGCACAAGGGAGCCTGGTGCGTGGCTCCTCGTTTCGAGAAATCTGCAGTCGTACAAGAAATGGATTGCACAATCTCAGCTCCTAGCAAGATATAAATTGGTTTTCAAGTGGGATTACCTACCAGTCATAGGGGGTTGCAACCCAACCTATAACAGCTGGGGTCCCTCATACAAGCCATCCACGCACGGTTGATTGATTACTGACTTTGGCCCCTTTGTGCTGCGAAAAAATCGTTTCACATGCAGCATCCTTCGGCTGATAAGGGTGGCCGGCACGTCCCCTTTTAACTCTTGCTTAGATTTATGGTCATTGACAGTGGCTAGCAATTGTTAGACTCCATTGTTGCTTGATTAATGGATTAAACATGATTGAACCAACAGTTGGATGATCAAACAGCGACGGTTAAATTAAACAACAATGGTCAGATTACACAACAATGGTTCCTTGGAACAGCAATGGTTAGATTAAACAACAATGGTTAGATTACCCGTTGAAGGGACTAATCCGCTGTTGTCTATTTACAATTGTGGTCGACCATTTGTTCAACCATGTTCAATTAGCTTGTTGGCTGTCCTGCTAGTGATGGTGCTGCCAAACCAGTATTGATTATCAACTTGCTTATGCTAGTACCATGTTCAAGCATCATTTCAACCATTGTTCCGAGCAGGTGTACAGTCGGCACGACTTCCGGCCCCCCTTCCCCCCATGCACTGCATGTCGCTTCACGCATGATTTCATGTCATTTAACCATTTTTCCAAGCATGTTATTTCAACCATTGCTTCAACCATGATGTTCAAACATATGAAATCATCGCTACCATTTTTTAACCAGCTTAGATTTTCCTTATCAACGCTTGGTCATGTTACCACTGTGCAATGACGGTCGCGGGCGCGTGAACGGGTGTCGGAGCTCGGGGTCCCAGGTGTGGTCTTCAGCCCAGCTCTGTAAGAACCTGATGGATTCGAGAGATTGCCAGCATGGGGAGACGCTGGGCCGCAAGGGCGGGTCATGACCTGCGAAGACCAGGAATCATAGGATTTACTGGTTGGTAGTTTGCTTCACATTTTTTTTTCACTAGTAATGATTGAGAAATGGATGAAATGGTTTTGGTTGACTAGAGTATTTTTCATAGGGGTTCAAACCACCAACCAGATTTATCATGGTTGACCATGTAGATACAGTGGTTTACTAAACCGATTTCATCAGGAAAGTGGCCGATGGTTTTTGTCATGCAAATGGTTTCCTGCTATTTTCCTTGTAGACCCATTGGTTGAATCGGTGGTTTTGCAGATGGATAGGGCCTCCAGGTGGAGCAAGAAAGTCATGCAGCAACAATTTCCTCTTGTAGCCTCGGTGTTTCAAGGCTTTAAGTCATGTATACATTTATAGGAATATGTACATATCATGTATTTTTTGAATTCCTTAACACCCTCCCAGCTTTTGCATTCAATGTTGTCCAAACAAGGGCATAGGCATAGGCTCCCGTGTGCTCTGGGCTACGCAGCCCTAATCTTGAGGTTTTAGCCTGTCGGGGGTCGGCGTAACACTTTGTCCTTGACTAGTGTTCATGGTGCCATGGGCTTGCTTGGCACTTGATGATGGGCAATGCAATCAATCATAATTTGGCTGTGGGTCAAGATTCACAGAGCAATTTTGATTTGAAACGATCGCAGCCCCAACATTTCTGAGGTGTGGCTCACTGTCATGCCTTCAATTTCACCAGCATTGGCTTCACTAAATGTGCTAGGCCTTCAACTAACATTGCCCTGTTGGCTTCTTGGATCACCTGCCAACCAGGAAAGGCATGGAGGTCTACAAGTACACCACCCGACCTGGGACTCA
Organism: Symbiodinium kawagutii; assembly: GCA_009767595.1. NCBI lineage: Eukaryota > Dinophyceae > Suessiales > Symbiodiniaceae > Symbiodinium > Symbiodinium kawagutii. The sequence goes on from VSDK01026570.1 coordinate 205,810, forward strand.
ACCACGAGAGCCGCCTCGTGATCCGATCCAATCCGGTGACCGGGTTCCTTACTTTCCAAGCACTGGAGCCTGGGTGGTGTTCAGCGTTGCTATGACCGGAGTCCAGACTGTAAACACGTGTGACGATCGAGATGAGGATAGTAAACACAGGTCAGCTGTGGCTTCTGAAGGATCGGCTTCTTGTTTGTTCCCCCCATAACCAACAACCATTCAACGACCATAGCTGCATCGCTAGGAGCCTCCATGGAGGGCTTCGATGTGCAGTGGTCAGCTGCCTTGGATCAGATCTGGCCGGACTCGCAGTGTGATAACGTGGGCTACGTCACCGTTGAGGTTCCTCAGTGCAAGGCGCGGCACCATCGCTGCCATGGTGATGGTATTCTCAGCCGCCATCTATGGGGCTCAACGTGCTATGCAGTGGCCACATTGCATTTCCTTGCGGATGGGGGAATGGGACAATTTTTCAGCAATCTTTGGGGATCCCCTGAATGAGCCTAGGTCTTCCCATCATGAATTATGGGCAAATCATGGCAAATCACTATCAATTGACCAGCTGTTAGTCACCACATGCCACCGCATACCACATTTTTTCCCTCTCTGTAATAGCTGTCGCCTGTATCAACCACCGCCTCCCATCATTAAGTGCTGCTCCTGGTGCTGCTCCCACCTTGGCAACCGCTGCTCCCTAGAGGCCCTTTGCGCAAAACACACGTCCTGCACTGCCATCAACGTGCACGTGCAAGGTGGAGGCACTCGTGGGGCTGCCCCGTCCTAGGGCTTGGTGATGAGCACAAGGTGGTGCCCCGAGCTGTTACTTAAGTTGTTTGAACAAGGGTCAGTTCCACTTTTATCGCTTCTACCGCTGTTTGAGCATGGACGACCTCGGGTGGACCATACCTTGGCCAACGCCCACACAGGGCTGGCGTACGCGAGTTATGGTAGATTTGACTTAAATGGCTTAGTAGCTTGCTGATGACTAGGGGCGCCACCTTGCGGTGATGATGAATGCCGCCTATATCTTGTGGCCGACGGCGACGAAACATGTTCGCCCGAGCCTTAGGGTTTGCCCCGCATGGGTCTGAGAACATTTCAAACGCTCAAATTCCTGCACAGGGCCATTGTTTTTGACTTTCTGAGTTATCAAACCCTAAACCTCAAACCCTAAAACCAAAACCCTAAAACCCTAAACCCTAAAACCCTAAAACCCTAAAACCAAACCCCTAAAACCCTAAACCATAAATCACTGCGTATAGCCAGCGTTTTCGCATCTTGTCCAAGCCATCTCGACCTTGTACAACATGTTCCATTGCAGTGGCTCTTTATGTGGTGGGGCGAACGTTAAGGCTGGAGGGAACATGTTTTATGGCTGATTCATGGTGATTACATGTGGCGGCTCATGGCCAATGATTTTTGGTGGTGATTGCTGTGCCAATCATCCGCCACAGCCAAATCATTGTAGGACTGTTACCATCGGTCCCGCTGCAGCTGGATCAAACAGGTAGCTGGAGCTCGTCAATGGCTGGATCCCGTCGTAGCGGCAAATGGTGAATAGTTACACCATCCTTGGGTCCCCAAAAGCGTATTTCCAACTAATAACTAATCCTTCAAGGATTGAATGCCAACCATCTTGACTGATCTTTTCACAACCCTTGTGTCCTTGAGCATTTCCAAGATCATATTGATCTTCTAAGACCATTCTTGGGTGACAGGTGCAATTGCTGGCCTCAAATCAGCGGAGTCACCAGGTTGCGTACTTCGTGCCTGCCCATTTCCGGTGCCAACACCCATCAAAGTCCTGCCGATGTTCAGAGGACGCTGCTGGCTGTGCTGGGACAGACGAAGAGTTTGCGTGCATGGCTCGCCAGGATACTACATGCTGAACTCAGACAAGACAGCGACCATGGGAACCAAGACCATACAGCTGCCAGGGTCACTTGGCTGCGCTGTGCACGGAGTTAGCTTTCTGAAGTAGAACTTTGTTTCGGAGTTGCCCAGTTCACTGAGTCGGTGCTTCAGGCACTGACATGTTATGATTTCGATCCTTCAGGAAAGGGCAGCCAGACACACTGCCGAATCCGACAGATGCACAGAACGCTTTGCCTGCCGAAGGAAGGCGACCGCGGATGTGATGCAATGCTGTACCAGCCGCGGAAGTTCGTGATTGTGTGTAATACTTGTGTATGCATTATTCACCACTGTTCAAAAAGGTCATTATAACTTAATTAAGAGTTATCAACCGCGGGTGATTAATTGGTAACCATTGTTGACCATTGATTGGAAATCATTATTCCCCAGTATCAACCATTAGCCACTACAAACCAATACTGGATGCTGATGATCCTGTACCTCCTGAGCTTAGCACAGCTCACTCTGCGTAGGTCACAATCAGACCACTGGGAGAAGCTGGGCGATGGTTGCTGCGAGTCCCGCGATGTGGGGAAACTGTGGTCGAACATTAAAGGCGTGGGCCGTTGGGCAGATGAGAGATGATGGAAGCTCGAAGCTGTTGCCATGTGGCCTGTGCTGCTTGCTCACCATGGTTCCTAGAGTTGAAGGACTTGAGATGGCCATGGTAGGATGTTGACGGGCCTTTCATGACAAGATTGAAGAGAATGATAGCAACCCATAGGCCACGGTGGTGGAGCCTGCACCCCTTGCAGGAAGTCTGGCTGAGTGCTTTGGCCTTTGCAAGCGCTTCCCTTCCTGCCGATTCTTGGAGCTAGCTTGGTGCTGGCATTTGTGCATCTTTGCGCTGTGAAACGCAGTGAAAATCGTACACATGCAGATTTACATACACATGCCCACAGAATATCAACATATGTCAACAACTTGTGCGAACGGGACCCCTTCCGGCAGATGAAACGGAGAGGCAATTTTTGAGGCGCAGAGTTTGGATTTTCATAGGTTTCTCTGAAGTTGGGAGCTCAGGAATCGTGGAGTTCTCGCAGGAAGGGACTTGGTGTGTGGCTCCTCGTTGTGAACTTATGCAATGAATTCATCCAATGTTCCCTTCATGTGGCCCATGTTCAATCCAAGTATACATGTTTTGGTGTTAGGGAAATCTGTGTGACACAGATTGAAGTTTCGCGATGTTTCCTAGGTGTGGTCTGACGTCCAGCGATGTAGAAACTTGATGGAATCCAAGCAGTGCCAGTACGGTGAGACCCTTGGCAGCGAAATTTTTGGACCTCCAAAGATTGGCCAAAAACCTTGATGGCAGAGAGAGAGATCTTGTCATCGATAGACCCCTCATGTTTGATCCCATATCCACATGTTTGATGGAGTCCGACTCTTTGGAGCAAATCCATACAGATGAAGCCCTGACAAAACATCTCAAGATGGCAAACCAACTGCTATGGAAAGTGAATGACCGGTGGTGCAACTGGCAGCTGGATCATTCGACAACGAATCCTGCGCTAGTCGATTCCATGCCTCGGCGGAGATGACCCAGCCTTGGGGACCAGGATGCATGGCCAGCAGCAGCCACCAGGAAAGGCATGGAAGTCTACAAGTACTCGGCTCGAGCTTCAGCGCTGCAAGCCACGCAAGCGTTCCAAGAACCAAGTGATCCGATCCAATCGGATCCATCTGATCCTCGGGTTCCTTACTTTCCGGATCCGGGCACTGGAGCCTGGGTTCATTTCAGCATTGTTCAGCTTTTTTTTTCCGGTTGTGGATGGAGTTCCAGAGTTTTTTGATGTTTTGTGATGTTTTTTGGCTGAAGTCCAGATGACAATGGTAAAGCTGTGGCAACGTTCTGGAACACCTTTCTGATTGAAACCCACAACCGGCGGTTATAGCTCCAGTGCATGCCACAATTTGTCGTGTTTGACGCTCACAGCAGACTGATAGTTTGGATAGCTCTAAGCCGCGCCCTCCACAATTGTTTTTCTGAATCACATGAATGAATCAGAATTGATGGCCCACCATGAATTTACCACCATACCATTAGTCACTACGGTTTCGTGTCAATACACATGAAGTCATTTGATATTCACCATTGTAATTTTGAAAACCATCGTTAATATCCGGTAATTGAAACATAACCATCATTTGAAACCACCATTAATGTTTGAAAACCATCATGGAACCATCATTGAAACATGACGACACTTCCTCTGTAAAATCATTCAGGCGCCCAGGTTTAGATGGATCTCCCCAGTGCCCAGGAGACGTGGAGCCCGGTGTGCAGAAGCTGCCCAACCCAACGAAGCCGCCGCAAAAAGACTGCCTTCGCAACAATGTGCAGCTACTGGGCAGTGTCAATGTCATTGGGTTCTTGATGCGCTGAAAATATACTCCAAAATCCAAATCCTTCCGTTGCTTTCTCTGTTTGATCGGTTTCCGTTGTTCTTTGTTGGGTGATCCAACGCCGAAGTTTTTTAATCTCGAGGTGAACTATTTTCACCTATCGGATCCTATCTTCACCAAAGCTGGTCATCCGCAAGCATCATCCCTAAGGTATTGGCCCACGATGCCAGAGCATGGCTTTGCGCTTGAGCGGTCATCGAGTCTCTGCCAGGACCTCAGCTCGAACCACCAGTTGCACCAGCCTGGTTTAAACTGCCCAGCAGTGGGTGATTCACCGTCAAACATAACTTATTTATGCTTATGGTCAATGATTCATGATATGGTGAATTGATGCTTAAAGGATGGTGAATGGACGGTTGCTGATACTGAATGGATGGTCGATATCCAGTATACTTACTCCTCGTTCCATGTACCATTAGACATCATTCGCAAATAAAGAACCGAAGATCACAACAGGATGGGAATACTGAAACAAAAGCAAGAAGGAAGAGGAACAGAAGACTTCTCGGCACCAGTTGGATTGGAACGTATCTTGGAACAACCGTTCAGGATCAACTGGGGGCTATCCCTTTGAAGTGGGAGCAATTTGGAGCTACCAGCAGTGCCTCGTAACCAACTGGTAGCCCTACGGGATGATCTAGCAGCCATTGGCAGCTCCAGGTCAGGCGCGATGCAGCTCAGTTGTTGGCTGCATGCACTTCAACTTCTTTTCCAACGGCAAGTGCGAACTTGCACCTGGATCCTTGGAGTGGCAAATGCCGAAGCACTATGACAGCTATCACTTTTTTTCAGGTGAAATATTGTATAGTCAGGTTTCTAGACTTCTTAGGGCCAAGCAATTCATTCAATTGCATAAAGTTCCTTGCAAGTTCCTGCAAGGCATAGTATATAAACTCAGGCTGAATCAACAGCCGCAGCGTTTGCTTGACACCTTGCTGCTTCCGTGCCACCTTTGCCACATGCTCGAGTCAGACTGTCATGATCGCAGCATGTCCCAGCACGACTTTGATGGAGGTTGCAATATTCTCTTTTCGTTGGAGATCTTTTGAGAACTGAAACCTCGCTGAAATCTTATGAAAACAGCACAACTTTCACAGAAAGGACATCACTTCATTGTGAATTGCAAAATGATTACAATGATCATCAATCACTCCCATATGGTCAAAACTCAGATGGACCCTCTTGTCCCTGAATGAGCCAATCATTAGCAGCCAAGCCCAAAACAAAACAATACCAACCAACATTCACCTCCACGATGGCCGTGGAGAAAAGGCTAATTCACCTACTGCATCCTATTGCCTCTTCAGCGCCACCCATGGTCCCAAACAGCAACCATTTAGGAACTGCATCGGCACCCAGGAACGGCCAAACGATTGCTGCGCAACGAAAACGCAGTGCCTCGGCAGTGTGCCCGTGGAAATCCGCAGTATCCCTTGGTCGTGTGCCGATTTCCGGTGGCTGTTTCGGAAACAACTCATTTAACAATCTATAACATAATATTTTTATAGCTGTAGTAATATGTTAGCTTTTATGATACTCAATCTTAAGCACGCTTAGTAGTGAACCACCCACTATTGAGGTTCCAATGTTAAGAAACTCCCCCAGATTTTAAGTGATAGTCTGATGTGTTTCAATTTCAGTCACGACTTGGCTGTTGGACCGCCCAAGGGGGGGGGGGCAGGGCGGCCCAAAAAATCGCGGAGAATGTTTGAGTGAGTAAGATGGGTTTGCTTTTCCATGGTGGTACCTACTGCTTACCATCCAATAACGACATTATCAACAGGGGAAAGGTACACCTTTTCTGAACGAACCCCACATCATTACAAGTACCAGCGTAACATAGGGATGCCGAAACCTTACAATACCCCCAGTACTATCAACATAAATATGATGGTTTCTCAAAATATGGAGCCACACAAATGCTTGGTTTAATATTATAAATGGCTAATGACGGTTGATTTGGGCCCTATGGCTTGAGAACCCACCTAATTAACACACGACTCTAACGTTGATATTTGTAGTGACTGGTGTTGTCAATGCTGGCAGATCCTCAGGTCATATCTGGTCCGCCCATTTGCGGCGTCAACTCCGACTCCAACGAGGCTGCAAGAAAGATGGGTGGCAGATCATCAATGACGGTTTTGGTTCCTAGCCTTAGGATGGTTAGATATGGTATAGTTTTGGTGAATGACTACTCAGGCCATACCACAATGCCGAATCATGATTTCATGATGATTACTAATTGTGGCCTATCATGGTTAGCAACCAGTGGCATTTCCATTTAAGTAATCATTAAATGTCATTAATAAATACAAACATCATTTCATTCTCAATCCACGACGGATGCTTGAAAAACGATAGTTATTATGGTTGATAGTGCCAAGCATTAATATGTTGTGGCCAACTACTATATATGGTCGATCATGGTTGATGATTGCTGATGGTGGTGAACTATTGTGTGATGATTCATGATGGTGAATCACAATCGTCAATGATAGTGATGATCAAAGTGCGGCGAATCTCCAACATGTGTTCATCATTCATGTGATGATCATCTACCACGTATCATTCTTGTATCCACCGGATTGTTCGCGATCATAATTTTCACCAGAAATTGATTCATCATGTGATCAAGATTACCATGATTTCTGAAGAAGTTGGATCGGAAGTTCTGCCTCGAGTTTGGGAAGAATGTGATCGCCAGATTTTCGGGGGATGAGTGCAGCCGAGCTCATCATGTGGGATCCCCAGTCCCCTGCCTGCCCTCGTTGGGATCGACCGAAGGGGTTCCTTGGATGGGGCCCATCAGAAGCGCCGCAGGTGCAACAACTGGAGTCAGAGCCAGGCACGACATGGGGAAAAGATGAGGTCTTGGATGGTTGAACTGGGAAAAGGAACCACACATGTAGTTGTTGCATTAACATAGGGAATATACATGAATTATATATTATCTATACATGGGAGTGAATCGGGAAAAGTCACCAAACTGGCAGTTGTTGCATTGGTTTCAACTACTCGGTTCATGTGATGGTAGAGCCGATATTTGATGATAAACCACCAGCTATTGCTGGGAAACCAATGGTAGTTTATCACAGTTTATCAATGTGGATTTCTTGTTAATCACTATTGACCATCAACATCCATTAACCATTATAAACCCACATGAATTGACTATAACTCCATTATGAACCCAATTATAAACGCACATAAATTAACTCCATCATGAACCAACCATCAACTTGATATCAACTTGATCCACTTGTTCACAGGCCTGCGGCCTGCCTTCATAACCACAGGTTCGCGGGCGCGGTGAGGTACTGCTGAGCTCCACTCACAGAAGGTGGTCACTTTTGACGGCATCGTGAGAGGCGCGCCTGTTCGTGGTTGTGTGCCAGAGATGCTGTGAGATGCTGTGAGATGGATGGGATATGGACTGTTCGTGGGCCAAACTCGGCAGTGGATAGATATTCGATGATATTTGGGCTGTTCCTTATTATTTTAATTTATATTATTGGATAGGCTGCTGTGGATTTTTTCAGGGCGTTCTTTCATTGCGCAGCTATGCGCAGCTCAGGGTGCACAGCTTTCAGCCAGTTGCACCGCTATGGCCCAGCTGGCTCTGTGGCTGACCAGAGGACAGGGGCTCTCTCGTGGGCCCGGATGCTGCCTCGATTGGCCATGGATCAGCGTAGAGCCGCCCCATTTTTCGTGGCCAACCAAGCTGCTACAGCTGCGTTGGGCCATGTCCGTTGTCGCACACGTGGCCGCACTACATGGCGGCACTACGTGAGGATCTACCATTCCTTGACCTCCGATAGGTAGCGTTTGCCAGAAAGTAGAAGCAGCATGAAGCAGCATCGGTTTTCTCCTGCAAAGAACTACGAGTCTCCTTTTTTGTTGAGGGTAGATCTCAAGAGTGTGTCATCATGTTGTTCTACCATCGTAGGTGAAGGATTTTTTGAGGTCGGCAAATAGTCCTTCATTTGCGATGGTCGCACAACAGGACGTTTGGGGCAGCCTGGCTGCCCAGCAGATATCATGGAGGAGGAGGAGGAGAAAGAGGCAGATGGGCAAGCGCTGTCTTGCACAGTCTTGTTTGTCCTCGATTCATTTGTTTTCAGAGGCAAACATATGCTCGCTTTGCTATGGATGTCAATGTCACTGTGTCAAACAATTCCTTCTTACAGTGGAACCGATGGACACAGCACTGTGCCATTTGAGGACTCTGAAGACGTAAAGGTGGACTTTGAGGTGAAGAAACTGTTCCCATTGAAGTGCTGGATGATTCGTTGGATGTATTTTTGGATTGGATCCGGGGCAGTTCACCAGACGAATTTGCAGTTCGCATTGCGATTGGATCTTCGGGAGCAATGTTGCCGCCTTCCGTGTGCTGCACAAATTCTCATGCCACCGATTCTCAGGGAAGAGCATTGACACCTCAGTATGCTTTAGTGCGCTTTTCAGAGAGCATGCCTCGAAACCGACTGGTTCCAGTTTGTTACATCCAGTGACTTTGCACTTTGGCCATTCGTTTGCTGGCAAGACATCGTGCCTGAAGCTCGCTGCTGCCCACGCGCGCAAAAGGTGTGCGCCAGCGGATCTCTCCACCCCAATGTCCCCGCCTCCCCAAATACAAAACATCCTTGGAGGTTTCTTTTATTTGGGGGGTTTGCGTTGAGGATCACTCTGGTAACCCCGAATAGCACATCCCAAGCCCGAATAAGAACAATTCCTTTTTAGAAATAAGAAATCAAAGAACGTTAATAGCAACCTTAATCAAAAAGGTGGAATCCCAGTGAAGTGTTTCCTTTTTGGTTTTCAACTTTTTTCCCTCCAAATTCGTTATCAGAATGTATTCAGAAATAGTGAAAAACTGCCGCAGCTAGGCAATCCCTAATACGAAGCAACAACCAAAAACAAACAGTTGGACTAGACAATAGAAAACACTTGCCCGGCTCGAGTGTTCTTTTCTTGGCGAGAAATTCTTACTTGGGCGTATGCTGTTTTCCGGTTGGTTTTCAATTGCTACAATCGACAAAGGAAATTCGCCAAACCCAAGGAAGCCCATCATGCCTATCCAAGGGTTTTTTATTTAGGGGGTTCCGGAATAGGGAGAAGGGATGATTCATGTGATCACTATAAAACAACAATTTTCAATGGAGTAAGCACACTTGTTTTGCCATGTTTTAACTTTGAGTCATTACAAGCCTCGATAGTGATGATAAAACTTTGTTGATGATGGCTATCATGATGTCAGGTTAACAGTTACCAATTAATAATAACACCTTGTTAAGAATAGCTGGATAACACCATTCTTACTTCATTATTCATGATTAATCTAGTGCCTTGATGATAACACCTCGTTCATATCAATTCAACAATGATATCATTGGTGTTTTTCTTGACCTAATCCAAAAACTAATGATTGATGATTCATTCACTGTGCCTTGATTATAACGCCTGGTTAATAGTCATTCAACAATATCAGTACCAATAACCCTGACTTAAGTCACTAAAAAGTGATGACAACCAAGGATTGACAACTAATTAAGCAACATGAGTTGGGGTTGATAACCAATGTTTTGATAACTAATGGTCGATAACTAATGATAGCTTGATAACTAATGCTTTGATGCCAGTGGAGACCATGGTTTTGATAACAACATAACAATTCCCACAACACCACGATGGTCTCCAGTGGCAGCGCGATGGGAACCGCCCACCAGGTGAGCCAACCGATGTCAACGCCTCGGGTTGCGAAGGCTACAGGCGGGCGCGGTGTTCGACGTCGATTCAATGGGAACCTGCCCTGCCCTGCTCACAGTGAATAGTTAATTCAATGAGCAGTGGTTGATGAAGGTTAATAGTGAATAAAGGTTCTGTTAGTGGGGATTCTGATAATAGTGGTTAATACTGGTGGTTTATCTTTGAAACATGGATGTGAAATGAGTGATTCCATTGATTTTATTCATTTGAAGTCTATCACTTGTCCTTGTCAAACATTCTTCACGATCACGTGCACCCTACAACTGTGGTGCAGCATGCAGACAACATATTTGAATGTCAAATAGAACAACAATGTTATCATCACATACTATCACGCATACTTAGCTATTGCATCATAATAATACCAGCAATACTTGATACTATCATCATGTCCCTTGAAGTATGACATGCTGGGATATCATATTTAGGGATCACCATAATATGATTGCATCATAAGAATATCAGCAATACATGATGACACCATCATGTCTCTTGAAGTATGACATGCTTGGATATCATCATATTCAGGGATCACCATAATATGATTGCATCATAATAATACCAGCAATACATGATGATATCATCATGTCTCTTGAAGTATGAGATGCTTGGATATCATCATATTTAGGGATCACCATAATATGATTGCATCATAAGAATTTCAGCAATACATGATAATATCATCATGTCCCTTGAAGTATGACATGCTTAGATATCATCATATTATTGTTTGAATCGCCATTTTCGCACATGTATATAGATATATATAAGTACACATAGATATAGATATTGATATTTTCAGCATTTTTTCAGACATGGTATCCTTTGAAGGCTTTCCTGTTACCTGGTCCTTGGCGCTTGGCAGGGCCAGTGTGGAGGGCTTCCTTTGCAGTGGGCCCAAGCGATATATCAAGTGGGACCCCTTTCCATGTGGCAGGCGCACTCGGGACCTTGGGGGGCTTGAAACCTGGCCTATGGCAATGCTTGGAAAATCATCCGTTCAGCGTCAACATTTGGAAAACATAAAGTTGTTACCCCTAGAATTAACCATGAACGAGCCATCAAGTGGAAATTTATGATTTGGTATAATTTGAAGATGGATTCAAGCGCTATATTCTTTCAATCAAGTCGATGCGGACCATTGGTTCAACGAATTTGACTTGGGTTGGTCATGATTGTGCAACGGTCAAGAATCCGACTGGCGGGTCAGTATGATCACCGGCGGGCGTTGTCATTGACCACCACAGATGGCATCCCAAGCCGATTCATTGATATCCCAGCAGGTTGTGCAGAACAGTATGGAGCCCATTGCATCATGGACGGTTGGTGGTGAACTAGACAACACACTGCCGAGAATTTGCCAGTCGCCGAAACGACGGTGGTGAACTATCCCCTTAATCAGTGTATCCAGCACGACAAAGAAAGTTATGAAAAACATCCATAACCAATTTCCGACCAATATCCAGCCAATATCCATAACATTCCATACCCTATCTCCAACCATAACCAGAACCACATCCAACATCATCCACCCAACAGCAAACCACAGCCCCGGGGCTCAAGCAAGGACAGGTCGTGCCCAGCCCCGTGAACCAGGTCCGACTTCAGCCTGTTGAGCACCTTCCGAGTGAAGACCATGAACTCCACGGATCTCAGTTCCACGTCGCAGCATCGATGACGGGGAAGCGCTTGGGGGGTCCGTGGCAAGGTCCAACGGTTGGGATGTTGAAAGTTGCTGGATGCCTGGGACGCAAGGGATACGCATACTCACACACACATGCATACATGCATACATCCCTATATACATACTGTATACTGTACATATTTATATTGATTGAATATAATGTGGGGACAGGGCTATGGTCCTGGTTATGTGATGTGTGGCGTTTTTTCTGCAATTCACACCCTCTCTCGGAACGAGATCTCAGATCAAGTGATTTCAGGACGCCACCGTCATGGTTTTGGCATGCTGCATGCAGGGAAGGTATAGTAGGGACCCTTGGAATTCTTTTAGGCTTGGAACATTTGCCCCCCCCCCCCGAGACGATCCTCCCGAGCGGATTTCGTGTGTGCCACGGATTTTCTCAGCAACCGAGGCCTTATCCTTTGGAGCAATAGCATAGCGCACCACATTGGCCTCGATGGTCAGCGCACTTCCCTCTTTTACGAAGGCCGCTCTTGGGGCCCCTAGCTCTGCTGGCGACCAATGGTAAGTACAAAATCAGCTCAGCCAATTGCAACTCCGAAGCAGTGGTTTTTGTCATGTGGCTGTGGGTCATTTTAACTAGGCTGTTTTCCCACTATTATTTTTTGGTCATTATCACCGATAGCCATATGATCAGTAAACCACCATGCCATATAGTGTTTGTTGAACGACCATTGTTGGTGATTACTATATGATTAAGTAAATACAGTATTTACCATTGTCGGCTTGTTTGACCAACAATTATAGCAGTTATTGGTGATTATCCTCTTTAACCATATTGTTGTTTAACCATATTTTTTTAACCATAAGTAGTTGTTTAACCATAAGTAGTTGTTTAACCATATTGTTTCACCATATTGTTGTTTAACATAGTGATTATCCTGTTCAACCATCAGTAAATATTGTTGGTCAAACTTTCCATTCCTTCCCTAATGAGCAGCAAGCTTTGCCAGGTGGCGCATGGGGTGACGAAGCGCATGCCGAGGGCAAGAGCCCCTTGAAGCCCCACGTTCAGTACGAACTGCAGATTCGTCGGCTGAATGCTGACATCCAGGAATCTTGGACTGATACGATCATCCCTTGGACTACCATCAGATGTCCTCGGCATT
>VSDK01026577.1:0-17892 GCA_009767595.1 Symbiodinium kawagutii
GCACAAATTTTCACGAGCACTTAAAAGTGTGCTTTTGAAGATCCAGGCTGGTTTACAAATTTAAACAATCTATAGACGTCTAGTTGCTATAAAATGGTTGAGTTATTCTAGTTGATTCATGGCACCCCAAATCATCCAATATTAGGCTTCATCACCCTTCTTCATGGTGACATAGGAGGATTTCTCTAGATGGGGAAACCCTAAATTCATTGCTATACATGGTTAATGTAGAGGATGATTTGGGGCTACCACTATTCTGAGAAAAAAACAATGTGGCTCTAGGTCATATTGTGAACAAACCCAAGGATGGCTCATAGATGGAACCCATGGAGAAACAATGGTGAAGAGTAGCTTGTAGAACGGCCAACAAAAGGTCAATCAGACCGCATATGACCGCCAATGAATAATAAATGGAATGGCTGACTATGTTTGATGATGTGGCTAGCACTTGGTTGATATTACTATTACTTAATGGCTTATGAATTTAAATGTTCTATACATCGGATGTGTTGACTGGGGCTATCGCTGGGATGCAACCACGGTTAAATACCCTGTAAGGAAGCTTTATCAAAACCCTATAGCCTATAGCCATGGTTGGTTGGTTGCCAGCGGCTAACTGGGGGTGCACATCCAAGTGCTATCGCCGGTCCTTCCTGCGCCAGCACGATGCCTTTACTTCGGACTTTTGAAGGTTGGTGCTTCCACCACCTTGCCGCCTGATGCTTTGACCAGGGTCGGCAGGATTCTTTCCTTGGGGCAGCTGAGCGACCAAGGAATTAATGATTAATGATGGTCAGTTGTAAGGAATCACACACGGACACACACACACACACACTTGTTCGCGAACGTTTCTGATCGGGAAAAGCATGAGGAAATGAAATACTGATGGTAAATGGTGATCCATTAGCAGTAAAAAACTGATGGTAAATGAAATACTGCTACACACAGCAGTGGTAGATCCAGCAGTTCTTCGATGGTGAATCGCCAGCAATTTTTCGCTAAGCTCGTGGGGAGATCTCGTGTAACAGGAGCAATCAAGCCTTTGCATGTGCATCTGACCGTTAGGCTCCCGTACTGAACACGCTGCATTTTAGAACGTGATCAACATTTCAGTACAAAATTCGGTGTTTTAGAACATGTTCTGGAGCATTAAAATTTGGCTGATTTGTTTTCGTGATGCATCAACAAAAATACTAGCCCATAAATTCTCCACTGGATCTCTCTCCAAATCAGCCAACGGGTGACAGTCAAGATCTGCCAACAGGATTGCCCCCAGCCCCAGCAATGGATCTCCCATGGTATATGCATAGCACCTGCTACATTCATGGCTCTGGCTTCATGCCTTCTATGCCAAGATGCCAAGCCAACCGCCAACAAACAGGTGATCACTCCAGCTTTATCGCAGCCCGTGGAATAGTTGGCCGACAGTGCCAGGATCCGGGGCACCACGGGGATCACGTCCTTCTGCCAGGCGTTCATCACGTGTGAGGCGCGCATCCAAAAGAAGGAGCCGGCGCAGATGATCCAATGCTTCCGCGCTGGAAACTTGTAACCTGCCGGGCTGCCGGGGGGGAAGCACCAGTGGATGGTGCTGGTTTGATCACTTGGTGGTCTCCGAACATAACGGGAGTGGATGTCATGGTGAAAAGTGCTCATTGTAGTGGCCGGCTATCTGGTAGGTTTGTGTCCTGCATCCCTTGGTTCTAGGTACTCGAATGATGAAGACTTCCCCCTATGGAGGTATCTGCAATGGTCAAACCACCATGCAGCAAGCATGACCGTGGCTCAACGATGTCACACCCGCCCAAGTGCGGTGGCTTCAAGGCCGTTTTAAGTCATTCACTGGAATTATCGCGCCACATGCTACCATGGGTCCCTGGCATTTTCGAATGAAGCTTGGCTTGCAGTGCTACAACGCCGCAGGCAACCCACCTGTATCCATGACCGCCCACGTGGTGTTCATGCCGTTGAGCGCCACATCGTTGAAGCTCGCCTTCTTCAGATTCCTCAGCATCTTCACGTCGCTGCGCTTCTTGGAGTCTGGGCTCCACGTCAAGTTGGACGGCCCTGGTGCAGGGGCAACTCGTTGGGACTGGGTGCATCATGGTGCGTCACATCCCATGAACCACCAACATGGCCTGGTTGCTGGGATGTTCATCCAGCAACTTCTGGACTAGTGGATCATGGCCGCCATAGCTGGTTATTGCTGAAGATCCCGTATCATCCTGTCGTTGAATGTTATTATACAACTCATGCCGAGATATACCCACGAGTGGCTGGTGGGTGACCCATAGCCAACGCTATCATTTCGAAACTTCGCAGCGGCGACCCCGCCTATGATGCCAATATTCGGACTGGTCTCAAGGGCCTCCAGATTCCTTCGCACCACCTGGACACTGCCACACAAGGATTCCACCAACCAACTTCTCCAAAGCTCCTCATGCTGAAGTTGGGTAGCAACGGTCAAATTGATTTATCCGATATTGGCCGGGGGAAGCCCTGGCCAAGGGTTTTATAGGGGATTATAGAAGGGGAATCTGGTGGTCAATAGACGGGGTTAGAACTGGTTAGTAAATCGATTAAACTGCAGTTGCATGTAAGGTCAGCCAGGCCTTTCACGCTCATACATCGCATGCTGATATAATTTAGATCAATTTAGAGGGTATTAATTGAGAGTAATTACCAACTTGTAGCTGTTCCCTGCCACCTTGTCATCCCCACCTGTCACAACAAGCCGGCTGCAACGATGTTGGGCAACCAAGTAGGCCCCACTGACGTCTTGGCCAACATAGCGATACTATTGTAGAATTAGCCAATCCTGTTAAATAACTCCAAATGATGCCGAGCCGGCAAGACTGAGGATCGCTGACTGCCCAAATTCATCCAACAATATATCAATACTGCATCATCTTTGTGGGGTAAAGCTATAGACGCTTGCAGCACTTGCAAAACACATCCAGCGAGTTGGAATCACCATGAATCACCCAACCGGGTCCCCCAAAGCGCTGTAGCCAATCCAAGCCCAAGGGCTCCCTCCGACCCCAGTCCTTCCGTTTGGAATGAAGCTTGAAAATGACATCCACCTCCAGCTGCATCTCCAGGTTCAACAGCAGCTGCTGCAGAAACAGCCCAATGTCTGCCCCTTTGTTCACGCCCAGCGCCACTACCACGTGGCGCAGAGTCGCGAAGTTGGCCTTCAATCCGCTGGTCAGACTGCGGAGCTGGGCGGCACTGTCTTCGGAGGTGGTGATGACGAAGAGATCCACGGATCTGGACCTGGTAGGTTGATCGACCGGTCCATCCATGGACCCCTCAACCAACCAATCTCATCCAATCTCTCAATCTCAAGGAGTTCGGCTGAATCAGGTGACAGCAACTAGCTAAGTCCATGGTTAGCAGCTTGATCATTAGGAAAACTGCAGCAGTTTTGGGGGATGCAACTGGACAAAACCATCTGGAGCTTGGAAAATTTTGGAGCCATTTCCGAAAACTGACTTGATGAACCAAGATCTGGATTCCAAACAATACGCAAAACAGTGCATCGTCCAAGAAAATATGGATGGATATAGTCCTTTAAAACTTAAACAAACACATGGCTTCAACTGCGAGAGGATTGCCAGAAGCTATGGAAACTAAAATGACGACTCAAAACGTTCCAGAATCTTCCAAAAAGTGTTGATTTGGATATTTTAAATGTGCCCAACTTATAGCGCTACCAAGGTCCTGCAAACGGGTGAGCCATGTAGTAGCAGAATGGACAAAACATGAGGGATCAACCAACCCCCGGTTACCAGCTGCCAGAAACGAGCGACGTATTTGCAGCCAGCAGCACGTTCTCCATGCCTCGGGGATCAGTACGCTTCACCAGTGTTGACCACGACTTGCATGACTTGCTGTCAATGAAAGATCCATAACGTATGGCACCCAAGGGATCAGATTTGTTTGATGGCTTAGAGGCTTTCATGGATATAGTCAACCGATTCGAATCTCAACAGACATGTTCCCGGTGAAGAAAGTGGAGAGAAATTTGTTGTAGAGAGGAAAACACCAGGATCCGAAGAGTCCGGAGTCTTTCTATTGACGTTCCTCGTCACCAAGAAGAAACATTCTGATCTTCATCTCTCTGGGCTACCATAGCATGCAGGCAGTGATGCCATTGTCCCCTCAAAGCCCTTGATAAATTGGTAGAGTACGTTGCCTTCGAACCGAGCCGTGTGATGAGAAAAACACCTGATAGACTCGTGGCGGATGGCTGTATCTCCTCAGAACTAGTGGCATACTCTGCTATCCAAAAACAAACGGGCCGGGACTTGACAATCTTAACGGCTTCCATCTGACAAAAGCTGAACTGCGTGTCTGCAGATTGGTTTTCCCCATGGATCAAGAACTGAACCTCTGAAATGCACACGGCTGAGCGATTGTGGTGGGTCCAAAACTATCCAAAACTTATTACCCTTTGCTGATCACCATCCAGAACCTGTGCTACCAAGACGCATGAATACAAGGACCACCAAAGGCTGGCATTGTGCATCTGCAAAAACATGGCGATGCGCATTCCAGCCACACCTCCAGCATTCTTTGGCTTGGAGCTCTGAATGGAATCCAAAAGGAAGGACACGCGCGCAGGCGCTGCCTCCATGCTAAAGCGACGCTGCGATTCACGGGCCGCCAGGCCCACTGGAAGCAGCTCGGAGGTGTTGAGATGTTCGAAGAAGTGTGGCAGTGAGGTCTGGGAAGTCAAGAGGTATCCGTCCACACCAGTCCTGCACCAAGATCTTGGAGAACTCCAAGGTGCATTTGGTGACAGACTCCTCCTTTTTCATAGGTAGGAGACCGAGAATTTGGCAACCTCTGGCTAAAGCTCCATTTGGCAACCTCTGGCTAAAGCTCCATGAATGGCACCAACATGCACCAACTAATACCGAAAATGCGGGCCCCTAAGCAGCTATAGGCTGGCTATGGCTGGCTTATGGGTTTAGAGCCTGGCTGGGGGTTACCAGTTATAGGTGGTGAACTAATCCAACTTATACCTGCTGGGGGCCATGGTGTCCCCCGTACGAGCCGGTCCCAACTGTATGTTAGTGCTGACGTGTCGGACACTGGTGACAGAATGCTGGAGCACACGGGACAATTGAGACTCTGAAAGTGATAGACTCCGATAGACGCACGTGACCTATCAACATTGAGGCCTTCGAAGCCAGCAACTGGTGCTGCACTGCAGCACTAGAACCATTAACCACTGACCATCAAGTATACTTAATCAATCTATCAAAAGAAAGCAATTAGCCACACCTATCCCCAACATCCGTCCTCAAAACGTGTTCCCCTGACACCAAACTGGGCACGCCCAGCGCTGACGCATACATGGTGCTCCAGCTTGGAGCCATCGAGGAATCCAAGACCACCTTGCTTGGATGCTCAGCAGCAGATTAAACACGTGACAGCCAACGGTACCAGGATGTATCAGGCATAATCAGGCAACAAAAGGAACATATGGAAGTTTCCCGAAACAGGGGACCCTCGAAATCACCCAGCCTATTGAATTTATAATAACAATAATTATACTAGTCTTTTTTTGGCCCCAATTTTGAGAAGCCCCCCACAGGATATTGGCTTGTCAAGGGCAAGTCTGCGACAAAATTGACCACTGAAAGGGGTATTGTCGGGGATCAAATGTGCGAGCAATGGGTAGTCATGGTCAATAAAACTACTGGAGATTCCTTTGAAATCTTCCCCCAGCAAAACGTGACTTAAAATTGCTGCGTGAACACCTGGACTAATCACACCTGTGCTCACAAATCACCAGCGTCTTGCCTGAGGCTTAGACCGACAAGTTTGCATTCAGCATGTGCTGATAGAAAGTCTCCTTGTCATAGGTCACCTGCATGTTCTTCGGCACCTGCAGCTGTGCATCCTCGCACACAGGAAACACCACCAAGCGCCACTGTCCGTCGCCAAATCGTTGCGACAGGGCGCGTTCGATCTGCGGGAAGTCAGGCGGTGGGCTATGACTTAGCTCCAAGGTCACCACGAAGGTACCTGGGGCTGTGACTTGCACTGTCCAGCTTGGCAAATCCAAGAAACGATTGCCTAAAAATCCAGTTGTGGAGCATCTTCATAAGTATTCTTGTTCTTCAAAAATGTGTTGTTTGTTGTTGATGTTGTTGTTGCCGTTGTGGTTGTTGATTTCTTTTTTGGTTCAGGGAAGCTTGAGACATAGCAAGGTTGGCAATAATAGCATATCTACCACTCTGTTTCGGCTAATTTTCCACACTTTCCTAGGCCAGACAGGGCATACCGGGGCCTAGCGGTCAATTCTCACACCCCTTCATCCGCTGAAAATGCCTGCGTGCTTAACCAATCCCCATTGGGAACTAGCAGTGGCCATTGGATTTTAGCATCCTTGACCCCCGTTTGCCATCACCAACTAATTGCCAAGTTAAGCATGACAATAGTGTTGGCCATCATCACCACGAACTATTGCTGCAACCATCACTAACTACTGTCTGCTACTGTTCACCATTGCTTATTGGTGCTCACCATCAAACACCACAATCATGATCATCAAGGCCATCATTGCAACACGTTTGAAAACACGTGTGGTCATTAAGCACTACCAACACAACCAGCATCCAAACTTCATCAGAAAACTCCTTCCTTGCAAGCAACCTGGCAGCTGGCCCCTGGGATGGGAGTGCTCAATCAGCAAATCCACCTCAGCGCTGTCCAGGGGTGTTGGCCATGCTGGTTAGTCCTGGCAAATTCATATAGGGTGTTTACCACTTCAGCGGTAGCGACTTCAAGAATCAAAATCACTATAGCCATAACTAATTAGTCGGCACTGCTGCAATGTTAGATACTGTAACGTTGCCTGCTGTAAGCATGGTTGATTTTGATTGGTCATGGTCTAAATCATTTAGGTACACCATTCATCATGATGAAAAACAATTTCTGGCTGGTGGCTTCAAACCCTGTGAGAAATATGAGTCAACCCACAAACCATTCTTTATCATTGGAAAAACACATGTTGAAAACCACCCACAAAAATTTGTAACATTTTGCAACCAGGGTGAGTTTGATGGTTGCACCGGCGGTCGATGCTGGTCCGCAACTGTAAAGCCACGGGTAATCAAGCCAACCAGCGGTTGAACACAGAAAGCTGATCAGTTGGGATCAGGTGACCAGCAGTGGCTTGGCTTTTTCATGGCCCGCTCCCTGGGGCCTTTCCTTTCACTGGTTCTTTTCGGGGGAGCTCCATTTTTTGCCAGGGATTCAAACTAAGGAACTAGAAGTGAAAAGTGCATAAAATCATAAGGTCATCCACCTTCGGGATATTCCTGGAATAGATTTGGGGCTCAACTTAAATCATTTCCGCTCAATGCATGACGACCAAGAACATACATCGAGCAGGTCTCGGCCGGTCAAATAGTAGAGTCTGTGTGCAAGTTGAGGTGATGGTTTCCTACGGTAGAAAGTATCGTTCAGCATCCCAGTGGGTCCGCGGTATTTGTGGCCAGTCCTGCTGCCAGCCTGACCGCTACCCACCGGAAGGCGGACGGCAAGTGGCACATGGGTTGGATCTGAACCCTTCAGAGCCACTGCAAAAGTGGCTACACTCAAACACTGTGCGGTAATTTGGTAGTTACTGCGAATTTATTACCGGTCGCCACCAAGCAAGCGCCCCTGTCAAAAAACAAAAGAAAATGAACTGAAAACAGCAGTAATCAAACCAAGGAGCATTCACAAAGGGTCGGAAAACGTGGACCATGGATGAACCAACGCGCTGCCATCGTGAGCGCTCCTTCTCAGTCAGGAAAATCACATGATCCGCCAGGGCCATAGCCTTCTCGGTGGTGTCCCGCTGCTCAGCGTGAACGCTACAGCGATCCAAGCGGAAGAAGAACCATATCAAGCTACCTTGGTAAGTCTTAGATACGCCACAAGAGCTGCTTCAGTTTGAGTGTTCGTTGGCCCTGATTAAACTTTTATGATACTTAATCATTGATCTTCTTGACGCTCCTCAACGTTTCATAATTTTCCCACTTGTTGGGCAAAACAAATGAGAAAAATCAGTCCACCGTCCATCAAGCTGCCTGCGTTGGCTTCCTTCCTGTAATGTGCCAGTGCTGAGGCCCAAATGTCTGTGAAGAACATGTACGTTTGTGCTCTGCCGACACCACACTCCGATGCGATCAAGCTCTGAAAGCTCAGATCTTTGGAGCCTTCAAGCTGGATCGAGAAGAATTTTGTGCCATCGCAAAGCTTCGCACTGATGCCCAAGCTTCTGAAGTCTTGTAGCAGTGGCCCATCTTGGAAAGCTACGACGTGTACTTCATAGCGGCCCAAGTGCTGTAACACCATGGCCATGTTGAACCAGAAGTCTGAGGCATCGCTGCCCGCGAAGCTGTGATGCAGAAGAATCACCGATGGGACGACGGGTCTGGCACAGCTTGGTCAAGGGTGAGGCAACCCCCTGGTTGATTGCGGAAAATCCCCCTGAGCTGGATGTAACAAGTAAAATAAATTGTTGAAATTGCATCTGTATTCCGTATTCCACCTAACGCGCACCTAAAGCTTCCCAATTTAGTGATCCCAATCAGATCCTTCACACCGTGTGCCCCCCGAGCCTTGCCACACTCTCCCTTTGGGCATCGAAGGGTGTGGCCCACCAGAGCTGGAAGGCCAGCTGGGCCAAGATCAAGCAGCCGGCAGCGGCAAAGAGGTTTCGCAAGCGACAGCAGCGACAGGCACCCAGCATGGGGCATGGGCGCCACCAAGGCCCCAAGAACGGGGCACCGAGGATGGCCTGGGGGCCTGGGGTTCCCCACCAAGGTGCACTGCTGATTTGTTTGATCATCATTAGCCGCTGCATAGTGGGTGATTTTGGGCATATTGCCTCCAGGATGCTCAAGTGTTCGGTGAATAGTCTGCAGTGTTGATGGGACGATTGGTCGCTAATAGGCTTACCATTGTCAACAACCCTAACTAATGATATAGGAAGCTGATCCTGGCTGATCCTGGCAGAATTGAATCTTTTTCTGAACTTATGGAGCTAATCATTTTGACCATATTCAGTGTTCTATATGTAGCAGTATACGTGCTTCCTGAAGTTGCGCGTAAACGCTTGCAGTTGCATCATGTATTCATGCCATCATGAGCTGCAACTGCAATGTCTGTCGGACGAGGCTGAATCGATTTCCCGTGGTGGCAAACAGGATGGTTTGAAAACAGTTTGCTGGCAATCAGAAACAACCTGGGGCATATATTCAGAAATGATGATCAACCAACAAATCATGACCCTGGTCAAAACAGCTTCATGACATTCATCAATATTAATGAATTAACGTGGTGAATGATGGATAAGGGCCAACGACATTAGCTGTTACCGGGTTCCAACCTGGGTCCCAACCTGGTCCTTGGCCAAACGCCACAGGTCTGCGCTGCCACCGAGAGGCTGAACAAGTGGCAGCCTCGGGAACTCGGGCGGTGAATCCTCTAGAGCGTAGTGGCCACTGCCATGTCAACTTGTGGGCTTAATAAGCTGGTTCATTGTTGATGATAGGGGATAGTAACCAACAAAAATAGTCGATATACCAACTATATGGCAGTTTCTCAAAAATGGGGGTACCCAAAAATGGAAAACAGCCATATAATTATGCTAGGTTCAATGGTGGTTGGCTATGGTTAATGGTTGTTAGTAGTTAAGAGTTGCTGGTGCCCTTCTTCTTACAAGGTAAACATTGGTACAAAAATGCTGGCAATATGGTGGTAAAACTGGCCAAAAAGGATTGGCCCTTGTGATTGAACGGTGAAAATTGAAAACTCCTTGATCTTACCTAGTATAAAACCACCAAAAAAAATCCAACATATTGTGTTTATATCTATGTATGCATCGGCGGGCTGCAAGGGACAAATCCTTAGGTCAGGTCTTAAAGTAAAACAGTAAAAACGCATGCTACGAAAGCTGTACAAATATCTTCTTGTTGTCTAATGTTTGCTGATTTTACAATAGCAATGACCATATTGCATTGCAGAACCCCACCATCACTACCACCGTGCTTGAACTCAACGCGCATTATGCGTGTTCAAGAAAATAGAGCCTACCTACACAGTCAAAGGTACAGAAAATAACAATGTAAAACTAGAATGCAAACCATATAAGCATATGATGACACATTACTTGGTGAACTATGAGAACACATAATTGAAACATCAGAACTACTATATGAAAACTAGTACACATACTATAGTGACAATGGTTTCCTCTCAAACATTGTGATTGACTACATAACATACCTTGGATTCCATTAAAGCAATGGTTGATCCCCTCTGGTAGAATTAAACTCCTGAGTTAAAGCAGCTGCTGGCTTACGGTAGAAACATGTAGACACCATTAGATCAATGGTCCGTCTTCTCTATGAATTCCAAGTATTTCCTGTAAAACCCTTACTTTCAAACAATGGTCTATTCCCTATGAGCCCCTTCTCTTCTCCATACAACCTTATACTAACCCCAGAAAGCTAAAAAACAATGGTTAATTCCCCATGAGCTATGAACCTTTTTCTCCCTAGAAAACCCTTTTAATAACCCTAGAAATCATTACAACAACGGTATATTCCTTAAATGTTTCCCATGAACTTTTTATCATTCCCTGGAAAAGACCCTGTGAAGAACCCTAGAAACCATATTGAGACAACGAACCCTTTGACAACACATTGAAACCCTGAATATCCGCTCTTGATCCCTATCAATCCCTTTATCAATCCCCAATCCCTATCAATCCCTAGTGATTTCAAATCCCTATCAATCCCTCATCCCTATCAATCCCTGAATTCCCAATCCCCCATCCCTATCAACCCCCATATCACTCCCCATATCAATCTCTGGTAATCCCTAATCCCTATCAATCCCTATCAATTTCAAATCCCTATCAATCCCTTATCCCTATCAATCCCTGAATTCCCAATCCCCACTCCCTATCAATCCTCATATCACTCCCCGTTAATCCCCAATCCCTATCAATCCCCAATCCCTAATCCCTATCAATCCCTATATCAATCCCCAATCCCTATCCCCATATCACTCCCTAAATCAATCCCTGTTACTCCCTAATCCCTATCAATCCCTATTAATTTCAAATCCCTATCAATCCCGACTCATCCCTATCAATCCCCATATCACTCCCTATATCAATCTCTGGTAATCCCTAATCCCTATCAATCCCTATTAATTTCAAATCCCTATCAATCCCTTATCCCTATCAATCCCTGAATTCTCAATCCCCACTCCCTATCAATCCCCATATCACTCCCCAAGTCAATCCCTGTTAATCCCTAATCCCTATCAATCCCTAATCCCTATCAATCCCCATATCACTCCCCAAATCAATCCCTGAATCCCCAACCCCCATTATCCCCTATTTTAACCCCTGGCACTGTTGGATTCCCACGGCACCAGCTACCGATCCAAGCGCGCACCTCGCACTGGGAATACTCGTACTCCGGCGCTTCCTTGGCTGCCGGTGGGGAGGGCGCTGGGCGCATCCTCGGGGTCTCGCTACATCCTGTGGAGGGACCAGGGCTCGTTGTTGGTTAATTGGAAGCCATTTTGAATGATTAATAGATGCTTAAATAATTTTTGAACCATTAGGAGTGACTGTTATAAGTGTGTCTTGATTATTAGATTTTGAGGATTCATAATGGTTCATTGATGGTTGAATAATGGTTGATTATGGTTAGAAATGGTTGATTGATGGTGAAGCATGGGATGATAACCAGCAGTAATGGGATTTGAGGGGATAAATGGGTTCATAGGAATTGATAAAGCTTCACAATCACCATTATACTGGTTAATTGAGGGTTAAAAAATGGGATAATGAGCAAAAATCATGGTTGGTTAATGGCCATTGATGGCAGGTCCAAATTACTACACCGCCATTTGTTTAACGATGAATAAACGGCGATGTACCAATCAAATATAGGGGGTTGATGTGGATCTCCCGTTATGTCAGTGGAGTTTTCTTTTAGTTGGACCTTCACGGCTCCACTGCTGGTATACCAGCAATAAACATATTTTCATGGGATGTCTCAAAATGTTGAACCCAGAAGTTATGGATTGAATCTATCACTCTTTTTGACTGCGCCCTAGGAGTGTTTCTCTCAAAACAGGGGTGCCCACAATCTTCCCACATTGACCATCTAGAATCATAAGCCAACCATTTTTTTGGGGTTCCCAAAAATGGCTTAGGAAACCACCAATTTCTGGAAGATTTGGAGCCAAGGCTCAGCGGAGCTTTTCTTGACCTGGGGAGCTGGATGCCTGGTAGGAGTCACTCCAGGGTTGCTTCGGAGGCAGCTCAAGGACTACAACCGATGGGGTTCCATAGTACTAGCATTGTCCTGATGGTACCCATCATGCTGCAAAGTGGTATCATGTTGGTATCATATGCTCTCCAATTGAATCGCGGATGGTTAAACTCTTGATCAACTGAGTGGTTGAAAGATTGATGTTGAAAGTGATGAATCCCTGGCCGTTGAACAACCGCCCAAACTACATGGTGAGCAAGGCACTGCCAATGAGTGGTGGGTATGTAAGCATAATTCTATACTTTTTGATGGCTTCAGCAAGTCAATAGCTTTAGGGGTCAGAATCCATCCTTGTGAAAACCCTCCTGACAACTGTTGGGTTGGTTCCCATCGAAATCCCGACCAATCACTTGTTAATTAGAACAAGATTTCTATTGAATCATGGTATGCCAATGACTTGTGAATTCATTGGTCACAGCAATTATGTAGTTTTTGTTGTTTACTTTTGGCTACTAGCCCGACAATTCATTGGGAATCTGGGATTCTCTTGGCTGCCAGTCAACTCTAAAACACGACTGGGCTTGTTGGAGACTGTGCCAAGGCCAATAGCCAAACAAAGCACGCCAAAGAATTGGCCATGGTGGTAAGCCCTCGATTCTGGAGGTCATTTGTACGTCTCAATGTGGATGTTTCTCATTCTTCATGTTGAGATTCCTTGGCGAGGTCAAAGTACGCCGATGTTTGGGACAGAAAATCTCCCATGGGCCTTGGTGCACATAGGTGCTCATACCTACCGTCTAGGAAAGTGACATGGTAGCACGGAAAAAAAAAACATCATTTATGGATGGTTTACCTACTGAAAAAATAGTGATTGCTTGAAGGTCAGATTCCCAAGGGCAATGATCCATGGGATGAGGACCCTGATCGACGATGATCGGTATCCGCTGAGGCCCGGGACCGGCGGCCACTTGCCATAGTCGAAGGGCTCGCCCTCTTCCAAGTGCACGTTGCAGTCACCGGTGTATTCGATGCCCACCTGACATGTTGAACTTTTCCCAAGGCCTTGATGGTTCCCTGCCCTTCCAATTACCATTATATATAATAGGTAACCCACCCAAAACAAACATGGTAGGAACTATAGCTGGTTACCTATTATCATGGCCACTGGAAACATACAGGTTGCCATTGAAACCACACATACGCTGGAAGTCTGTGGCATGAACTTGCGCATTACGAAGGTGTCAAATGTTACTGCCATCCCTTGAAAACAGCTGGCATATGCAAGCCCACACTGGGCCTACATGTGTACAGTTATAGAAAGGAAACGACTGGCACATGTGCAAAAACAGTTGCCATGAGTCAATGATTAAGCAACCACCAATTAACCATCAATAAACCACCAATTGACCATCTAATTAAGCTATCTGACCACCTGCATTCTATTTGCCAATGTTTTAAGAAACGCCAACTCAGGGAACCACAACCCCAGCAGCTGTGCACCTGGTCCACCCAACAAGTGGATTGTCGCCAGTCTTCGTTGGACCAACGTGTCAGTTCCACCTGCGGCTGAGAGGAGCTGACCCGGCGGTGATGAGATGTGCAAAGCTAGGATGATCTCTACTCTACTGCCTATATATAGTGGAAAGTGACCATGGTGAACGGGGGGTCATAGGGATAAAATGTTGGCAATTAACCGTGGTAACTGGGCTTAATTACTTGTGGTTAGTTTACCGAGCTCATGGCTTACTTACCTTTGTTATATCCCACACTCTTGCTGCAAATCCAAGAGGACTTTGATCAGGTGACGCAGCCAGATCAACTAGCGAACTTCCTGGTTGACTACCGTCGATCACGGTTGCTGACTATGGTCTTGGCTTGGAAGGATGATGTGGACTATCTCTCACACTTATTGTGGCTATATAATACGTGATACGGTATATGTACTATATATCCTATGTACTATATAAATAAATAAATAAACAAATAAATAAACAAATACGGGTCATTCATGAATTTTTGTTCGTGATGAGCACGGAAAAAATAGCATTTGGGTGTATTAGGTTCATTGCTGGCTGCAGTTTATGACGGCTGACGAAAGGGGGTCAGCCCTGCAGAAAGTTCCCTAGGTGAGCTTCATCCTGCAGCATCTTAGCACCCTGGGAGGTATAGCATCGACACAGGTGCATGTGTGCCATCCCAGACCCTCGGTGATATCTTGCAGTGCCGGGGGGGGCTTTTCTTTGGGAAAAATAGTTTTCTGGAAGAAAAAACATGTCCTCCTGTCCTGTCAGTTTACCCCCGTGAAGTTGTAGAGTATGTCAGAAACAACTTTTAGTGGCTATATGGTCAATCAATCATATCTCAAAAAGCCTAAAAAGCTGGGGTAGCAGCTATATTCCACCTAGACAACCATCGGCTAAAAACCATGGAACATGACCGTTCCTCGACTCACAAGGCGTCACCGCGCAGCAACTCGCTGTTTTTTGGATGTGCCATGCAGAACCGATCCCAATGGCAACTGTTGAATTTCTCATCTCCTCTGCTCCTATATATATATATATATCACCAAGACTGGAAACGGTGAAGTGCACCCGCTGCTGTCTCGGATTACCGCCATACCATGCGGGCTCCTGGCCAGCTATAAGTTGGTTTTAAGATTTCTAAGTATAATTCAGCTGGATATGCTGGATTCAACCACCAGCTACATGGAGCTGTATCCCAAACCTATTACTGCCGGGGGACCACACCTTATAGATCAAGTTAATATTGGTGAATATTGTATCGCAAGGGAGGCTGAACATACCCTCGCCATTCTTTTTTGATTTCAACCAGTTTAGTTATACAAAGGGGTACGTGTGCCCCAGTGTTTTTGCGGGGTCTTTTAGCGGGAAAAGATCCGCATCACAACTGCAACCGCCTGTGTGTTCTGCCCGCTGGCGAGCCCAAAGAGCCTCAGGAGGGACGAGGCCCCAAAGGACTCAGGATATCAGCAGAGGTACCCTCAACCATCCGAACGTATCAACATGAACAACACCAACGAAGTGATCTCTACTAAACATTATACTAAATATCTGTTGGTATATGATTCACTTACTAAATATCCATTTGCTTGTTTCTGGGCATCATTTGTATGATGTCATGTCTTCGAACCTATCTAAAATGTTAAGCTTCTGGCGCATATTGCATCCTCATTCCATGTATCTACTGTTGCTTGGCACTGGAAATGCATCGTGAAACAGCTCCGGGTCAATCCGCCACACTGAATCCTATGCACCAAGCTCGCACCTCACCTTTGAAAATCCAAACAAAGAGGGCACCCCTGGTTATAAGGTGGTTGCTAAGCCTGTAGATAATATAGCTGTATCTGCCATCACTGGTAGTTACCCTAGTTCTAAGCCAACTTGGCTGCCAACCATTGGGGGCTCACCTTGCAGTGGAACTGCCATGCTTAGGGTCCACCAGTGCCACCGAAGCTCAGTGCAGCAATGGCCAGCAGAATGGTGACGCCTCAGAGCTCACTCCGGAGGGCATGCGACGACACACAAACCGTTCACGGGCATAGGAAAATAAGGGACTAAGGCTTGCACTGCTTGGTGGTTGAACATGGTTGAACCACCTTTTGCCTTTGCGTGGCGCACAGAAGTGAATCTCGCGCATTGCGTGAATTCGAGGCTCATATGTAGGCTGAGCTAGCCTGTCAACAGTGCGGCACCATCTGTACCATCAATCTCGAGGACTGATCTGGTGGCCACGCACTGAATAGCTCTCTGGTAGAACGTGTCCACCAGGGCTCCAAAAAACCCAAACAGGTCCGGCCATCCTGAATGGGGTCGGCTGGGTAGTGCCCATCTGTCCAAACACTCGCTGAGTGCGGGCAACCACCGAGCAAAACAAAAGATTCGGGAGAATGGTTCTCCACCGTGGAAATCGACCGACATCACTTCCTGACTGTACACGTCATCAGAGGCCAGTAGCTGCCAGAGAGGAGCCAGGAGCTCAGAAGACGTCGTCGACGATCCAGCATCGAAAGCGACCGGTCCAATGGATGCCCAAGCTTGTTGAAGGTGTGTGCCATGTAGCGCCAGAGTCAACCAAGCGCCAAAGGCGTCAAGCTGCCGAAGAGAGGCAGTAGTCACAACTGGGTCATGTGTCTGCGGCAGGCGCCAACCAAGACCGGGATCCACAAGGGAACCCAGTAGGACGTTGGAGGTGGCCAGTGCAATCCAGTGCTCACGAACTCGGGGGTGTGAAAGATCGTTGCCTGGGCCAAGACCCATGTTGAAGGCATCCCTGAAATCCACAGCGAACCCATATCTCTGGGCCGCATGCTCGGACAGAGCATGGAGAGCGCTCAGCGTCTCAGGTCGCAGCCCGAAACATAGTACCTGAAAACGTCCATGGAGGACGGGCACCGGAAGGCTCACTGAACTCAAAGTTGACAATGCCGAAAAATCAACGTCGAGAGCAGGAGAAGACGGGCGGTGTTGAGAAATCCAGACTCGAGCTCGCTCAACAGGTTGTGCGTAAGCCGGGTCCTCAGCAAGCATGTCCACATAGTCGTCCAGGTAGTCCAAGTCCACCTCACACACCGGTCCATCCAAAACGGGCGAGGGGGCTGCTAAGTCATTGAGCACCCAGTCCATCAAGATGCACAGAGGGTCATCAGGGGTGGGTGGAGCATTGGGAGGTGGCGGCCAACACTTGGTGGGTGCACTGAGCTGCCATTGTGCTCGGGTCGGCAACAGCGGACCTTGAAGGCGAACAGCAGGTTGCCGGTAGGTATTTCTGGTCGTCCGCATAGAAACCGTGGCCACCGCGTCAATCTCCTCAGTGGACATCGGGAACATGACCTCTTGAAGCAATTGCAGGCAACCAGTACGTCCGTGCAAATGTTGGCGCAACTTTTGGCTGTTGCCAAATGACTTGAGACAACCCATGCAAGTCGTTGCATGGGGCATGTAGTGGCGGGAGGCTGTGTACACGTTATGTTGTACCTTCTGGTGCACTGCCAATGCCTTCTTGGATTCAAAAGCTTTGCCACAGGTAGCACATCTAAAGGGCAGTGCAGGACTGACAGGGATTGCTACAGGTTCAGGTGGAAGGCTAGCACTCTGTCGGGTCCACATGGAGTGCCAAAACTCAGCTTTGGCTCTGAATTGACGAAGGATACAAGCCCTCTTCAGAGCCCTGTGACAATGCCCCTTCCATGTGTGCGGTTGAGCTCGAATGAAATCAATCCACTCCTGCAGATGTACATCCGGCGATGGAAATGTTGCCAGGTTGGGGTTGTGTTCCCGCAGCCACTGAAGTGCTCCTACAGCTTCTGCGAACCAGCCTGCGGCGTGGGTGGTCCATTGTTGGTGCAGCAACTGCCACAGCATAGGAGGACAATCAAGGCAAAGCTTTTTCAAGTGACGCAAGCGCGCCAGCATGATCATATCTCTGGCATCAGGCTCTTGAAGGACTGACCACATCTGCAGATCAGTAACGTGCGCTGAATCCCGACGATTCAAACGATTGCAAACTGTTCGATAAGTCTTCACAACAAAGGCTTGCAACTTGGACAGCAAAAGTGGCGGCAAGGCCA
>VSDK01026577.1:24803-41561 GCA_009767595.1 Symbiodinium kawagutii
GAACCGCTGATGTACGCGGGCACTGACGTGGCAAACACTCTGGGTCCAGCATAGACTTGGTGTGGTACAGCTACAGTGACCAGGACAGCCCTCCGAGCCTGATTGAGGCC
Source organism: Symbiodinium kawagutii (assembly GCA_009767595.1). Lineage (NCBI taxonomy): Eukaryota > Dinophyceae > Suessiales > Symbiodiniaceae > Symbiodinium > Symbiodinium kawagutii. The sequence goes on from VSDK01026577.1 coordinate 24,914, forward strand.
TTGCTCAGCAAGTACGTGTAAGCATGGTTGTGCAACTTCACGCAAGCGAAGGGTGGGTTGAGGCATGAGCACATGATAACTCGTCGGAGCTCGGGGATGGAGGACCCCATTCCAAATCTGTGTGATCTCATCGTGCCAATCATCTGAATGAGCATTGACCACAACATTCCTGGGCACCTCACAGCGATTGTAACGACCATGAACGATGGCCCACACACATAAGTATATGCGGGTGCCTGCTGGGGTCGCAGAAATGGGATCACCCAGCTCCTGGTTGGCATCGCCCGAGGCATTGGTGACGACATCAGAGATGTCGTCGAGCTGGCCTTCAGTCTCTGGGCTGGGAGGTGCAGGGTCCGCTTGTAAAATGTCCATGCAGCTGTCTCCCGTAGGTGACGGGTCAGCAGGAGGTACCAGGATGCGAATAACATCCCCATGCAAAATCGGATGCAAAGTAGCATCGGCCAGGTTCCAGGATTGGCCATTGTGCTGGACCAAGCAGGCATGGTGGTGCAGGGCACAAAAGTGGCTGACCCTTGCAGAAACCAAGGCTTGCAAGCGATGAAGCTGATGGGACACCTTGCGTATCTTGCGTACCGTGTACGGGCGCAGGGTGGTACCGGCTGGCCCTGCAGTGTGCACCACTACATCGAATACGACCAATCGGGATCCAGCATCGATTTGATCGTCCACCGTTTGCACTATCCATGGAGTGATGTGGGAAGGGATGCCTGACAAGGATCCGAACACCGGGTGCACAGCAATGACATGTTGTCGTGGTATGTGGAGAACGAGTGCGATCTCATGTAAGCACCTGACTAAAGGTCTTGTGTTCACGCGGGCTTCAAGCCACGTTTTGCCCCGTCGCATCAAAGCCACTGTTGCATCATGTCTCTGGTGACGGTGCATGGCATGTTGCATAAGGGTGGTGACATCAGTGGCTGTCTGGATTCTCTCATCGGAACCATCTGGCAGAGGTGCAGTACTCCGGGCTTCCAGCAAATCACCTGGACAAAACCTCACATCTCGGGTGTCATCACCTGGATCCCATCTATCAACACGATTGTGAAGGAGGCACATAAGATATTGATGTTCCAGGTTCAAGGCAGCTGCAAGACGACGGATGCACTCCAAGACGAAAGGATGATCACATACTTCCGGCAAAAGGGTTGCACACTGGAACGAATTGTCATGAGTGCTGCTGTCATGTTGAAGATGGATCAAAACTGGCACACAACCACTGAGACAGGATTGATGCAAGATGACATGTGCAAATGCGGAGTCAGAAACTGTGGCGGGATCTGCGAATCCAACCATATGAACAGCAAATCCACGATTCCGATCCCCGTATTGGAGCCAAGGATCGAAGATAGCATCTTCCCAGTAATCAGCGTTCTCTGGAAGACGAACAACCACAGGGTTGAAGCACACTGGATGTACAGCGGGGTCGACGAACCATACCACCACTCGCTGTTCGGTGGGCAAACCGCCCTGAGAAACGCTATGCTCCCATCTCAACCTCAGCAGATCGATCACTGGCGGCCGTGACTCAAGATGATCATCAGGAGGTGAAAGTCCAAGGGTCGGCCTGCGCGGGCTACGGGTGCGCGTGCGGCGTCCACCCCCAAACTGCATGAAAACGGTAGTGTCGTCACCACCTGTGGGGGCACCTTGCCCTGATTGGGTAAGATGAGATGAGCCAGACTCAGGATAGGCTGATGAATCATACGGACAGCATGGCAAAGGACGGCATACTGCATGACCGACGTGGTCACGTGCAACGGAAACAACATCGCTGGGGAAAGCCACATCCCAGCAAAGCTCTCTGGCAGGGTCCCATGCAGCTGCAGGGGTACGTGTGGAACGGAGTTTCCACGGCTTGTCACACCAGGCTTCAAGGTCATGGTGGAAGATTCTGACCTCAGCTGATTGTGAACAGGCGGCATGGCAAAAACGGAGTGAGATTTGATCATCAAATCGCAAACGAGAGGGAACGGATGCAACGGATGCACGAGAGTTCTTCAGTGCAGATCTCAGCGAATGCGATCTACGGACAACTGGTGTTACAGGATGTGTGACATGGCGGAGTCCCCAAGCCAAATCACACGCCAACTCTTCTGCACCCCAAGTTGTCTTAAAGTCACTGGCGTCAATCACGGTGTGACACCACTTCATCACAGGTGTCAAAAGGCCATCTATTGGTGGTTGCGCTAAGCAGCCCTCCTTGCGGTCTAGTTGCCCGCTCCACCAAAAGGCACCATAGATGCAGGTAAGGCCCCCCCGGCGGTGGCCACTGGTTCCGCCGCAGCGGCGGGTGGCGCTGGTTCCTTGTCCTCCATGTCGTCCTCCTGAATGTCGATGACGTCCCCATGTGGGCCGAGACGTCTTTTCTTGTTCTTCATCTCGTTGATCGACGCCTCGCAGTTGCTGGATAGCTGCAAGAGGCTCTGCGACATCTGTTGCATGTCCTCCTTGATCTTGTTGGCCGATTGAGGTGCGAAGGCTTCCTCGTCGGACAGGTCCTCTTCCTTGACAACAGAGCCACTGGAAGCCATCTCCTGCGAACGATGCAAGGTTTCCCTCGCAATCTTGAGCTGCTCGGCCGACTTGACAATGGCCTCCTCCAGCTTTTCGTCCTCCGCCTCGAATTCGGCAACATATCGCTGCCATCGTTCGACAGAGGATTGAACGTGCTGCCGCCACTTGATGTGGACGTTCATGCGAGCATCCTTGCACTGTTGATAGTGTTCCTTCGCTTTCCCCAAAGCATGCACTGCGGAGTGGAGCTGTTTGGTGGCATTGCGACTGGTACTTGAAGTCGCTGTTTGGACTAGCCCCTGAACATGTGGGGGAAGTAGTGCCGCAACTTCCTGGGATCGTAAGGCCGTGAGCAATTGCTTCATGCTGGGGTCGGCCGTCTCGGTGGCGGGCTCGGTCGGCAACTGAGCCCGCTTCCAATCTGGCTCTGGTGGCAAGCCCTGTTGCTTGCCTTTGCCCTTGCCTTTCCCTTTGGGCTTGGCTTTGCCCTTGCCTTTGCCAGCACCACCACCAGGATTCCTTGTGGTATTTTGCGCAGGTCGAGGTGATTGGGAACGTCCCCGATCCTGCCATTCTGAATTGTGCCAAGGGCTGGATTTCTGAGACCCTTGGTAGTATCGTTGTTGATACGTGCCTTGAGCACCCCTGGGGGAAGGTTGATCCCAACCATCCGGGCACACAGGACATATTCGGTGCGCAGCTTTGCGCCATTGTCGACAACCCTCGCACCACCAGGGAGGAGCCTTCGTCGCCATCTCGTCCTTGATGTGGCGAAGATGATGAGGATCTCGCGAATGGTGGGCCTTGAGAGTCCGATGTATAAGCCGCAATTGCTGAGGTCGGAGGGCTGTCCAGCCTTTCCGATGCAAATGCAGTCTGAAGCGAGCCCCAGCCCGCTTGCGTCTTGCTGCTCTCCTCTGTGTAGCAGTGGCCGTACTGACAGCAAGCCGTACCAATCAACACCAGAACGAGGCAGAAACGCATAAAATAGGAAAGTTGTGCCCGTGTGGTCACTCCAGGGCGTACCAGTTCAGAGGACACACAACGGGTAAACGTGAAGGCACCAAAGGAAGCAGCTATGGCGCCCGTGGGTACGGAAAAGACCTACCCACTCAGGTTCTACCTACCGCAAGGGGGGCAACCCTTAACGGCAGGATGGAGCCGAGAACCTTGGTTGAACCACCCCTATGAAAAATATGCTTGTCAACCAACCATTTGTTAATAATCACTAGGGAGCATAAAAAATGTTTAAAACTACCGACCAATACTCTCTCTCTCTCTCTCCATCGCTATCGGATCCACTCCGCCCCAGCCGTGCTGAGGAGCGAGAAAAGGGGCCAGGCGTGTGTAGCACTGAACCTCTACTCGAACTAACTTCGCAATTGTGAACATAATCATAAATATGTACATGGAAGTTGGATGATCCTGAAATAGAAAACCTACGGGCCAAAGAAGGGAAGATCTGGCTAAATCAAGTATGTGCAAAGTGTATGGCCGCTCTCACTCGTGTCCACCAAGTACAGGGGCAGGTAGAAACTTCCAGAAGCAGAAGGTTGCGTTTTGCCCAGTCCAAACTTGTCGGCAGCTCATTGAAAATGAAATTGTAGAAGCCAGAGGGGGACCAATACACATGGGTATAATTACATCTAGAAGTACCAGCTACTAACTCTTACATAGAACTCCAGCCAGGCACGCCTTCAGTGGTTTGCTTCCCCCAAGCTGAAGGAATTGAAGGATGTTTATCCCCAGGGCACGCCTTTCTTCCTGTATATATGAACCGTTAGTTTGTGATTATTCTGTATCAGGATGGGCGTGTAGGCACATAAATTTCCACATGGCGTGTCTTAAAAAGTCTTAAACAATCATCACTTGTCATCATTTCTGACCACGAATGGTCACCCATCGACTCCTCTCCTGCCTGGCTCCCGCACCTAGAGCCACAACTTCTCGAGGACTCAGGAGCTCCTAGGGCCAAATCTGCCCTTGAAATGAGGTCCGGCTACCCCTGGAGATCAAGCCATCACTAGGTTTCACCACTAGGTTTCGCAGCTCCAGCAACCAACTTCAGTTGGTTTCACCACAATTTTCAATGGCGTCAGCTCACGAGTGTCTTCATGTGGGTCTGATATGATCTGATGGGCTCGGGTAGCCGACCCCGGTCATCTTCATTCAGAAGCCTGGATCTGCAAAGGCTCGGGTCAAATAGGTCCCAAGCCATGGGCATGGGGGCAAGCCATGGTCTTGACATCTTCAGCACCCAGGTGGGTTCTATTAGAGGAATTTTCAGCTGATCTAGTAATTCATGGGTGGTATCTAGTGGTATCCATACTAGTGGTATCTAGTGGTGGTTCCCGGCGACTTCTTATTGATTACTCTCTCTCTCTCTCTCGCCATCGCCATCCCGCAGGGTCGGCTTATGCTGATTATTGCCCTTGAGATGAATAATTTGATCCCAGTCTCCGACAGAAACGGGCAGCATGCGTAGCAAAGAGCTGTGAGTACACCGCCGGCCATGCATACCTCAGTGTTTGAGTTGATAGTGGCGAAGCTGTTAACCTTGTCCTAAGAAAAGCCCCTGGCAAGTATATAATTCAGTTGGTTTCGGGCAAGGATCTATAGTAGTTCTGGCACACCCACACGTTTTCCGTCCATGCCATGCGCTGGCATAGATGATATCCAAAATTTGCTTGTACCTTTCAAAGCAGCTGGTTTCGTATTCCAAATCGTGATTCATTCAACTTCCCGGGGATGCCCACCGAACAGAAAAAATACGGTGATCATTTCAATTGTTAATTCAGTATTCTGAGGTGCCATTGGAGTATCATCCGTCTGACAAAAATGGACGATAATTAATTAAGGATGATTAAATGATGACTGAACCATTGGGCATCTAGCAACTACCAACCATCAAACGACATTCGGTTGCATGCAACTGCTCGGTTTTTTCTAGGTCACTGTCTTGGTGAAAGGGACGATCCATCCATATCCATCCCGGTATCGGCAAGACTTGGAACTTATCCAGAAGCAATCAACAAAAAACTGCAGGCTTCCAACGGATGGTTGCCAGTGTTTTTTTCTAGCTGAATGCTTCCAGGTGTGCTTGCAAGAGCTTCATGCTTCTATGAGGTTCACATTGAATTCAACATGATCTAAAAATGGTGTTATTTTTTTTTCCAGGGTGGTCTCTCAATAGCTGGGGGTGCCCCCAAATCATCCAATGTTCACCATTTATAGGAATCAGAAATTTCGGGGCTCCATTCTTTCAGAAATCCCCTATTTTTGTTGGTTCTTATCCCCTATTTCGAAACCACTACCCCCAAAGAAACCAGCACATATTTAGTATATCCCCCATTTTTGCTACTTCTTATCCCCTAGGATCAACCTTGATCCCCAAAAAAACCACCAAAAAATTGGCACATCCTCAGTTCCCGATCATCCCCCATAGTTAGTATGTCCTCCATTTTTTGCTACTTATCATCCCCTATCATCAACCAGCGCGGTGCTCCGGCACCAAGGTACTGGACCGCACCATAGGGGCGCCGAGGCTGCTGATGGGTTGGATCCAGGTGGAACGATGGATGATCCATACATGGATGAACGCTCATTAGATATGGATAATAGCTGAATACATGGCTGATTTTGGCTGATTTTGGCTGAAGTTGGCTGATTATAGCAGATTATGGCTGATAGTTGTGTGCATTAGAGCTGTAAATCCACAATGATCGGCTAGATATAATTAGCAATTAGATGGTCTGCCATTCCACCATCATCCGCCTACATACTCCACGATGCCCAAATATTTGTAGATGATTTTCGCATATCTCGCTCTCTCTCTCTCTCTTGCCATCCGTTTAGATGATTTCCCTATGAGGACAAAGATTTTCCGTTACTATACGTTAGATGCACAAAGGGTAGTGTGGTGCATTCATTGTCGCCAACTGCGAATGGCGGTGAATGGCAGTCAATGAAGGTACACTGCCAAGGTGATTCGAATCGACATCCAGGATGATACGGCACCATTTGCAGAACCATTCCCTATCCTTGCAGTTGCCTCGACAATCGGCAACCAGTGAACCCCAAGTGGGGATGATTACCAACATTATAGGTAACTGGAGGGGTAGGGGTTGTTCATCTGCCCGGTACTATTTAAAGGAATTGGCCTTTCATGGGCAAACCCCTTTGCGAATTCTGTGTATCACATGCGGAACTGTTGCATAGATGATTTCCTCAGGAAGTTCCAAGATTGAATGCGTTCAACTGAGCGGTTTAGCCATGTCGCAATGCTCCTGCTCTCATCAATTGGATTCGGCAAAGTTAGTTTCACCTTTTGCTTGCAGTTACCAGGCCACTGTAGTCTGTAGTTGGTAACCAGCTGGGTTCTATCACTGTTGTTTGGGCTTGGTTACCTACCATAATGAGACCTCGAAGCATAGGGTAAAATAGTCGCTTAAACCGGACTCAAAGTCTGAATCAAGCCTTGGAATTCAGAGTACGCAACAGGTTCGAAACGGCCTTTCTTTTTAAATCCGACCTTTGGGGAAGCGAAGCACTTTAACCTGACGTGGACACAGTATCGAAGGGGAGGTCAGCCCTGACCCTTCATGGGGTATAACCAAATCATCGTTGCTTTTGATGGCTAATCCCTCCAAAATGCAAAGCAATGGATGTTCTAAAGTGATCATTCCTGGCTACATGTGGCTACTACATCTTGGAAATCAGCCACTATCATTGGTGCTATGCACTCTTATGATCAACCAATTGTTCACTACAATTGCAAAACATGAAAATGACTTGTGATTAAATCAAATCCTCACCTTCCATCCAAAACCAAACCAATTTGGTAGCTCCTTGCAAGAATCATCCAAGAGAAACTTGTGGGTGGCTCTCAAAATCGGGGACCCCCCAAATCATCCAATATTAATCATGTATAGCAGTAAACCAACCATTCTTGGGGGCTCCCTATGGCTTGAGAAACCACCATGTGGGACAGAAAGCCACATGAGATCATGCCACATGTTTGCCATCCTGACCTATTACGATCGCAGGTTTAGTAGGGAAACCGGTCATCTTCAAGCGCGAAATCCACGGAGCCATTCTCCTTAGCTACAAAAAATACACAGCAATTCATCCCTGTCGTCCATGATTACCTACAATATCTGTTTCTAGGCATGTAAAAAAAAATTCTGTCAACAACCGCCATCAACCACCAAACGAATCCAGCAACCATCAGTCACCATGATCAAACATCACATCGCAGGACCCTCTGGTATAACATGGCTGCCTGCGTAGTCTTTACCTATTGGGGAATGGGCATGGCTTGCAGCTGGCCAGCCGATTACCACTTGGTAATCAGCCACAAACATCAGCAACCACTGATTTACCGATCATGCTACCATCGTAATAGGAAACCAGCTGATTTCTACCATTGTTGGCTGGAGTTGGTTACCTACCATAATGAAGACTGGAAAGGTAGGGATATATTACTGTCACTATCTGTCAGCTACCCAATACAGTAAAAAGCGAGGTTGTTGATTAACTCTGGTGCAATATTGGTTCTTATGCTAATTCCCCATTCATTGTTCCCATGGCTGGCTTGTGGATTCGAATCTTATGAAAAGTATTAGTCGACCAACCAATCACCTAGCAATACCAGGGAAGATAGAAAATGCTGAAAACACCAACCGAATGGTTAACAAACAGTTCAATACCCCATAGACCTAGCTATCAGCATTCGCCTGTGCTGAACTGCACGTGCCCTGGGCCCTTGTTTGTCTCGCCGTTCTCGTGAGCGCTCCCCAGTGTGTGGCGATCCAGCGATCCGACCATCAATGGTGGGAATAGCGATGCTTACTTCATTGAATGAAGTACTCGATCAATTACTGTTGCTATATCAACTTAATTACATTCATGATATAGTTATTTATTGATTCATAGCGACAGTAATTAAGTGATGCAATACTTGTATTGAATGCCTACCACATTAAGCCAAATCAATCATCAATCGAGGTACTTAAAAATAGAATAATACTCTATAACTCTACATATGTCCGTGTGTGTGTGTGTGTACGCACTGGCCAACAATATAATGACAATATACCATACTCGTAGGAAACTACCAACAGTAACCGCAGCGATATTTATTGCCATTTGAACATAGGAACACTTGAGAAGCACTAGGAGAGAGACATGGGTGTTTCTCAAATTGGGGCGCTTACCCTTACCCCAAAAATGGACGGAGTCTGATTACAGAGAAATGATTAAAGGATGATTCGCGGGCACTCCTGCTCTAAGAAACCACCATATGGGTGCAATCTGCGTGGTACAAACACATACTGTATTACCAGCAAGAAAACACTATGACAGTATGACATGATGCGAAGTACCCGCCATCATTGGGAAAAGACATGCATAATTAAAACGAGCTCTACTCAACCACAATCAGTCACCATCAGGCATCAGTGGTACATCGTATCAGTGGTACATCGTGAACCTCCTGATGTTGACATCTTTCCTTGTGGGTGGCCTTTGTCACTAAGAGCAACCCAAGTGATCTACGTTGAGCACCACACACACACACCACATCCAAGTTCGCAAACAAACTACCTCGGTGCCATTAGGCGCTGAATCATCTTGGTCAGGCGAAACTCAGTGATTAGTAGATTAAACCGACCTTGTTTTCTGGGCACTTTTTGTCCAACCTGACCCTTGGATTCTTCGCATTTTCGAGTAACCTGCTGGTTCCCGCCACTGGAAATCACGCCACTGAACTTACTGCTACAAACATCGGCATCTGAAACTCGCCGATTCTTGGAACTGTACACGGCTTTTGCACTGCTTAGTCGCCACTTTAGGGCATTTCAATTTTCGGCCCAGCCAAAACACCTTCAAACGCTTAGTGCGAGATGGGAAAGCAGCCTGATTGGTAAAGGTTGGCTTCCTCAGTTTCAGTTTTCTCGGGAGGAATCTGCTACTGCAAGGCCACGAGGCGAATGCAACAAATTTAAAGGAGAGATTTCAACCATTCCCTGGGCTTCAAGCACATAGATCCTATCAATTCAACCAGCTCATCATGGTAAAAAAAAATATTGAAACAATGATACCCTTGGAATCCCAAGGCATTACTTCTGGCAACCTCGGGATGTTCAACTACCCCATTTGGTACATTATGTTGGGAATAGATCCATAGCCACACGCCTGGTTGGTGGCTGTAACCAAATCCCAAAAATGAGTGAATCAATCCACCATCCCACATGTTGGGGATGTAAGAAGTTTAAGAAAACCACCAACTAACAGTTGTTTCACCATGATTATTGTTGATGATCCCCTGTTATGACTCACTTTTACCCTCTAGCAAACTGACCTGGAAGCTAAAATCACCATTTTGGACAGGTAAACCAGCTATAAATAGTGGATGTTCCACTTGCAGGTTAGTTTTGAGTGTAAAGGCCAAAAGCCCTACATAATAAACCTCAAGAAACCCATCAATTCCAAGTGTTCTCTGTGTCTCACGGCAGGCAAGTGATTCATGCTCTCCTCAGGCCAATTTCACCTGGCGCAAGTCCGAACAGGTGGCGCCCGATATCGTTCACACAAGGCAACATCGCTCACACAAGGCAACATCGTAAACGATGAACTCAACCAGGAGTCTGGAAAGATGGGTTAACCACAAGAAAATCTTTCATCATTTGTATTTAGCCATGATTGATGCAATATATAACTTCACATGGTCAACCACATGAGCATTGAAATATTGAAAACAATATCTTTTGCCAGCATCAAAAAACCAGTGCTGATTCAAAATGCAAGAATTGATCAAGGTAAACATACATCCATGACTTATCAGGCCGTTGATGGTCCGACTGTCGGGATGCTCAACCCATTTTTGGGGCGTCTTGACACCATTTTTAAGGCCCTGAATCACTGGCAGTGCATACCAGCGCCCTTGCAAAGTTCATTGAAGGTGAACCCCAAAATGAGAATGTTCGAGAATGGGGACTCCCTCAGCAGTTCAGCCTCCAACATGATGAAAATGGGACCGTGGTTGACCAGGATCAACCAGCTTTTTGTTGAACATCAGTTCATTTTTAATCAGTTGGTGCTTTCGACCCGTATGACATATGAAAAAACATAGTCAGCCAATCAATCATTTGTCAAAAGAAAAAAAATCAAAACCACCAGCCATTTAATCATTCATTTCCAGCTCTTTGTTCGTGTTCAACTGTATCTCCGGCTCGGGTCTAGCCGAAGGCTAGTGGTCAGGTCGGAGCAACAGTTCAGCCAACCAGTGACGTCACCGAGAGCACTGTCTGAATACACCAAACTTAATTGGATACAACTATATGAATCCAAATTCCAATACCTTTGTTGATTAAGTTTAGCATCGGCATGCCTCGGCACATGAATGGACTGCCCGACAGGTAGCCAGCCTTGCCTGCAAGGCAAATGATTCACAACCGTGTGCCGCTACCAGAAAACATCATACATCCATCACCACCGGTCAACGATTGTTGCCCCTGTCGCTGATTCATCCCCATGTTCTCCGTACAGAGTGGTAACCCCTCTAGGTATCGGTCAAGTCTCACTTAACTAAAAAGTTATATCAGTGAATCAGCCATAAATGATCATAAATGGTAGCTACCGTAGTTAGAAGCCAAGTTGACTCGCTGGGGACCCTAATTCTCAACTAATGAGTGAACTCATTGGGGGTCCCCGCTCTGAAGTTGCTGAGTAAATTCCCGTCATCCCTTTCAAACATGCCCAAGCTTCGTCCTTCGCCTGTGGATGGCCCTTGGTACCTTGACTGCGGCGTGCTGACAAGCGATGTAAGCAAATGCACGCATGGAGGGAACCCCACAGTTATGGGTGGCTTGTTACTGTTGATGGTTTACATCAAGGATGATTTCGGGGGTACCCGTATATTTTGAAAAAACACCCAGATAGATATAGACATATAGATACTAGAGAATGATTTGCACAATGTGAATATCATATACAAAATTGAAGATATACAAAGACTATTCATAGATGTTGAACGCTGGACATGAGTAATGCCAAGGAAACGACTAGACTAGAAATGACTAATATAGGTGTTTCTCAAAATAGGGGACCCCCCAAATCAACCATTACTAACCATTTACAGGAATAAACCATCCATTTTTGGGCTCCCTATTTGAGAAGCTACCTTTTGATGATGTTCAGTTCTGTTCTCTCACTGCTTTTTCACCCGTAAGCTCGCCTTCTGGGTCATCACCTGCAAGCTGTGACTCTGCGTGTCCGACTGAACTCCTGCCTCGGTACTTACCTTTTTGCATTCTCCCTGATATCATCTTCTTCAGTGGTGCACACAATCGAAAAGTACCACCACCGCAAAAAGTGATATAATGGAGGAGGATGCAAAGGCATGTACCGAGTCTGACACATAGAATCACCGATAATCACAAATAACCAACCTCAGAACCCATCTGCTTCTTCCATCGCTTCCTATCAGGCTTGGCAGCCCATTTCAAGCCAACGCCTCACGGCCCGTGGCAACAGCATCGGCTCTGACGGCCCGGCATCTTCAAGAGCCTCCAGAACCTTATCACCGTGGCGTTGAAGCAATTCCTTCTTGACGGATTCATGGTGCCCAGGGTGGTGCTCTCCTCGACCACTTCAAGTTGTACTAAGCTCCCTGGTGCAGGCAAGGGCCTGGATCTCTTCAGTTTGTTGTGCTGTGGCATCGCCGGGGCCAGGGCCCCAGCCTTCACACTCTGACGGCGTTGATCCATTTGCAGGAGAAGATCTTCACTCAGTTTCTGAGGGAAGATGTGCTCCTGCAAACAGAAGCGTCGGAGCGGTAGGTGAAGGAAGAAGGGCTCCATCTGCCGCTGGACCCTCGCATTGAGACTTTCCCTGACGATCTGCTGAAACTGAGTGGTTGGTGCAAGGCTGAGGTTGAATGGGCGCCACTCTACCTCGGCTGCACCAACCACTCAGTTTCAGTAAGGACAAAAAATGACCAAAGTACAGGGTGGACCGCAACCTGCTGGAGAAAATAAGATGGTATGAGCCATGCTCTGCCGAGCCCTGAGGCCTCTCCAAAGCTTTCAAGGGCTGGCAATGTCCCAGATCAGGAACATCTCATGGTCGTTTTGGATCTCGTTCCAAGCATCCAGGTTTTTGGATGCGAATGGGTAAGGAATGTTGGCGCATGTTGCTGCGCATAGACCAGCCGCATGTCGGAACTCCTTCGGACCTTGTGGCACTTCGTCGTGGCCCGCTTCACTGCGTGCTTGTCTTGCCATCCTTCATGAAGGCCTCCCCTTGCGCCGCATGGACACGAGGTATACTCTCCAAGCGCCGCCGATTGCATCTTGAAGGAACATGAAACTGGGGATTTCCTGCGGCTCTGTGAAGTGATCCCCTGACCCTGTACCCCCTTTCACTTCAGGGGCTGATGTGCAGAAACTGAGCCCAGGATGTACCAGGGATCAAGCGACCATAGCCAAGGGCGGCAAACTTCCAGGGATCGGAGGATTTGGATCGAGATCAGGAAGCAGGGAGCTGTTCCACAATGCGAATCACCATGAACCATCATGAATCATCAATGCAGGTCAGTGACCGTAGCTAGGTGGGGAAACAATCAATACTAACAAATATACGGCCATGAACATGATTTTCTCCACTACGCCATAGGCCTCTCTACAACAATTTGTGGTTGGCTGGCATGGGACTACCACCAGGCTTATAACGACAAGAGTGAGCCAGTAGCGGCTGCAGCAACGGGAGTATCACACTGGAAACATTATCCCTGGCCGGTTGCAGTCTGTAGGGGTTTCGCTCCCAAAGAGCAGTGATCGGAACTTGTGCTGCATCTACCCATCAGGTTTCGATGGTCGTATCCTACCTACTCTTGGCAAAGGTTTTCAAACACGTGCAAGCCTGTGAGTCGGGGTCCGGCCACATTATTTTGCAAGTTTCTGGCTCTCTCCCATGCTCAACTGAAGAACCACCAGCTGCATCCAAATAGCCATGACAAGGATCCGAACCTGCAAAGGTATCACGCATACTACCTGACATGTTACGACCAGGCAAAGGTCATAAGCGTGTTACAACCATGGGTCATCACCAACACTCATTCCATTGGAGTGGACCGCCCCTACCTTGGGATACTCAGCAAACCTGGCAGGCTCCCTAAACCCAGCTTGAAATGCCAAGTGGCTCAAGGTCACGTTGAACTTCAGCTGAGTTCTTTCATCAGGGTCTACCTGAAGCTCAAACATCACTGGATTTGATCCGTAGTCATAAAATTTTCAGGTCACGGTCATGGTATTTTTCTTTGATTGTGGCTTTCCAGCTTCAAAACAAACCATGTTTCTACGTGATGTATGGATATTCTATCGCAAACGGACCTGGCATAACAATTTCTGCACGTCAAATAATTCAGATCTGACCCGGGTCAAAATTCAGGGGCCAAAGCGGTTCAAAACAAAACCACTTGCTTCAAAACCCCCAAGGTTACTCCGCACTATCGATACCTATGGATTGGTAGGCGAACCTCCAAATGCAGTAACTAGTCAGGTGAGAGTGATTTGAGTGGGTGGGTGACATAACATGATCACTAATGTTAACCTGGTGGTAGCACATCGTTTGACCTGGCAAGGCCTGCATGACAAAGAGGTCATGCAAATGAATCGCGCAGCTGGGCATTGTCCAGCAATGCTGGGGTGCCCAGGTGATGGTTCTTTGGTTCTCAATTCCTGGGGGGACTTCCTTCGGGGAAGGATGGAAGACTTCAAATGCCCTCCACATATTTTTACACAAACGTTACATGAAGAAAACATACATTTAAGATCATTTAAGTAAGAATGTATACACACAGATCAGCACAGAATAGAGATATTTTGATGCATTCATACATACAAAAATATCAAAATATATCAATGGACACCGTATGATAGCGTCATAGAATGTCTATTGAAATTGATTTCTTCTTGGCCCCAAATGCTGACAACAAAAAACATGCTCACAATGACTTGCCAAAAGTTCAGTCACTTAATGCGATGATTGATCTGCTGGAAAATGTAGTCAATCAATGTCAGCATTGATCAACCATGACAGTCCGCTGGATCAGAATGATTGTGGCCCGGCGATGCCCAGGGATTATAACAAGCCCAGTCAAAGGGATTATAACAAGCCCAGTCAAAGCGCAAACCAATATTATTATCGTTATGGGGTACCATGCTTGGTCAGGGCTGCCAAAGTTGCCGCTTGACCAACTTGATACCTGCATTGTTGTCGTCCTTTCACTGGCATCCAAAAAATCCAAGAAATGGCCACAAGTGCAGGAAGGCATAGCAACATTAGCCAACAGGCCGAGGTACGTAGAGAAAATCAATGTCAACAAGCAGTAACAGCCGATATTGTAAGCCGTCTATTCTTACAATTGTGGCTTGCTGATCATACTACTACACATCAGCTATGGTGAGATTGGTGGCTGGGAAACATACTGCTCGGCCACACCCCATGCTCAGCTTCCAAACTCCTTCGGGAAGCAGGGCGCTGTCCACCCAAACATCTCGGTGAAAGAGCTCCTACGCTGCAGAGAGGTGTTCTTGGTTTTTCAGGGTAGGAACTGATCCCTTGATGGCTGATATCCTCACCTCTGCATTTGCATTTGTTGAATCGGTTCATCGACAAATCCAATCCCACCACTGCCGAGGCGACCCAGTGCTGATGATTCACAAACACTTCATAGGTGCTTGGCAAGCACCCCCAGTGATCAGGCGATGGGCTACCCCCCACTGAACATCCTCAGTTTTGGTCCATGGTCCTGTGGTCAATTTTAGGAAGGACCAAACCATTAGGTCCGTAGATGTCCCTAGGTACCACCAGTGTCTATTGACTTCTCGCTCGCGCGCTATCCTGGATCTCGGCACACTGGATGAAGCCGTATCCTGAGGAACACTGCAGCAGGGAGCGCAAGTTCACAAAAGACCCACTCTCAAACAAGCCGTGGATGCAGGTTTGCGTCGTCATCCGGTTTCAACATGTGCAACCCCCCTTTTACCACCGCTTGTTTAAAGGCATGCGGCATGCTTGAGCAAACATTCTTGAATGAACATGAGGTGAGATTAGCTCCGGCACATCGGAGGCGAGGATGCATCCTGAAATGGTGGCTGTGAGAAACCCATCTCACTGACTATGCATCCTGAATGCAGGGCCCAAAGCAAGGCAGTTTTGCAAGCGGATATGGATTCCATCATGATATCTACTTTTGTCTCTGCAGCTGCTGGTCTCAAAAAACATCCTATACAAATCCAGCCTTCACATCATTTCAATCTAAACTCATGGGCCCAGTGAGGACAAATAGGCTGATCAGCCTGGACCGACTACCCCTGCTGCAGTTTTAACATCACAAAACACTCACCAGCAACTAATTAAACATGTTTTACCTCATGAAAATTGCAGCGAGATCATTGCGCATGAATTCGTGATCCATTCCACGGGTTACATATGGTAGATTCATGGTAGATTCATCAAGCACCTGGGGCTAATTCATCTTGATTCCACTGTACAAGATCAAGATGATGGCTTTCCATCAAACCGATGGCCCCCAGCCGCTGGATGGCTAACTGGGCAACCTTTCGATCCCTCCGCGGCGGGTGAGCCCAGGTGCCGTTCTTCCCACTGAGCGACTTCAGGGAACCAACAAACTCCTTCGGCCGGCAGGATCCTCAGCACCTCACGTTTGGGATTAATCTGGAGCAATGCCATATGAATAGCCATCGTTCAGTGAGGCTTTCAGCCATTTTCATATATATTTGCTCGTTTGAAGATCAATGAAACGAGTGTGTCCATGCATGGTGTTACCATTGATCTTCAAAAATTTGGCAACCCACCATCAAATTTTATTTCATTTTTGGTAGGTACTGAGTACTATCTTTGAAGTTTATTTTGCGAACTACATTTTTGGTAGGTACCGAGTACTATCTATAGTTGCTACCAACCATCCAATAATAACCATTGAGGTCATTGGCAAAGGACCGATGTCCTTGTCTGGAGGCGGGGCGTCCGCTGTCACCACCGGCGCCGACGCCGACTTCTCCTGCCAGCGGGGGTGGGGGTTCCT
>VSDK01026577.1:44969-66414 GCA_009767595.1 Symbiodinium kawagutii
CTTTCCCTCTCCAGCGCCAGCTGACGACATACGCTTGACGGCCCCAATCCTGCACCAGTTTGTAGACATGGATATGATGCCCAACCTATATGATGGCTTTCAGACATCTCACAAGGTCAACTGTTTCCATCAAGAGTACCTAAGCATCTTCAACAGGCCATGCCAATGGCAAATGTTCCAGCTGTGTTTCAGCTTGGAGATACCTATGGGGGCATCTCGGTCAATCGGACTAGCCTGAGGAGAGTTCTGAGGTGACAGGGAATCAATAGCTATCAACAACCCTTCGAGCCTCAAAAACACAAAAGGGTCAGACTTGAAGTTGCACAAGTGCTCATGGTCCGAGCTACCAAAACTCTGCATATCTCTGCATACTTGGCTCACGCGTTCTCTGGATATTCAATGATTGTTGCACGTTGTGCCCGTTCACGCTTTTCCAATTACAAGTGAAACATTAGCCTCCTTTATGACACACATCCTCCATAAAATAATTCCAAACAATGAGTCACCCTGCGTTTCAGTCGCCAGTGGGGTCTATAGCAACGAGGATATACATATTCCTTCAACTGGAGAAGATCCTCTTTAGGCGATCATTACCTTGGAAAACATATTATGTGATGTTGCTTTCGTGGACAGATCACATATCGCTAGTTCCATGAAAATTTTCGGACCTGGCTTCAGCCTGTGCAGTAGCTCGGCCAAGCTGAGGAAAGAGCATGGCATTGTAGAGGGCACCCAAATCGTAGCCATACGGATTCATCATGCTGTATTCGTAGAAGCCTGCCCTGCAGCGAAAAGTTTCAACAAAACTCAAAGAGCGGCACAGGTCGGGGAGTGAAATATCATCGGATCAAACTTTTGAGCAAAGATAGTGCATCGTATGCATCTCTGAATTTTGGCTTGTTGACAGCCATTGGTAAACAACTGGTTCATGATGCTTATTCCGATGTGGGTTTACTTCAGGGTGTTGAACCCAGCTTATTTTGCACGATCTTCCCAGGCTCAAATGCCATGAGCAACATGTGGGACAACGCAATAAACAGCCCGAGCACGAGCGGGAAAGTGTCGGGATGGGCCATGTGCTTTGCTGATGATACCTGATGCCTCATTCTTTCTACTGTCATTCATGTTGCTTGGAGCATCCCCACTTGAATAGCTGGCTAAAAACCATGGTCTTAGGGACTATATCTATATATATATATATATATATATCTGTGTGTGCGTCTGTGTAACATGCCTTATAAGTTATAAGCTATAAGGCTATTTACCCTGGCCATATCCCAGTTGTAAGACCCCAGCTTCACATCGAAGTGGCAAGGTGTCCAAGCCAGTGTCCAGCAATGAAGGTACCCCAAAGCGCGCCGAAAATACCAATGACAAATGCAAATTCTTTCGCGGTGTATCAATTTTGAATGGATTTGAATATCACTGGTGAGGTCCTAGGCTGGTAGAAAATGGCCCCTTGCTCGTTTCAACTTCAACCAGTCATTAAGACAAGCTAGTCGATTTGGCTGGTCCACCGGTAGTCCACTAGTCTTTCTGCGATCACAACAAATACCTTGAAGCCACCAGCCACATTCTAGTTGAAATACCTATTCTCATTATCCCATTCCCAGCGGCTGATGCTCCACATCAGCTGTTTACAGCCAGCAACTTCTTGATAGCTACATGCAGGACTGGTTAGCTGCTGGAGCTCCCATGAGTTGCCGAAACCTGCCGATTGCATCAGCCAGGCGCCCCTGAGACACCGCACGGGTATCCCATGGTTTGCCTGCGAGCCCGTCTCAAGTGGTAATTTTGGTCCCAAAAAGTGGTTCCGCAGGGAAATCCGAACTAAGATCGAGCCACGTGATATATCAGAGCTATGGCGGCAACCGAATGTAAAAGTTTCTCTCCCACAGGGCACGATCAAACCCTTGAGGCCAAGGCATTCGATCTGCACCTGGGCGTTGAGTGGGTTGATATCCGGCTGCGATTCTACAAACTTTGTGAGAAATTTGAGCTGAACTTCAGGTAGTGAACTTCAGGTAGTGGGACAACTTTGATATTCAGGTTGATGTTTCAGATCACTTTTCGCACGTGCTTGTGCTGAAGAAGTTGTCCCACACGTAGCAGCGACTAAGCTCCTGGTCCCCAGCTTCCGGCAGAGTGACACCATTGGGCCAAGTTGTGCAGCTTCATGAGCGTGGGCGTATGGGCCATGGGTAACACCAATGGCCACATGGTCAATATCATCGCATGTCATCTTTCATCACCTCATATCAGGGCTGAGTACCAGATTACCATATACTTTTGCAAGAAAAATCGCGCATTACATGATCTGGTCAAAGGCTGGCTGAAAGTTGACAACGAATTCCACTTGTCACATGGGTCTTAATCATTGTGTAAGTAGACTTAATGTATCACTTCCAAAATTGAAGGTGCTTGGAAATTGCTGCTTGTAGAGCTGCTTGTCACCTTATCAATTCTGATGAGTTCCCCCATCCATGGACTCTGCAAATTCACGAAGGGTTCATGTGGATACCCCCAACATGATGTGGCAATTCTTCGTACGTTGCAAAGGTTGCTGAAATCATACGGATCATCGGGCCTCGGTAGGAGTACATCATCGTGTTGTTTCCAAATGTAACGTTCAAAACTCCTTGAAAATGGCTGTTTTGAGGCAACAAGGTGCAAGAAACACACAAGTGAGCGTAGCAACCAATGGGGCACCACTGGCACCATGTCACTTGAAGATCCCCCAACATCAGAGCCCCCCGGGAAGGTCCAACTCATTGAGCATCCAGCAGGCCACCAACCACCGCAGCATCTGAGTTGCCCGCCGTACCAGTAAGGAGACACATGTTGGCTTACCATTGCCTCCACAGCTGTCGGGGATGGACCCAAATCTCATGTTCTAGCATGGATCTTTGGTGGCATTTGGATGTGAGAGATCCAACATGAACCGACTTAGTCCACACCAACTGCTTAACAGTTGGCCCTTAATCATTTTTTTACATGGAAGGGAGAAACACCACCACTTTGAACCTTTCCTCTGTTGGGGTAATTGCCAACTACCCAGAGACTAATTAGCACATTTGCTTTGAATCCACCCCTGTCGATCAACCGAAACACTCCATCATCGAAGCTTGTCTCCTTGGCCGACATTCACCCACGATATCCACGATTGCTGGCGTTGTTTGATCTTTCACCACCATTCAGCTGGCGTCAAGCATGCCATTTACGAATGCCAAACTTAGAACAACAAGCCGCATCAACTGCAAACCCATTCATTACAAGGTAAAAATTGATCTGCCACAACTCTCAGTTTCGCATGTTGTCTGGTAAAGGTTCTTGATGCACCATGAATCACTCAAGTTCTTTATTGAGGCACCGATGGTCTTAGCGATTTCCTTTGCGTTGATTGTCTACCTGATTGTCTAATTTTGGGTGGTGGGCCAACGCTAAATTAATCAACGATGCTTGACGGATGCTGATGGTGGCTATACATGATTCACAGGCAAAAGTGGAAAATCATTGCCTCTTCAATTCATATTGCTAAATCCCAAGAAACTGAACCCGCCTAAAGGCGTACCGCTCCACCAACAACAAGGGCTCATTAAGGGATGTTTGGTTCACCACCCGTATCCATTGATGAGGGCTCATTAATCGTCTTCTTGTGGGGGCATCACCTTTGGGGCAATGACCTATCATCCTCATGACTATTAACATCTGTTCCTAATTATATAGAACACTTTCTCGAAAACTCACCTGGCCCAACGGAAAATCCACCATTGATTCAGCGGGTTTCCAAGCAAAACTTCACTTCCTGGGGATAATTCAAAGGGTCTCATGAGG
This sequence comes from Symbiodinium kawagutii, assembly GCA_009767595.1. NCBI lineage: Eukaryota > Dinophyceae > Suessiales > Symbiodiniaceae > Symbiodinium > Symbiodinium kawagutii. The sequence goes on from VSDK01026577.1 coordinate 48,804, forward strand.
CAAACTCATCTCATCGTAGTCCATGTCCACAGTGACTCCCTTTGGCCCATCCCCAAATTTATCATCATCCTTGTAATAAGTCAAACCAGCTTCCCGGGTACACCACCTGTGGGTACATCCACTTTTTTCCTCGTCAGTTCACTAGAAACACTTGGCAGCACAGCACGTTGAGTCTGGCAGTTTCCACCAGCAGCTCGACATGGTGCAAAGTGAAGGATCATGCAATGGCGGCCGGCTTTACAAGCTGTTCTGCCCTCAATGGATGCAATGGATCATCAGTCAGTCATCTGCTTGGTGGTTGAACCACCCCCAAGAAAATATGCTTGTTAACCGACTTTTTTGATAATTACTGGGGAAAATAGAAGATGCTTTTTCAAAAAGATAAAGCCACCAGCCAGTCATCATTCGTTGCTATAACATGATTTTGGAGTGTAAACCAGTCACTACATGGCTATGGGTCAAAACCGCCCCTGGTGCGCCATCACTCAACATTGAATTCCCTATCATTCTTGATTATTATCCCATTGTTGATGGTTAATTGCTTAGTTCAGATTGACCAAGAGCCGCATTGCTAAAACTTGATGCATTTTAAGGGCACAGAACGAAAACAAGTTGCAAGCTGATCAACGTATAAACCAACCTGCGCCTGTGGCGAGCGATCTTGCTTTTAGGAGTAACACGGCCCCCCAAACCACCCAAAGCGATGGACACTTCATTCAAAGGGAATCCATGCATGGAAATTCATGGACACAACCATAGACAAAATGCATCATCACAGGCATTTACATATCGGATACCAGCCAACGAATCGGTCAACGTGGTCAGTTCCACAAGGCATAGTTGAAAAAGTCCTTTTCAAAGAAAACATCAAATCCATGTAGCTACCCACAGTTCACCATGCGTGACCAGCAACAGTTTTAAATGTGTCTAAATGTGTTTGACAACATACATGAATTTGAATAAGTATTTACATGTAAAATAATGTATGTTGTGTGTGTGAGTGAGTGAGTTGTGTCTGAGTGGGTCTGCCAGTGCCCTTGACATAACAATTTTCTTGCGCGCCTAGAGCTAAGCCAGCTGCTCTCCACACAAAATGCAACATTTAAGGGGCTGAGATCATGCTCCAAAAGGGCAGTTCAATGCCACTGCTCACATGTACCTTGGCCATCAAATATCCCTAGAAATTGGCAAAGAGTTCAAAAAATAGGGTAGTAATTGAGGGTCAAGGATGGTCAAGGTACATCGATCTAACTACATTGTCTACTTGAAAATATCAGCGGCCCACTTTGGGCACGCGCTCATGCTACAACCTTCTTGAGTTTCTTTGCCGACCTTGATCGCGTCGATTTCCTCCGCCGGAGATGCGATCAACCACTAAGCCTCATCACATCATTCACTACAGAGTGGTACCCCAATTAGTTCACCTTCGTTAAAACTAGGGCAACTGCCAGTTGTAGTCGATCCACACCTTAATGGCATATTTGAAAACTCATCACTGAAGATACCACTCTGTACGAATTAAGCTGTGTATAACCCTCAAGAAACAGGGGCTAAGGCAGGGCCAAGCCATTCCTTTAGTGCACAAGTCTATGGTACAGGTCAATGCCAACGAGCTCAACCAGGGGGAATATCCCGACAGCTGGGACTCATCTGGTAGCCAGGAGTGCTGTGGCCATTGGCCACCCAACATCTCAACAATATGTGGGTGAAATGCTCTATGAATCACAGTTGTTGAGAGTTGAGAGCTCAAGACTATTGCTCTATGACAGTTGCTCTATGTTCATCTATGAACAAAATGTGTTGACAGTTGTTGGCCTTTGTCTTGCCGGGCTTCTCAGATTTCCCCCACCAGCTGGTAGACTCTTTACTGATTGCAAAATATACTTAAATTGAAAATATCAATTACACATCTTGTCGGTCAACTCAACCGCAACGCGTGAAGGCCGGCGAAGGCATGTCCTTATCGAGTTGACTTGATAGTAGACACCCATCACTTAACTTGATGGTAGATTTCCCTCGGTGATGCATCAGAAGCATCACAAGCATCATCAAATCAAGGCAATCTTCTCGCACTGGGGGATCTCAACTTGATGCCACTTGATACCCATTGTGCATTGGTGCTGCCCCTGTGCTTTCAGCAGCTGTTCCCTGTCGGGCTTGGAGGAAGCTGGTGTTGGGGGTACTCATTCTAATCCACAACAAAACTAAAACTAGGATCATTGCAAATCAATTGTGCATTGCATATATTAAATACATTGGGGATCACTAGTTTAGTTCAGTGGGGGTTCATCAGGGTCACCTCGCTGTCCTTAATCATGGCATTCGAACCAATTGGATCCCAATGTGTTTGACCATCTATGGTATCCCAAGATGCTGTCTAACGATCTTCCCATATTAGATCCGCAGCAGATACGTCGCAAATTTGCTTACGGGTACTCTGGATATATCATCATGAACCATTGTTTTCCCTATATATTTCTCTATTAATTATTGTTGCTTATCATTCTTGATAAATTGATGGTTAAAGCCTTGACTTGGCATTTCTACCAAATCCTCACCCACCAAATGAAGCTGAGCTTCTTGGATTGCGACTTGCTGGGCTTCTTGGCTTCTTTGGCTTCCACCGGATCCGCTGCGAAGACCTTGACGTAGTTGATGGCCCAGTACGCGTCCTATGAGCCATGCGGCGAAGTCCCAAGTTGGTACCGGGCAAGTAAGGCCTTGCCATAAGGAGAACATATTCATCACCAGCAAAATCTACCATATATTCATTTTTGACCACTTATTGCATGGGGAGTCGGTTGGCAAGAATTTCACAGAACTGGACATGGGTCAACTGTTTCACTGAGCAAGGGAATGTCACATGTATGCATACTGCATATATGTGAAGGGTATAGATGGTATAGAAAACAAATTTCAGTATCGGCACGCAGCAGCTTTGGCACCAGGATGACAATGGCAGACGGCCTCACATAACTTTCAACTTTCAATGAACTTTCCCCTAAGAATGAACATTGAAGTTCGTTGAAGATTGAGATGTGTTGGAAATAGATCCTGGATCGGTCCTTCCAGATACCTTGGAAAACCATGGCCAATATCACAAGATTTGGAATTCAAAAAAGATCAAGAAAGGAATGGTAGGCTGCTAAACCCCTAGCTCCTGGCTGTTGGGGGGCTCCAACCTACCTGCAGGTGGGGGTGACCAAAGCACCCCCACAGGGATCCCGGTGCCCTCCCGGCGCGCCTTCAACTTCTCGATGTTGTTGGGGTCTCTGACATAGCCTTCGCAAGCGTCTTCTCCACCAGGGAAAACGCTGCCAGCCCAGTCACCGCAGAAGTCCAAGTTGATCACCAGCACATGATCACCTCGCGCGAGAAATGGTCAGCTGAAACAATACCGCAGCCCCTAGGGCAGGGGTGAAGCTGACGTAATGAAGCTTATTATCAACAAGGGTGATCAAAATTACATTGGGGTGATCAAATCAACGAGCCTGATGTAATTTTGATGCTCAGTTCAGGGAATCCAAGGCGGTTCGCCCGCTGTTATGCTATGCCTTTGTCAAAAGATGCTGCATGCAAACTGAACAGGCACACAGTATCATGGTCTTGGATCCACAACTGCGAATCACGGTTCACTTTCCATTCATCTATCAATCGGCCCATGTATCGATATGTATCACTGGCAATCTATTTCTCGATAGCCTGGTCATGCGGCATGACCGCTACCAACGATGGCCACATGAGATAAGCGCTTCTTGACGTGCTCAACCTGCTCATGGCACAAGCTATCACAAGCACAGTTTGCACAAACACATGCCCAGGCTGGTCTGATATCATCGGACTCTTACCGCTGGTGAGTTGCCGCCTCGGCTTCTGCAGTCCATGTTAGTAGTGGAATCACCAGCTATTTCAGGTAAACTGGTGGTGATTTACTCAGAGCTGGCTCTATCATCACCTGAGATGAATCATCTGTTTCATGGCGGTTGCGGATATAGTCCTGACATTTGGAACTCCAAGGTCCTATAGTTTCAAACAAAATACTCGTGCTTACCTTAAATCTATAGATACGTTTTGGCTTCCGTGAAATCTGGAGATCTAGTCATGGATAGACTTTCAAACTTCGCGGTCTATCCAAATGACAGTGGAAATGAAAAACAACATCCTCACAACACCATATCTTCAATCCTCATTGGGTACCTTATTGAAAGGGTTGCTTGACGGTAGGGCACCATAGGTCACCAACGGTCACCAAGTGACCGAAGTGTGTGGACGGACAGTCGTCCCCAAAGGGGAAGAAGGCCCAAGGATCGCCCCAGGTTGTGGAGTCCGGCTGATTCTCGGTGATGTCGCTTGGAATGTGGCTGCGGTTGAACATCCACCTGAGGGAAGCGACCCAACTTGTTGATGCCTTGAAAAAGACTAGGGCCTAGGGTTGCCGGTTGGTGAACCCATACCTTGAACCACAAATACCTCCAAAAAGTGGTGAAACTCCAAAATCATGGGCATCCCCAAAAAGTTGGATTTACCGGCCAGCTCTGGGGTGTTCACCAGGTCTACTGGCTCAGCATTGCGAGCAAGGTGCAAATGGGGAACCCCAATGCAGGGTGACCGGGACCAGGGAAGGAAAGCGTGAACTGCAGCAAAACACACGTCTACAGTAGCACATTGGAGGTGCCCACAAGTGATAATGTCTGCCAAAAAAAATGCTTGCAAACTAGATAGGGTGATTACATGGTCATGGCCGCTGTTCCTGAGGATCGGAGGATCCTCGGTACAGACTGTGCAGAAAACCTCACATGGCTGTGTATCAATACCCTTTATTCCTGGCTGCTCACATCCCATAAACGACCAGTCACTAGTCTAGATGTTGGAATGTCCACCTACCCATTCTTGGGAACATTCATAGCGAACCAGCTCGCCATATCTGTATCAACTGCTGCTTCAGCACTTGGTACCAAGTGCTGGTTGCATCAACTGCTGAATCTCAAATGGACCTGTGTAGAGCAGGTGGGGTCACCCGGGCGCTAGTGCTGGAGAAGCACAGCTCTTGCTGTGATTGGCGGTGATCAAACGGTTTGCACTGGAAAATGGAATCCATCCCCAATCTTGAAATGGCAACCAGGAGTAGAATGCCCATATCGGTTGCCATGGAGTCTATGAGGTAGTTGGCAATTCATTTAGGAGCCAATGGAATCTGGATGATCCAATGACTACATCCCTTGCCATGTTGGAGTACCAGCCAGGGCTCCTTGCTGGAAACTCCCAGCGCTGCCCAGCGCTGTGGTGACTGCTGGGGCCCCCAAGGAAGGATGGCATCAATTCTCTGACCACTGGACCAAGTCATTCACCCATTCACCAGTCACGGATTCAGTAACCACAATTGGAATTGGTGGTGACTAAGAATGAATAATTCACTAACCGTATGTAGTGAATAATGTTGGTATAGTGACCATTACTATACACTAACCATGTCATATTGACTATAAGCACCATTGTATAGTAATGGTCACTAGCCATGAATATCCACTATATATTCACCATAAGCAGTCATAAACCAATACTCACCAATGACAAACCACCATGATGAAACCACCAGTCATCTGCCAGGGACATTAGTACCTTCAACGAGTTGGCACATTCTTGACACATAAATCATCTATTCTACAGTCGTCCAGGGCTCGTCCCAGTCGCACCACTGGTGGGTGGTCACCTTATTGTCAACCAGCTTCGCCAGCATATGAACCATGGGTTACCACCAATTCACCATCGATTGACCACGGGTTGTTAAAACCGACCCACCCAACCAGCCATCATTGTTCGTTACCCCCCATCGTTCACCACAATTCACCAGGAGTGAACCACGATTCAGGAACCCATTGTTTAGAACCATGAACCATTCATTCACCGACACTGAAGCACTACCATCAGCACTCCGACCAAGCCATCCCAAGGCAAAATTCCGAACGGTTAACCACTATTTAGCCATAACATGCCATAACTCGGGATTTTTTTCCCTTTGCCATAACTCACTGCACTTTCAAATCCCATGGTAACCACATGTAACCACCAGCTCTACCGCCATCCCATTGTGGAGAACCACCAAGCCATCCTTGGTGTCCCAGGCACAGTTTGATGCCTTCCCCGGTCCATTGGGTGGCAAAGACTCCGCCATCGAAAGCGTTGAACTGAGGCCCGCCGCTGTTGGGAGGCCCATCGAGGCCACAACCTCAGCAACCGAGCAGGTGTGGTCAGAACCCATGGGGTGTTGACATCCCAAAGGGGTAGATGATGGGTAAGTGATGGTGAACTGATGATGGTGAACGGATGATGGTGAACTGATGATGAGTATTTGATGCTTCAATGATGATGGATGGTGATTTACCATCTGGATAGCCGGAAAACCACCATGTATTGGTTGGAAGAACCTATTGCCAACTTTGCCCATCACAGGGCAATCATGGCAAAAATGATGGTGGTCAAGACTTGTCTATATAAAGGAAAGTTATAATGATGGACCATAGTGGTTTGTCATCACGGAAGCGAGAGCATGGCTGTTGATCACGGTGTTTATGGAGCCAGTATGCCCGCCCAAGCATCACCAAGTATGAGAACCCGGAAATCTGCCAGCGGTAATGAGTCATGAGCTGCAAGTAAATATGAGGATCTATGGGGCAGGATTGTTTCCAGCAAACTGTCTATTGAACATCACCCATTGGAGCCAAATATTTTATGGGGATCGCAAATGCATGGGGTAGAAACACGGCGCAACATACCTACCCCCCATCAATCAACACGAACACAAAGAAAAGGCGCGAATAAAAGCGTCCCAAAAATAACGTACATGGACTTCCATCGTCGCCCCACCGGTGTGCGAAGGAATGTGAGGGTGACCTGTGGTCCGGTGCTAGGCTATGCTAGGCTGCTGCGGACTTCCGTCGAGGAACCATTGTGAGCGCTGTCTGAGTTGCAGTCCGGATTGAAGATGTTGGGAATATTCATGTTGCAACCAGCACCTTGGTGCTGCCACAGTGGGCCCCTCAGCTTGTTGGCTCAGTTGTCGTGCTCTGCACGTGTTTTACTGGCCAATCAAAGGCTGCACTAATAAACAAACACCGGGAACATAGCAATGATCAAACACTACCCCTCACCACTTATATAAGTAGTAATCTTGCTAATTTCTCGTGGTCTTGATGCAACCCTTGGCAAGCCTGCCATGCCTGGTATCTGCTCTTATGCTCAAAGGCCCTCAAGCATGCAAAGCATTGTCCTAAGCAGTCAACCATTGAGCAAGAGGCATGCCTCCACCTGCAACCAGCATAGGACCGGCACAGGTGGAGGTACTTGACACATTTGGCCTAACGGATATGAGCCACCATTCACTGCGATCAACCACCATCAACCACTATCAGACAACTCGTTGTTTGTCATCGCCATTCTTTCTTGGAGGCCTGACAACATTAGCAGTATGTATTGACCACTGTTAACCGGCATCATTGTATAAACACGTGCAATCACCACTATGAACCACATAGTATAAACCAACATGGGCACTATCAACCAACCTCACCCACAATGACCCACCATTGTAGGCATCCAACTCAAGAAGCCTTAGGCTGTCCTAAAGTTGCTGATAGTCTTGTGGGCTGCAACGCAACGCAGCCTCGGTAGCCTGAACACAACCATGACAATCACCACCACTGACCCATTTGTCATGTCATGGTTGATTAGTGCTAATGAAAAGCAATGGTGATGCAACAAGAAATGTTCTGTGTTCACAACGGCTGAAACACACAACACATGACTTAATAATACACTTCCACATCTAAAATTTCTGAAATTGCATTGGTATGTTTTGGTATTTAATGGTTAATAAATGTAAAAACTAGCAGCTAGGCGTTAGAAGCCCATGTAAGATAAACATCCTGAGTGACCTGGCCAGCCCTCCGCCACGCATCACCACGGCTACTGGGCCGGGTCACTGGTGTGAAGGGTCTGCTGCACCACATCTTCGACGTTCACGGTTTCGATGGTGTCGATCTCGCCGTGATCGGGCCAGTCAGGGCCATAGGACCACCACGCAGGCCAGGTACCCATGCCCGTGGGCATGTGCTGAATATCGATGACGAAAATATGGCCTCAGCAGAAGTGGGGGATTTTTAGCTCAATGGTGGTTGAATGGACTGTTCAGTTGATGGCTAATGAGTAGAGATCAGTTGACACACCAACAAACCACCCACCCACACCCACACACGCACACCCACACACGCACACACACACACACACACTTGACACAGAAAATTGATGTGCACCAAATCCATGCACATCCGGGACATTGGAACAGAGTTCAGAATCAAGACGTCATCTCTCAAAGTCACTGGCGAAACCCGAAATCAGCCGCTTCAAAGAGGTGACTGTGCCCAGAGCTTCCAGTGTACAGTACCTTGAAAAAACCTCTGCCGCCCAGAACAAAGAGCCCTCACCTTCATCCCTCATGGCTCCCTTCCCCGAGCCTTCGTTGAACGTCACCTGGGACTGCAAGCGGATGGCTTTCGCCGGCTCCCCTTGTCCAACTAAGCTTCCTGAGCTGCGTAGCCGAAGCAGCAGGATCAGTCCTTTGAACTTCCCTATATTTCCCCCAAGTTTTGGTTGGCTAAAAAGCCATTTAAGGTTGGGGCCCCTATTTCAAGAAACCACAATATTTACCAGATTGGCAGTTCTCCACTTCAACTTCAACTTGACGTTGGATCCATCGACAGCCATCATATTTGATACTTAATCATCACTTATTTATCACTGCTTGCTGGTGGTTTGCAACTACGGATCTGCAGCCATCAGAGTAGATCTCCCCCACCTTGAGTGGATCTCCCGCTCAAAAAAGTGACCGAGCCGAGCGGCCCAAGTATACAGAGCCATCCTCCTGGACCTTGAATAGACCAAGATCCATGGCTTCATCTTCGGAGACATAGGTCACATATCCTGGGCGCAAGGTGGTTCACGCGGCTGTTGATCTGTGAGCTGGGGAAAAGTTGGTGTTTCGAGCTGGTCACTGGTAGTAGCCCTGCGACAAACATTGGCTAAACATTCCATCATCCCCAACAACCAACAGTTTAAACCACTGGTTAACCAGTCCAACATTGGTTAACCAGTCCAGACATGGGTTAACCAGTAATTACATCATGAACAAAGTGTAAAAATGGTCGAAACCATCCAATGGTTGATGAAATAAATGTCAAACAAACACGGAATATCATATAAATACTTTTGTGCCAGGGCATCCAATGGTTTTGCCCAGGACGTCTAGTGAAGTGGCACCATCGGACTCACGTCGGATAGGTCACCAGGGGTTTCTGCAATACGAATTTCATTACATGATGCCGTCTTTTTTCTGGTTGGTGATTTCAACCCCTGTAGAAAAATAAGGCAACCAACCATTTGTTAATAACTACTAGGCAAAAAAAAATCAAGTCACCAGCCAGTTTTTATTTAGAAAATAGAACGGGTATTCCTAGGTCAAGTTGGAGTTTCCGGTCGCCTCAGCCATGTGAACGTCAACGCAGCCAGCTGCTTGCAGTTGAAACATGGTCAACTTGATCGGTGATGGTCAAGGCATGCAGCATTCGTGCAATAAAGGTTTGGACATGAAGATGCATGCCAACATGATGAATAAGTACATGTCAAGAAATAGCAAACCAATGAATGCAGAAGGCTACAGATTACCCAAACCATCGGAACATTGTGTCTGAACGCACGTGAGAATAGATTTCAGAACATGTCTCCGTGTCAGAACATGTTCCTTCAGGCGTCCCCCGAAAACAACGAACATTTAGGCCGGGCACTCTCCCGCCGGACATCTAGCGATTATGTCACAAGGATTTATTCAAGACAGCACATGCACACACAAACACTCTGGCCCAGTCTGGCACATACTGACATTTACCAGTACGAATTAGTGTCAAGAAAGCAAACAAAGATGAACACGTCCATGTCTCTCTCCGGAGAAGAGAAAACAAAAGCCTTTCCAAGTCACATTGGCCAAATGCTTGTGCAAAGCTGGGAGCATTTCAAGCTACTTCTTGTGACGCAAAGGCGTTTTGAGGAGTACTGCAGCTACGTATGATGAGTGCACCTTGATCCTCAATCACCCTTCACTTTTGGGATCCGTACTTGTTATCTTAACCATTTAGGAGCTGTTGGCCATTTTAATACCTATTTAATGCAATAGTTGAGGGTCGAAGTTTCAAATTCCATGAGGACTTTAGCGTTGCACGCAGCAACTCTCAGCATGACTGAGCATCCATGAGTGGGGTCGGAGGTCGTGAAGAAGTCCCAGCAGTCCAAGAAGTTATCCTCAAACGCGGCCCGGAACGAATAATGTTGACCAATCACAGGCAGCTCGCAAGAAAAATGGCGGTGACAGTTAAACATCCTACAAGTTGGAGGCCCCTCAAGTATTCATTCCACTCTAATGCCATAAGTGACCCTGGTTGTATGATAGGATTTTGGAGCAACTTTCATGGATGCAATATGCCAATCAACAAACATCTTCAATGGCTGGCTTATTTTGTGCTGCCATGGCTGAAACAGGAAGCGGAGTTGAAGAAATGCACTTATTGAACTATGGCTGGGCAACTATGGCTGACTAATTGAAGTATTGAATTGAAGTCATTCTGGCTATTGAATCAAATACCTTCCGAGTACATCAGAACTATGGCTGAAAAATCGGGGTTAAGCCAGAATGAATAGTTGCATGTTAAAGATCATGACGCATGCAATGAAATCCAAAATGACTTGCATTCACTGAGGCTCCCATGGGTCGCCCCAAAACACCCATCTTGACCCTCCCAGTGATAAGTTTTTTTCTGGCAAATCTACAGGCAATTGTGCACTTGGATGGCACCACCACTTGCTAGTGTTTCCTAACCATGGTTTCTCGGAGTTATAAACTACTCCATTAGGTTTACACGTCAAATGTAATTATCAAGCTTGGCGACAACAAAAGCGATAACAGCATACGGCAACAGAACATGAACAGCTCACAGCTCCAGCAACACTGCACCAACTATACAACTATACAACAATGGAACAACAACAACAACAACAACAACAACAACAACACACCACCAACAACAACAACAGCAACAACAACGACGACGACGACGACGACAACCACAACCACAACCACAACCACAACCACAACCACAACCACAACCACAACCACAACCACAACCACAACCACAACCACAACCACAACCACAACCACAACCACAACCACAACCACAACCACAACCACAACAACAACAACAACAACAACAACAACAACAGCAACAGCAACAGCAACAGCAACAGCAACAACAACAACAACAGCAACAGCAAACAGCAAACAGCAAACAGCAGCAGCAGCAACAACAACAACAACAACAACAAGAAGAACAATAAGAACATCATCAACAACAACAACAACAACAACAACAACAACAACAACCACAACAACAACACAATCACCAACACCACCAACAACAACAACAGCAACAACAACGACGACGACGACGACAACCACAACCACAACCACAACCACAACCACAACAACAACAACAACAACAACAACAACAACAACAACAGCAACAGCAACAGCAACAGCAACAGCAACAGCAACAGCACTGACAACACAAACAGCAACGACAACCACAACAACAACAACAACAACAACAACAATTCAGTTTCGAACCACGATAACTGCACACTGATCCAAACTCCAAAGATTTCCGAGATTCGCCCTGACACCCCAGCTGCAGGCTGGTGGTCCCGGTTTTCTTTGGCTCAAACTCGGGTGCATCAACGTTTGGAGTTAGCTTCTGCCCGCTTCCATACGGCCTTCCTCCGCTTCCAAAACCATTGTGCTGCTGCTTTTGCTTTCCGGGCTTGCCCGGTTGCAATTGGAGCATACCTGACAGGGTTTCTCTAAAGATTGGGAGGCTGGCCAAGAATAGCAGCTATCCTCATCACATTGGCAGTGGATACTTCTTGTGACACTAGCCAGTTTCCAATTTAACCGAATCATGAAAATATTCATGGCTACCTATATCATACCAGATCATACCTATATCTTGGAGTTATATACTTCAGATTTCTGCTCTATGCCAGGTATTAAAGGTATTTATGGGCAAAACTGATGCTGATGGCGCTGGCCTATACAGCAACATGTGGCAACCTGCGGCCTCACCTTGACCATCTCCACTACACTGCAACTCGTTGGTGCAACTGGCACTCGCTAGGGGAGCAAGGGATAGGAGCCATGGCAGCAGCATGGTTCACGTTTCAGTTGCGAAGGGTCAGCTGGCGATAAGGCTGCAGGGAAACGGCTGGCTGATCCATGCTGGTCGAAGGCGCAAGTGAAGTGCATCAAATACAGATCACAGCGGAAATTACTTAAAGGCGGAGGGTAAACACAAAATGACGCAACATGTGGGTTTCTGCCAAAAAAGAACGTGAGGACATACAAAAATCGAGCACCATGTGCCAGGTCATGTGCCAGCCACAGCTTTATCACCCATGTGGGTGCCAGCCATAGATGTGTCTACGACTGGCCCCTGTGCCCAATTCTCTGCCGTTGCCCAAGGTCTTCCCAGCGACCTTCTGCTTGCCTTTCCCTTTGCTCTTGCCACCTTCAAGGCCAGGGGCGCCCCGCACGGAAAAAAAACACCACGACTGCGCCAAGCATTGCTGAAAAGGCTCTGAGGTTGCCCTGTGAGTAATCTCAAGGGATGTGCCCTCAAGAGATGCCATCGCATGTTAAGTCTAGTAATCTCAAGGAATGTGCTAATGAATGCGTTTTCTGGCATTGGAAAGCGACGAAATCTGGGAATCGATCAGTGCTTTTCTTATGGAATACCGGCATTGTCATGTCCCTGTTTGCTTGCACGCATTTGTCGATTTCACAACCCCAACAAACCTTGAAATCCCATGGCGAGCTATGATTCTTTTCGCTGGGGTGTCCAGGCCAGCTGTGACTGAGTGACCTTCATATTCAACGATGTGTTCAATGACTTGCGGCTGTTGGTGGTTACAGGTAGTCACTGTTGACCACTGTGACTGATCGGAATCATCATCTCATTGTTGACTTTCGGCATCCTCACCATTCGTTCGCAGCCAGAGTGAACAAGCTCTTCTTGGTGAACCGTGACTGGTGCATAGCCTTTTTTCCCCAACATTCTCCGCTGCTTCACCAATCAATAGCTATGGCATAGAGCTGGCCATGGTTGATACTGGCCATGAATCCCCGACCATTCAGGTGGTTCATAGTTGCTCTCCGTTGTTCCCGCAATGGGGTCTGGCACTTATCCAGTTCAATTAGCAGTTCTCAGGGCCCACTGTGCGCCAAGATCAATGGTTCATCCTGGGAGAGAGGAGAAGAAAAACGTACAAACGTACGTCCTCAGATTGTTTTGGAGTAAATTCCATCAAGCGTCATGATGATTTCTAATCAATCACCGCCTTGAACCGACCATGAACCCCCGGGATGCATCCGGATGCTACGAGTTCACCTTCGCCTTTGCCGTTCAGTCGATCGACAATCTTGACCTCAGCACCATGTTCACACCAATGGCCAACAGTGAGAAAGTATGGTAAGTTTGGCTCATGGTTCACAACTTCCTTACCAATGGGTGGTTGATCGTTACCATATTGCTTACCTTCATGGGTAAGGTTGGTTCCAAATGGCTGGTTCATAGTTCAAGATGCCCCACCCAGCTTCGAGTATTGCACAATTGATGGGGACCAGTCATTGGTAACCAGCGATAATCTTTTTCCCTGCAGTTTTTGTTCCTCAAGGTGCTGGTCCGAGCCGCAGTCTGGAGCAATCAAATACTTCACGGGTTGGTGGTCATCAGTCATTCCAAAAGTAGTCGTTGATCAAATTAGAGCAAAATGACGCCCAATCCATCTCTTGTGAACTCTTTTTTTGACAGCAAAGGCTTTACAACAAGTATCTGCCTACAAATAAATAGGTGGTTCTGTGCACTGTGATTCGGCATCAGCTTCTGTTCCATGCCATCACTGATGCGACCGGGACTTTTCCGGCTGATAAAAAAAAGATCCTGCTGATATGACCCTGGCGACCGCCCGCCCTGCTGATCTTCTGCACGGGAACCTGCAATGAATTCTGGAAGATTTTCTCAGCCCTAGGGTTGGCTCTTGAGCCATACTTCATCACAAGCAGAACCACATTGCACTCGGATGTTTCGGATTCATAGTGGGTGACGGTTCCAACTCACAGCGAACTGACCCTACCATTCCAGCGACTTGGTGACCTGGATCCTGGATGGAAGTTATGAACAGCTAAGGCTTATGAAAAAATGTACTCCTGCATGGTTTGATGCAACACGAGCCCATAGCAAAATCCCAAAACTGGCTGGACTTCCTAAAGAAAAACACATGGATGATATGAGCAGTGATCAAAGTTTACTCATGATTACGGACCAACGTTTTACTACAATTGTGGCTGCCAATGATGGTTGATAGCAATTGAATTGGTCTTGTTGAATCGCAACTGAGCTTTGGTTTGAAACATGAACGACCATATCATTATTATCCATGATTATCCATCATCATGGTCATCAACAACCTCCTACACCCATGTTCCTCTCTACTTTCCACCCCTGAACTTAAAACTCTCTGTGGAGTCAACATGCCTCTCTTTTGCGTTGCAACAGATCAACTCAGGATGCTCATCCCATTGGCACTTGATAGGCATATTTGGAAATTTCTGACCCCCAAACTGACATAATCAACGGGCTAGGTGTTTTCATTGCGGTCATGTAGACACCCCTGGGTTACTGCATTGCGCTGCGGAAAAAAATGGTCATCAACAATGGGTAGTCAGCCATTATATAATAATTCAGAATTATTGCGGTTCATAAATTGTAATGTATCGGTATGATATCTTGTGGCTGCTACCGCAATAACCCATCAGGTCTTCTTCTTGGAAATCGTATCTATCTGAAAAAATGTACATACACATAACCACCTCAGGGTTCTTGATCATTAAATAGCGTTACTCATTTGTATCATGTATGGCTTAGGTAAGCCAGCTGATGTACTGCCAATCAATCATGATACTAGGATGCCTAATGAACCATCATGAATGACCATCATTGATGATTGTATACATTATGAATATCCATCATGAATATTGTCCATGATGAGGGCTGATCATTTCCATCAGCCACTATGAATGCAAGTTTTGCACATGATGATGAATACATTCATATTACTATGATCAAATTATTGCCATTGTAGCTCACAGGATGTTACCATCAGCCATGATGAATAATACACAATACATATCACTGTGAAATACTCTTAATCTATCTGGTTGGTGGTTTCAATCCCTATGAACAAGTGCTGGTCAACCAACCACTTGTTAATAGTTGCTAGGGAAAATAGACAAATGTCAAGCAAACAAGCAACCAGTAATGATATTCATTCATCACAAGTTATTGATTGTTGATATAAACCAAAAGTTATTGATTATTGATGTTAACCCGTGGTCAATAACATGAGATTATATGCCATATCATTGTTATTGTGTCTATCCATCAAGTTATTGTTAGTTTTATATCCTCTACATATTCCAAGCATTATCAGTAGTTATAAGTTTTAACCCCCTGTATAGCTTTAAAACCACCACTAGCACAAGTGATTGGCCCTGAATCTCATGATGGTCCACCACCAACCAAGCATTGTTATGACTCACCACGGCGGCGCGCACATGAACCTGCTGCGGTGAACCCTTGGCTCCCCAACGCTCAGCGTCCGTTCCTGCGGAATCTGTATGGTATACAACTGTTCATTAGCAAACCTGCCCATGCATCGTCTATTTGGTGGTTTCTCAAAATGGGGGTACCCCTAAATCATCCAATAGTAGTCATTTATAGTAATAAACCAACCATTTTGGGGTTCCCCTATTTTGAGAAACCACCATTTAATTGGTACACCAAAAACAAAAGTACTAATCTTACCTGTGGTGTACAACGGTCTCAGATTAGTAGCAGTGGCTATGAATGGCATACGTAATGGTCAATGTGATTTATGGGTACTGCATGGTCTATGTAATGATCAATATATAAAAATTTAGCCGTTTAAGTATGATATGTGCAATAGCTCCTCATAATAAAAAAAAGTATATACATTTATTCAAACATGCAATATTACTTGTGACATGTATTGCATCCATTGAAATGGCAACTTGCTTCATCACCAACTACTGACAAAATGATGGTTAATGGCAGGTTCTTAAAACAAAACGCTGAACATATAGTCGGCAAATGGTGTGTTTTCATGGTCAAAGTCATTTTTTTACAGGTCACTAAGGTCCATGGCTTTAAGCATAGATTGAGCTGGATCTCCCTTTGTCCCCATCCTGGAGTAGATGAAGGAAAATCTGTTATTATTGAACCATTTTGGGCTGCTAAATGGTGATCGAACATGTGATATTTCTAGTACTCCAGGAAGGTTAAATGCCATGATTGGTTACAACAATACCAATGCCATGATACCACATGATCTCACATCCCATCACACATTTTACATAATTGCCACGACTCGTTGCGTATACCCTTTTTCCTTGCGAATAGGACCCATGATTTTGGGACTGTCGCTGATTTCTGCAAAAGGTAGTGGGTCGATGCTGACATAAATGTATCCAGATGTAAAACGCGCACATTCATTTATATCTCTCCCTCTTATGTGCTTATTTATTGATCTATAAATCAAAAATTCTACGAACTTAGAAGATCACATGGTGAATACCATGCTTCTCCTGGCTCATTCATCATCACCATCAGGTACCAGGTATCTCCAGCCAGCCCTTCATAGCCGTCCCGCGGTGATGTCCTCCTCCACTTTGCCCTCAGATTGCGCCCCATCCAATGGTGGAGCCATAGCACCATTTATGGTAAAACCAGTGGCATTTTCTCACAGAAACTGGTGCCACTGGCAGCTCAAGTCAGCTGGTGATAGTATCACTCAGCTTGATGAAAGATCACTGGTAGTATCTACTGGTACTTCTCGCTTGTCTAGCTGGTGATTTTGCCTGATGATTTTTTGGCTTCAAGCTCTACTTTTTGACACTCTTGCAATCACCTCACTATAAACCAAAGGGTTTATTAAAGATTGAATGTAGAGAAAACACAGAATTGACAATTCTGATAGGTGTGATTATTGAGAATGATAAGCGCCTATAATGAACCGCTATTGGCCGGGATTCACCATGACTGATGGGTAGCTAACTTTATTGATTCATTTTTTGATAGCTATGCATCCCTATGCTTCATTACGAAACAAAACTCCCCAACATGCACTCACCATGCCGTGCTCCTGCTGGCGAGGGTGGTTCTCAAGAAGATTTGGTACCTCTAAAAGGATTTTTTGTCGCGGCTTCCAGGGGGTTGCCGGAATGAAAGAACACGCGAGCCTCTTTTTTAAACAACTCAGTTCAAGTGGGATCTAGTTCAGTGGCACCTGTGAGAGGCCAAGTTTTCTCTCAAACTCCCCGTGTTTAGGTCTCGCGCATTCATGTCCGTCACAGCTTTTTCTGCTTCAGCCAGAGTCCTGG
>VSDK01026583.1:5480-52851 GCA_009767595.1 Symbiodinium kawagutii
TCTTTGACAATGCAAGTGCAAGGCATTGCCATTCATCGCACCAAATTGGACAGAGTTACCATCTGCGCGGTAGTCGGCGAAGTGGTCCGAGCCTCTTTCGTTTTGTGAGAAGAGCGCTGGGCTGGCGTGAGGGTCATAAAATTCCAGGTCGAACTCATGCATGGAGTATGTACTGATGGCATAAGGCCGTAGGGTGGCTTTCGCTGCTTTATACTGCAGGTTCGGGTTTGTCTTGGGGATTGCATACTTTGCGTCGGAAGGACGCAGACAGAGTGCAACCAAACGCTCTTCGACTGGAGGCCTTTGAACGGAGGAAGCAGGTGAAAGGGGCGAAAGGGCGAAAAAGACGGATCGCGAGGAAACAAGAGAGGAAAGGGAGGGGGAGAGAGGGGGAGGGGCAGAAGGGAAGGCAACTAACACGCATGGGCCGAAGGTCCATGTCTGAAGGAAGCAACAAAAGACAATTGGAAGAGAGTAGAAAGGAAAGACGGAAGAAAATGAAAGAGGGTGCCGGACTAGCCACCAAGAGAGAACCACTTTCCGTTTGATGTGGAATCTATGGCCTCATTACTGGTGAGGAGAGCCGTGCATCTCTGTGGTTTTCTGAGACGATTGTGACGATTGGGAGACAATTGGAAGAGAGAGAAAGGAAAGACGGAAGAAAATGAAAGAGGGTGCCGGACTAGCCACCAAGAGAGAACCACTTTCCGTTTGATGTGGAATCTATGGCCTCATTACTGGTGAGGAGAGCCGTGCATCTCTGTGGTTTTCTGAGACGATTGTGACGATTGGGACTGCTGCTCAGCAGGTGTTTCGGCTGCGAGGACGAGTGGCCGGGCCAGAGCCTGCAGCAGGTGTATGATGCACTTGTTGCTTCTGAACGAGATCTCGTAAACGAGCAAGGTTAACTCGGTAAGGGCTTTGGAACTGAACTTGTGCGACGACGATGATTGATGACGATGATGATGATGAGGATGAACACGAGATCATGAGAAGCAAGACTCGAAGATCGTAAACACCCTGAACTTTAATGCAAAACCTTTCGCAAACGCTCTCGCGGACACTAACGACAAGAAGAATGGCAACGCCAACATAAATGAGCAACGAAAACACCATCACGCCTGCCATACCAAGTAAAACTTTTTGGACAGATGCCGAACAAACCCCAATCCTCCAAGACCCGACAATCAGTGTGCAGCAATGTGACAAAAAAGGTCAATGCCACCTCGTCGATGCTTGGTCTCACTGGCATCTTGATAGATCAGTAGAATCACAGTTAGGATTTGTTCTTTTTTCTGCAAGAGCACCGCTTGTGCATGATGGCAGCGGTCACATGCAAGAACTGACAACAAAACGCTCAAAGATTCCACTGAACCCAACCAAAACTGTACAAAGATAGCAATGCGAGCAGAGAGATCCGAAAGACAGAAATGGAGTGAGTAAGCCAGAGATTGTGGATGTCGCAATAACAAACACCTTGAGTGCTGCCAGTCACAGCCCACTTGCTTGCAGTTAAGATTGATCCAAGCCAAAAACAAGCTTACTCATGCACTTCTATCTAAGTGCGATCCTTCATCTCAGTTATAATTGTCGGAAAATTCAGGTTTGAACTCCACAGCGTTCAAAGATGCAAAGATGTTCTTTTTTCCGGATAGTGCCTGCTGCGCGCGGAATGCAGGTCCTAGTTGTCCAGAAAGGCTGCAAAGAAATCCGAAGATCACCAATTAAGAGATAAGATGACCAAGTCAACGTCGGCACAGTACTAGGAGTGCTTACAAGGTATGCAAGCATCATAGCCACTAGCCGAGAAATGTTTTTCCAGACCATGCCATTCTCTGGCCACAATGAAAAACTAGGCAGACCGAAGTTTAGTGCCTTACCAGGTGCAGAAAGATGGCACGGGGCAGCCTCCTGAGCACTTGAAGTAATGCTCTAGACCCTGTGAAAAATCCCACGCATGATGGAGCAGCAATGCAGGTCAGGTCCCAACTGCCCAATGAAGACAAGAGTGAACGCAAAGATGTGGACTTCTCCGTAGAAGAGAAAAACGCAGCAATGATCGCTGCAACAAACTCAAACGAGTCACAAACTTCAGAAAAGGACATCTCCATCTTTAAAATCTCCGGTGGAAAGCAGCTTCTCGGAGTGACCGCATCAGATTCAAGTTCCTCGGGATGTTCTCAAAATTGGGCTTGCAATGCATATTGCGGCCAGAATATTCATTTTAGTTCTGCCAAGAAGCAAGAATGTTCAGTCTAACTGGTGAAGCAACCAGCAACCGGAGAGTTTAGCCTCTCTTTGGTGCTTTGGTGCCAAGAACAAACTTGGAGAGGTTTCCAATGGATCTAGAAAGAGATTCCACACTCTTTTTTCCATAAAACCCTTGTTGACTGTGCGTCCGGTCACGTCTGCTTTCTTGGACGATCGGGTTTTTTATATTTGTGCCAGAACGGCACCGTAACAATTGAAATTACAAAGAGATTTGGCTATGTGAACAATAAACTGTGATCAAATCGTTTTTGTTCCTTGTTCAACCCAGGATTGTTCTCACCATCATTGTCGTTCTTATCATTATCAATATGATCATGATCATGATCAATCCTACCATCACCATCATGCATCATGATCATCATCATCACTACGATTATGAGGCTTCATGATCATGATCATGATCACATCATCATTGTTGTCCGAATTGGCAAGGAGGATTTGGTGTCCCAGGTTGGACTTGGCCAGGTTGTTTGGTTGGAGCTGGTCTTGGTGCTTCCCAACGGTCAGCTTGCTTCTCAATTGGTGATGTTCTGATCTCTTTTGCAGTCTTTCTGGACACATAGTGACCTGCATTTCGTGTCTATTGCACTACCCGGAAAAAAAACAGGTTGGACTTTGCTAGGACGGAGTCCAGAACAGAATGACATTCACCTGCCACACGTTTTTCTTCCGCGCCAGTCATGATGCACAAAACAAGTATCACCGTCATCGTCATCATCATCATCATCATCATCATCATCATCATCATCATGAAGATCAAAGAACATTATGAGTGTCGTGAACATCTTGAACAGCATAACACCATGAACATCATGAACATCATGAACATCATGAACATCATGAACATCATGAACATCATGAACATCATGCACACCATGAACACCGTGAACATCATGAACATCATGAACATCATGAACATCATGAACATCATGAACATCATGATCATCATGAACATCATGAACATCATGAACATCATCATCATCGCCATCATCATCAGAAGAATCATCATTTGAGTCATGATCATCATCACCCATACCATTGCCATCATCATCACCCATACCATTGCCATCATCATCATCATCATCATCATCATCATCATCATCATCATCATCAGCACAATCATCCGCGCCATCAGCATCATCATAAGCATCATGACTACCATCATCCTCATCATCATCATCGTCACCATCGCCATTATCATCATCATCATCATCATCATCATCACTCTTGCAGAAGCACCACATCGGTTTGAAATTCTTCATCGAAGTTTTCTCAGCATTGCCTTCCTCCTCATTTCATCACCAATGTCATCAAGCACATGATCCTCACATCACCATCACGTCATGACCACCACATGTTTGTATGTTTGTATGTTTGTATGTATGTATGTATGTATGTATGTATGTATGTATGTGTGTATGTATGTTTGTAATATGTATGTATGTGTGTATGTATGTTTGTAAGAAGGTCCTTCTGTACGTTGGTACGTTTGCACGTTTGTATGTACTTGTTTGTATGTTTGTTTGTTTTTTGTTTGATTGTATATTTGTACGTTTGTATGTTTGTATGTTTGTATGTTTTGATGTTTTTATGTTTGTATGTTTGTGTGTTTGTATGTTTGTTTGTTTTTCTGTTTGTATGTGTGTATGTGCGCTTGATGTATGTATGTATGTATGTATGTATGTATGTATGTATGTTTGTATGTTTGTATGTTTGTATGTATGTATGTATGTATGTATGTATGTATGTATGTTTGTAAGTTTGTATGTTTGTATGTGTGTATGTTTGTATTTTTGTATGCATGCATGCGGGTATGATATGTATGTGTCCATGTCTTGTAAATATGGTTGTTTGTTTGTTTGTTTGTTTGTTTGTTTGTATGTTTGTATCTATGTGTGTGTGCGCTTGATGTATGTATGTATGTATGTATGTATGTATGTATGTTTGTATCTATGTGTGTGTGCGCTTGATGTATGCATGTATGTATGTATGTATGTATGTATGTATGTAGGTATGTATGTATGTATGTATGTATGTATGTATGTATGTATGTATGTATGTCTGTATGTATGTATGTATGTATGTATGCATGCATGTGTGCGTATGTACGTATGATGTATGTATGTATGTATGCATGCATGCATGCATGCAGGCATGTATGTCTGTGAACAAAGTGTGTATGGGAACAAAATGCGTAAATCACCGTATATATGTGTGGTTGTGTGTGTGTGTAAGTGTGTGCGGGGGTATGTGTATGCAATTGGGTTTTTGGGTACAGACATGTTGACATATTAGATATATATTTATGTTTATATATGTATACAAGGGTTGAGATGTTGACTCACCGTTAGTTTGAAATTTACATACGGGTCAGGGATAATCGTGCAATATGCGCATTTGTACATGCGCGAATGTATTTAGCGATATATCGGGAAACAAATTAATAATAGTTTTTCCTGCTGCGCCATTTGGACCAGAACATCCATGGTTCTGAAAATGGTCAGCGAGTCGGCATCATTGAAAACAGTGAATTGTTTGAAACATGCACATTGTTTTCGTTCCAGAAACTGCAAGGCGTGACATGATACAATGATGGGTTGTGTCAACCACATTTGAAGATGGACATGGCAAACATTGGTGCATTTCTTTCATTCTTGAAGATTGAACAGACACTGTCTCACACCGCGCGATGGCAGTCGACACCAATGGTCTGATCCCAGGCAACGCATGAATTGCTAAGAACGTCTTGTTTTGTAATCGGAGCGGATCGCATCAAGTGTACTGTTTTCAAATTTGCAACGACAGGACCTGGACGAAAGTGTGTCGCGTAAATTTTGAACTTTTGGAAGGGGAGGTTCAATTCCAAGAAATCAAATCCCACGTTGCCTCTTTGTGTTGTCAAGACGTAATTTCGGCTAGGTTTGCGAGAGCCATCCAAGAGGCTCGTTCAATCGCTTCAGATGGCCAGGTGTCTATGTTTTCTTTCAGTCATTGTATTTTTGGCACCATGTTTCAAAGTCCTTGCTGGTCCTTTTTCGGATCAGGGT
Organism: Symbiodinium kawagutii; assembly: GCA_009767595.1. NCBI lineage: Eukaryota > Dinophyceae > Suessiales > Symbiodiniaceae > Symbiodinium > Symbiodinium kawagutii. Next base: position 10,799 of record VSDK01026583.1, read on the forward strand.
AGTGAGTTAGTGTAACTGCTACATTTGACCAAGTGTTTGCCATGAACAGCATGAGATCCAGGGTTAATCTGCAGTAGTTGAGTTCGTTTTTCTCTTACAACCAACAACAGATCTCCTACTTCCATGGTCAGATGTTTGAGATAGTAGCAAAAAAGTGCATGCTGCAGTGCAGATTCACAATGTTGATGACAGATGAGTCACTGGTGGTTTCTTTCTCCATTCACCATCTCGCACAGGAAAGGTTTACGTGCCCGGGAACTCGACTTCCACTCTTCTACGCAGCGAGCGCCCCTTCCAGAGTGTCTCGGAGTTACGAGAGATGATTTTTTTTCAAGGCATTTGCTGGTACGTGGAGACAATGGAAGGAATTCAGGTTGGCTGTCCGATTTTATCCAATTTACATATTTGGAAAAATCAATTGAGAGCAACCAATTTTGGAACAATATGTTTGCACCAAGATATTTTGTGCTGGCATTCCAATGAGTCGATTGGATTAAAGCCGGTAGAGATCAAAAGGCAGAGAGCACAAAAGCCAGGCCAAACTCCGACACTGAGGTACAAACCAATGTTTGATGAACATTTGCAGCTGCTCTTGCCTGTTTGTCAGATTTAGAACAGCGTGAAAAATGGACTAAGAGTGCCTAATACAAGTTGCTTTGTTGAAAGTTGAGGGATCCTTTACCATTTCAAACCTGATTTTGTTGTCCAATTCCTCTCATTACTTTGCTGTCAAAGACTTATGGCCTGAGTGGATATTGTCATGCAAAACTCCAGAGTCAAGGGCTTCACCAGGTTGAAAGAGTTTGTCGCCAGGCACCTTTGGGTAAATCCTCGTATCAGGCACTCTATTGGCAATCATGATCCTCACCACAAGGGTTCAAATTCAGTCATTCTTTTTGTCCATTCTCTCTCTCTCTCTAACTACTTGAAAAAAGTATGCTGACTTTTGTACTGTCAGACTCTTGCAGAATCTTTCAGATGGTTTGGAGTATGTCTTTGTTTATTTGGCAATGTCAAAATGTCCAGAAGATTACATGTTGAAGCAGAGATGCAGTCATCCTTGGGTGACCTGGGTGGCTTGGTCGTAGCAAAGGCAGGTGATGCAGACAGCTGGCTTTCTGGACAACGATGGCAAGCCAGTGGATGTACCTTGTTCTTCCATAGTTACTTTGAAGGGTGCTTTACTCACAATGTGCTGTTCACAGCAACCTATCATTTGCTATCCAGTGTGATCTTTGGATGGAAAAAAAGGACTTAGATAAAAAGGCCCAGCAGCATTCTGGTCTGAGGTTGCGTTCGAGGATTGATTCTAGTTCTATGTCCAAAATTGTTGCGACTTTTGTCAAAGATGTTCTCAGGTAGATGCTCACAGGCGGAAGCTCTTTGTCATAGAGCAGGACAGGCCTGTCGAAATCCTCGTTTCAGCCCTGTAGCTGCATGCAATGTTGACCTTTGGTGGCGGGGTCCAATGTGGCTGGAAAATGACCAACACGGTTGTGAGTCGCGAGTTTAAAGGGTAGATCATTTGCAAATAGATGTTGCAGCCCGTGCTAGTTTGACAAATGGGAGGCACTAGACTTGCCAGACCATGACTTGTGCTGAAACTTGTGAAAGTACTAAAAAGATATCCAGACATGAATGACACGTAGTGCCATGTTGGCTCAATCCCGATTAAGTGCAGGATATACAATCCTTTTGGATGGAAAAACATCATCGATGGCTTTTGTGATGAACCAGCCTGCACATTTTTACAGTAGCTTTCGGTCGACCTTGGGGTCTCACCCTTCCAAAACATGGCAGAAAAAATTGGCAGGATTTTCAACATGATTCGACTGTTCCACATGTAATAGTGCTCCTTTGCTTTTCTGTTCTGTCTTGAATCAAACTCCAAGCAAACAACCAAAGTTCTTTGTCGGACAGACATGGATGGCCTGCTTTTCTTTCAACCAAATTACTGCATAGTCTCACCTGAAGTCTTTGCAGTTGCTTGCCCGACACCATAGACAATTCTTGGAACATGTTGGTGGCCAGGGTGTAGTTCGACTGTGTCGGTAAATATGTTGATATGCAATGATGTGAGCCCCGCTACAGTCAGCTGGCCAGGAGCTGGCACAAGCAGATGCTGTGGAACGACACCGTGCAAGGGAGAAGGAGAATGACCATGCCAAAATGAAAAGAAAGCACTGATTGAGAAGCGCAACCACACCAGAAGATGAATGGCCGACAAACAAAAACGTTTTCGGAATTGTTGACAAAATGATTGAACACATGTTTGGGACACCGAAACTTCGAAAATGATACCCAAGGTGACGGTGTTCCGTTGAAAACCCATCCGCCAGGGGATAGGAACTTGCAATTTTCATTCCTCGAATCCTCTTTCTTGAAGCTGCGCAGGAGCGGAAGAGGGAGGAGATGATCGTCCTTGCAAAACGACATGAAGTGCATCAGCAACGCATTCACGCAGTCAGGGTGCTCAGCAGCCCAGATCTCCAGCCCTGAAATGCATCGAGAGGGTGTCTCGGACCATTTCTGATGCAGTAGAATTGAGGCCACTTGCAGAGTGACGAAGATCATAGTTGTTTATTCTGTGAATGTTGGATTTGATTGCCGTAGTCCTGTCGATATCACCGGACTACATGGCTTGCATCAAGCTTGACATGATACCTACATTTTGAAATGTGGCTTAAATTAAATCATAAATCCGTCACGGTCTAAAGCATTCTACTCTAAGGAAAAGGAGTGATATCAGGAGTTCAAAGGAAGTATCTTGGGAGTTGATCCTGGTACACATGTGTCTGCAGTATGTTTGCCGTTCTTTTGAACTCCTGGACTCCTGGTTCAATTCTTTCAGTGCGGTTCTGCCGTTAGTGATTTACCTCAGGGTTTTATTCCATCTATGGTTTCCTCCATATTTGATCTTTTTTGCAAACAGCTACCGATCTGCCCTTTTTGCTTGTCTTCCAACTGGGAGAATTCTCTGGCTGCAACCAGGAGTTAACTCTTTCTTTCAAACTCTGGCTGCAATGAATACCTGGTTAATCACAAGGGCCGTCGCCACCAAAAAGGTCAACACCGATTCTGAGAGTTCAGAGCATCTTGCTCGGTGGAGCCATCCAAACGCGTAGCTCTCTCTGAAAAAAACAGTTCATCATCGTGATGATTCAATCGTTCCTACACGCTTTCTATTCCAAGGTCAACCACTACTACTATTAATATATTACTATTGTTACCTCGACTACTACCACTACTACTACTACTACTACTGCTACTACTACTACTACTACTATTACTACTACTACTACTACTACTACAACTACTACTACTACTACTACTACTACTACTACTACTACTACTACTACTACTACTACTACTACTACTACTACTACTACTACTACTACTACACCCTTATAGAATTCAATCAGGAGTCCATTTTTCCTAAATACCCATGAGTTTGTCCCGAGTCTTCTCTGCTTGCTGTACACATTTTAATCGGTCAGAATGACGATGATAGTGTCGCTGTCAGATGTCCGGGCGGTACACCATCATCAACCAATGTAAAATGTATATGCATGTACATATATATATATATATATGTATGTATACATATATGTATACATATAGATATATATACTTATTTCAATATTTACATATATATATATATATGTGTATACAGATATTTTTTTATATGTAAATCATTTTTATATTTATACATTTGCATGCCTATCCATAGGTATCCATCTATGTGTGCATATAGGGTTGATGTAATATGAAATGCGAATGTAAATATATAAATAAATATATATATATATGGCTAAAGGGCCGTTTCGGGTGTTTTTTTTTTCAGTGTTTTCTGGCGTCCCTTCATGCTTGATTTTTTCTAATTGAAACATACATAGTAATGCCCAGGACAGCACAGTAACCACAACACAGGAATTACGGCACAGTAACTGCAGCACAGCAAACTCAACACATTACCTGCAGCACACTAGCTGCAACACAGTAACTGTCACACAGCAACTGCATCACAGTAGCTGCGCCACACTATCTGCAGCGCAGAAATTGCAGCGCAATTCACTTCACAATACTTCCAACACAGTAAAGCCGCAGTATCTGCAGCACAGTATCTGCAGTGCAACAGCTGCACCACAAACTTTCAACTAGAACAAAGAAATGGCAAAATAGTACTTGCAGGACAGTACTTGCAGCACAGTACTGGCAGTACCGTAGCAGCTGGCCAAGTTGTCATCGTCAGGTGAGTCATCATCGTCAGGTGAGTCTCCATTGCCAGAGGAGTCGCAATCGCCAGAGGAGTCACCATCATTTTGTTTTGCTTCATGACGTGTTATGTGATGCGTGGTGTGACTTTGCCTGACTTGACCTGACTACGAGTTACTAGTTACTAGTTTACTAGTTACTAAATGATTGTGTTGTGACCCGACTTAACTAGGCTAGACTAGCTCACCACCGGCTAGCGGCTGACTACTAGCGATGCTCAGTGAGTAATGACTTGTGACTGAGTAGTAATTAGTATACCTAGAAACTAAGTAGTTTTTCAGTCACTAGTCAAGTCAAGTCCCGTCCCGGCCTCAGCCTAGTCACCGCGGAGCTGGTCCTAGCTCTAGCTGGTGACAGTTCCTCAAGCGAAGAAATCGCTTCCACCCAAGCCAGCAGCCAGTTGCCATTTCAACGCAGTGAGTTCGATTGTAAATTGGAATTCAAACGCTAACCGAGCTAAACTGGTAAGCCGCTAAGCCAGAAATCAAAATTGTTTTAGATTCTGAGGTCTTAGATACCGAGCCCATCCAACCAGATTATACCATTATGGCATTATGGGGGGTCTGGAACGCCATGGTTTGATTCAAATTTGTCAATATCAATATTGACTGTGGCGGCTAAGGGTGGAAGTTTCGACCACGTGATCCGAGTTCCATATGTTACAATGGCTCCTGATTTGTACAATCCGAATTCATTTTTACGATGGAAACGTGCATCTCTCTTGCGCAATATCGGATTAGCTGGGCTGAGAAGCTGTTGCGCCAGTGAGATAGGTCACAACGGGCAATCTGTTGGATTTTTTTCGCCAGGAACCAGCAGCGGTAAAATTGTTGTTCGTGTTGCTTGTTCAGACTTTGGAATGCAGACTTTTCAATTGCAGAATTTGTGAGACTTGGATTTCTTGCAGCAGACAGTCATCATAAACCACGGCGGCGCCATGGTCAGCTCATTGTGCGGAAAAGGCCAGGTGTGTTTCTTGTGAGCACTGCCCTATCCAATCCGCGGATGACCTCAGCTATAATGTACTGCGTTGCAAAACAGTGATGTGATGTATGCGCAGCGTTGCAAACCATGTGATGTCAACATGGCTTGTGCGTGTCGCTTGCGCTGAGACTAGGAAATTTGGGCGCCGCATGTTTTTCAGGATGCTAAGAATAAGATGACTAAGAAGCAGGCTCTTTGCGATCAAGCATTTCATGAGCGAAAACAAAGCATGCGCTTAGATTCCTAGACTTGTGACACCGAGTACTGCCAACAATGTTGTCAAATTGCCACTTTCAGTGAATTTTTGCACTGCTAGCTGCTGCAGGTTGTGGGGAAGTCTGAACCGTGCTCTCGGGTGTGCAGTAAGAGCATAGTACCATAGCAGGATAGAAAAACAAATTGCAGCGCAGTGCTTGCAGATGCAGATGAGAAACGATTATAATCATGGTTGTGTGAGGGACTGTTATCTTCATTTTGTTTTCTATCCATCAGATCCGTTTCTATCAGGACCAAGGTATGGGCCACATCCCTCATTCCTACTTTAGGTCTTTAGGTCCTTAACTGACTTGTGTTGCCGCGTTGTTCTTGGTCGAAATCATTCAAAGAAAATATTTCATATCCGTATCATATCTGTTTATATCATATTTATTATGGTATAGTTCTACCCAAAGTGCACTGAAGCTTTGCCAAAGGGGATTGTTCATGTGCTTATCTCTTTGTGTTTCCCCTTTCTCCCAAAAATAACATTAACTCAATGGAACGTTTCTGATGACACACACAAATCGATGCGCCAAGTAAAGTAAGTGAACAGGAAAATGTCTCCTGCCAAGTGCGTGTCATGTTGTCATTGGGTTCATGTTTGATACCATGGCGCGGGTGAATTTTGATGTAACGAATTATATTCATGTAGAATACAAAATATATTTTTTTATGGGCATGGATTGTGTGACCGGTGCATCTTCAGAGATGGCAGTTCATGGATGCAGGGATCCACACAGATGTGTGTGCTTCCGCAGTCGGGTTGAGGAGGGTCGGCCAGTTCATGTGAGTCTCGCCACACGGTTGCCGGAGTTTTGCCCCCCCACCCCCCATGTGTATGTCAGCGAATGAGCTTTTATCGCGATGTTCAATGTCACGGCGAATGCGCCTCACTGGATGAATGCATTTGTTCCCACATGTCCATGAGCTACTTTCACATGGTTGGTGTGTCCATGCTTCTCACACCCCATCGATCTTTCGCACCATTTGGCTGTGTAGATATCAGATATCCGGCCTACAATTGCCGCCGTTGTCTTGGCCGTTCCTCTATCGCCATGTCGGCCTCACATGCTTCCGTTTCTCTTGGGAGACCCAGTTGGCCGAGGCCCAAGCCAAGATCCAACACCAGCAGTTTGACCTTTTGGCCATGGAGAAGAGGATTCGCGAGATGCAGTCAGAGATTGATGAGACCAAACGTCTTGTATCCAGGTTGGTGGCATGCTTGACATCGAGCACAGCACCAACCACAAATTTTGTACGTGGGCTTCCAGTCAGCCCGAGGCTACCCGAGCCCGGGTTTCTGACCGGGTATGCTTCTGGACAGGACTAAGGGTGATGCGCCTTTGCCTTCGACCCCGCCAATCCAGAGTACACCTGTGACAAGTACAGTGAGTACAACTGGTGCTGATGCTTTGCCTTCAGCCTTCACAGCGGCGACTCCTCCGATGTTGATGGATGCCCCGTCTTCGGATGAGGAAATGTCACCACTTGGACTTGGATCGGCCAAATGTGGCTGAGCCTATCCCTCCAGATTCAGATTTGATGGGATGGGACCGGGTCGGCCAAATCCGTGATGGGTGTGTTTGAATGAAGCCCAAGTTTGCAAAGAAAAAAATAAATAAGTCCGAGCGATTCACCTCGTGCACTCTGCGTGCTGCTACACTTACACACACTATGTAACATGTATTCATGTGTGGCGGGTGTTAACAGAGAATTACTTTAAAAAGTAATTATCCCGGCAAGAGACCCCAAACAGTGAGATGGGGGGAAGTGGGAAAAGGACACAGCAAGAGCATTTATTTGAGAGCACAGATATGAGAGCGCACATGTGAGAGCACACATATGAGAGCACACATATGAGAGCACACATGTGAGAACACACATATGAGAGCACACGTGTATGAGCACACATATGAGAGCACACATGTGAGAGCACACATATGAGAGCACACATGTGAGAACACACATATGAGAGCACACATATGAGAGCACACATATGAGAGCACACACATGAGAGCACACATATGAGAGCACGCATATGAGAGCGCAGAAATGAGAGCACACGTAGGAGAGCGCACATATGAGAGCACACATTTGAGCACACATGTAAGAGCACACATTTGAGCACACATGTATGAGCACACATATGAGAGCACACATTTGAGCACACATGTATGAGCACACATGTATGAGCACACAAATGAGAGCACACATATGAGAGCGCAGATGTGAGAGCACACATATGAGAGCACACATGTATGAGCACACGCATGAGAGCACACACATGAGAGCACAGATATGCGAGCACACATATGAGAGCACACATGTATGAGCACATATATGAGAGCACACATTTGAGCGCACATGTATGAGCACACATGTATGAGCACACATATGAGAGGACACATAGGAGAGCACACATATGAGAGCACACATATGAGAGCGCAGATATGAGAGCACACATGTATGAGCACACACATGAGAGCACACATATGAGAGCACAGATGTGAGAGCACACATATGAGAGCACACATGTATGAGCGCACACATGAGAGCACACACATGAGAGCACAGATATGCGAGCGCACATATGAGAGCGCACATTTGAGCACACATATGAGAGCACACATATGAGAGCACACATATGAGAGCACACATGTATGAGCACACATATGAGCACACATTTGAGCACACATATGAGGGCACACATATGAGCACACATGTGAGAGCACACATTTGACGGCGCATTGGTGCACTCACAAGAGAGAACTCGTGGCAAGATCTCGTGAAAAGCGAAAATAAGCACCGCGCGCAGGCGAGAGCGATCCGACACGCACGAAGTCTGCAGAGGGTTGCGCGAACGAAATCAAAATTCGCACCGCGCACAGACGAGAGCGATCCGACACGCACAAAGTCCGCAGAGGGTTGCCCGAGCGAAATCAAAATTCGCACCGCGCGCAGACGAGAGCGATCCGACACGCACAAAGTCCGCAGAGGGTCGCGCGAGCGAAATCAAAATTCGCACCGCGCGCAGACGAGAGCGATCCGACACGCACAAAGTCCGCAGAAGGTTGCGCGAGCGAAATCAAAATTTGCCCCGCGCGCAGGCGAGACACAAAAAAGCAGAGGTATGAAAGGCACCTGAAGTCTCCATTACACTGCGATTTGCGATTTCAAGCGTTTATGTTGCACAATGCTGCGCCTGCCACGAAAAAAAGCGATCCCGAGTCATACGAAGTCCTGCACCTGTCACCAAAAATGATTTCGACGTAGCAGATGCAAAAATGACGACAGTCTCAGGAAACGAGCGTGTCGAGGTCACCAAAAAAGAGCGCAAGTTCACGAAATGCTGCGCCTGTCACAAAAAGTCGATGTTTTCGAACACGCTCATTTTGTGTGCGCCTGCCAACGTTTTTGCAACGTCGCAAAATCGACGACAGTTACACGTGTTGTGAAATGCATCGAATCCCTTGCGCCTGCCACGGATTCCTAATGTCCAAGAGGGACAAAAGTGAGCTTTCCCTTGCGCCTGCCACGTAAAATGCATATTGATCAAAAAACGAGCACGGCCCGCAGACGAGAACGCAGCTCCGGAAGAGAGGTCTCCCCGCAACAGTTTCGTGCGAGGCTTCTGTCGAAAACGGAAGATGGGCGAACGTTTTTGACGAAAGGGTACACGAATTAGCCGCGCCCACCGGAGAACACCTGGATCTACACCAGGAGCTTTTCTATTACCGTAAGAACCCCTATAGTGCACACACTGTTTGGGAAAATATGTAAGGAGATTGAAATTGAGGAAGGATGGTGTGAATGATTCTGAATGATGTTTGATGATTTGTGGGGATGTTTGGAAGTATGCTTATGGCAGATAAGTCTGTGAGAAAACAAAACCACTAGGAACTATAAAGGTAGTATGTTGACATACTGTTGTTATCATGTTTGTGCGTATAGCGCTACGTCACTGTCATAGCGCGCATTGGCCGCGCATTCCCACATACCAAACCTGGGTATTCTGATGTAGTAGAAGCGTTATTCATTATTGGACCCAGGCACTTCAGATGGATTTGTATTGATTTTGGGCAATCATTATCATTATCATCATCATCATCATCATCATCATCATCATCATCATCATCATCATTACTGGCTACTGGTTGTTGCAATCCCACGTGTGTGGCCTCCAGCTGCAGCTGGCCTACAGGGGCCTACGCCTGGTCCAGAACATACAGTCACTCATACTTGTAATTAATTGTCAGAAAGAGGTGAAGAAACAAGACGGCGACAGTCACTCACGAGTCAAAGACTACAACAACAGAAACCTGAGGACATCTAGGGAATCTAGGCCTAGGACCTAGCCTAGGAAATGTTTCAGTGGTTGACATACATACAGGGCAGGGATTTGGCTGACCATCTTCAGACAATTGAATCTGACTACATTTGCCAGGTGTGAATCGAAAGCAGTGCCTGCTAATAATCCCAAGCGAAAGTATGGTGAAAGAGTTCCAACAGTGACTGGATCGATGAGAATTTATCGCAAGAGTTTGGCTTTAGGAGGCCTATAGTCATTATAGTGATAGTCAGCCTGAATGGCATGGCGTTGTCCATGCAGATCGCTGCCAAATGCAGTTTTCTTTCGTTAAGGGTTTTCTAGAGATTTAAAATTTGGAGCTGGCTGGTCTGGCATTTCCTTTCATCTTGCAGATCCACAGTGCGCATGTGCGTGTAATCATGAACATCATTAACACTGGGTGGGACCAAACAGTATGGCAGTATATGGGTGACAACTTCTGGGAACTTCTGTGTAGAAGCAACGCCGTCGCAATCTGTCAGAATCAGGTTTGTCAATGCTCATCTATGCCCATTTCCTGTTGAATTTTGCTTGCTCACCAACTCACAGCGCACAGTTCTTGCAGATGTTTACATCATTGCATCATTTTAAGTTAAAGGACTATAAACTGTTGGATATCAAAAAGCCTCTTTGCAACTTTGCTTGACGGTTCCTATAAAAATTATGTTCAAAATATGGGGCTGCTTTTCATGCGTATTGGAAATAGTCATTAGTCACTAGTCAAAAACTCCAAATGAAGTAATAAAAGTACAGGCGCCCCGTGCATTCGTGATTCTGGACATTTTTCAATTAGTGTTTTTTTTTGGTGTGCTGCGCGTTGATAACAGCGGACCACTACAAAATCCACTACAACATGACATTTGTAACTCATGATCAGGTTTGGCTGTTTGGCTTGGCAGAATGAGTGGCGATCATGACAGAGGCCATCGATCTTGGATTTTTTCCTTGCCCTTCCCACTCCTGCATGACCCCCCATGCCATAACAGTACACTCATTCAAACCCGTTATCAAATATACAGTGTAGAATGTAGAATGTAAAAGAAATGCATCAGAAATCAGATATAGCCCAAACATGTGCACTGTACACTTTGTGTGGACTCTACTCACCAGTCACTAGTCACTAGTTGAAAATGCGGAAAATGAATATGTTTGCTATTGATGTATATCCCATATTTTCATCAATTATGTGGTTACACTTTTCAATATATATATATATATTTATTTATAAAATCGTACTAGTTACTGTTTTCATATATATATATACACATGTTTATATATATATATATATATAAATGTCTGGTGCATTTTCATAAATATAGTTACAGTTTTTTGTTTGCTATTTTGTGGTGCATGGCTGGCTAGCTGCCCATTCCTAAATCTTAAACCATGTCCAGAAAACAAATTTAGATATTTGTGCATGGCAACTTTCTGTGTGCTTAGAGTTCACAGTGCAAACAATGTTGATGGCAATATTTTGGTATTTCAGTCCTGCGACCATTTTTTTCAATGCTCACTCCAAATCACAAATCCAAGCTAGACCTTAGATTCTGGATTTCAGACTTTAGACTTAAGCAACGAAAAAGCAAACAACTTGTTCGTGTTCCTTGCTGGACTTGTCCCAGATGTGAAAAAAACAAACCCTTGGACCCTTGGACACATTTGGGAAAGAACAGGCTTGCGTGTATGTATAGGTATGGTTGATTTTTTGGGACAAGGTATTAAGCTTTTATGTGTTTAAATATGTAGCAAATGTGTTGTGTTTGCGTACAGGTATAATAGATTGTTTTTTGGTTTCTGAGTTAGGATGCAGTTAATGAAAGCAATGAAGGGTATGTTTGTGAATTTCTGTCAATGAAGTGCATTTACCTATAGGCCAGCCAAAAGGTGCAAGCAAACAAAAAAGCACGCATGGTGGCCAGGGAAAACAAACCATGAATTGACGACGCCAACAAACAAAAACAAAAGCTGGGTTAAGTTCTAACAGATCCAGAGAAGCCATGAGAAATTGAAGGAAACATCATTCCATTGAACAGCAAGCAAATTTGGTCTGAGCTCTTGACAGATTTGATTTGTGTCAACTTAAGCTAGCAAAAAAACAATTTAGAAAATATGCCAGGTGTGTCTGACAAAGAAGCTAGAAACATCTGATTGCAACAAATTCATACTTGTCATTGAATCATAGTGTGCCAAAGTAGAAGACACACATATGTTTAACCAGTTATTTGTTTAAACATATCCAAACACACAACCAGCATGCTTTTTGAATAAGCAAAGGGTTCATACAAAATCAACAACTGCAAATTTCATGAGCAACAAGAAATAATGAATGATGAAATCCATAGGTAGAAAACAACAAAAGACAATGAATATGGAAAAACAAATCATCAAATATGATAAAAAAACAGCTTGAAAACACTTGAAAACAAATCATAAAAAACATAAACAAATCATAAAAGAAATAAAGCCATCAAAAATCATATTAGATTCATTTGAAAATCATACAAAACCATAACCATAAAAACCATCAAGAAACCATAAAAACATCATTTTAAAATCATAAATTTTTACAAAATCGTAATGAAATCATAGTGAGATCATAAAAAATAAAAAATAATCAATAAAACAGCTGTTTGGCCACAATCTTTTTCTCTCAACAATATTTGCAGCACAGAAACTTCACAGTATCTGCAGTACAGTATCTGCAGCGCAAGCACTTCACAATAACTGCTACACAATGTTTGCAGCGCACTATTTGCAGTGCAATACTTACAGCGCAAGACTTACAAAAGTTTTTTGAAAAGAGAACTACTGGCAACTATGCTCTTGAGGGAAATGACAAGCAGGAAGGCAATTGTCTACTCTCTTATTCTCTTAGGGTAGGTAGGTTAGGGGGGGGGTGCTGGCAAGTCTTGGGGTCAGAGTGGGCAACCCCCAAGAGTGGCCAGCGCCCCCCCCCTCATGCCGCAGTCACTGTCTGGCAGCTACGGCGCTCCAGTTATTGTACCTTTATTGTGAAAATATTGTGCCGCAGTCACTGTCTGGCAGCTACGGTGCTCCAGCTACTGTGTTAAAGTTAGTGAGTGTGCTACAAATAATGTGCTGTACCACACCAACTGCAGCACAGTAGCTCCACCACAGTATCTGCAGCGCAGCAACTTCACAACAACTGCAACACAATATCTGCAGCACAGTAGCTACGACACAATAACTGCAGCACATTCTTTGCAGCACAGCAATCGCAGCACAGTAACTACTACACAATAACAGCAACACAGTAATTACAACACAGTAGCTTCACAGTAACTGCACCACACCAACTGCAACACAGTATCTGCAGCACAATATACAACACTGCAGCAAACCAGTTCTCCAAAACACTGCCAAAAATAACGCCCGAAACGACTCTTTAACCATATACATATATATATATATATATATATATTCATTCATACATTTGTAAATCTATGTCAATGACATCGTATATGTGTAATATATGTCTCTATATTTACATCATTATAGACAAACACATGTAAATGTATAGCTGTGGCGACGTGTACGAACGCGTCTCACTCATATCATTAAAATGAAAGAAAGAGTAGTACATGAGCAATGCTTAAATTCAGTGCCTTGTTTTTATTTAAATAGATGAATGTTAGATATTCACAAGTAAACAATATTTTGACTACTTCCTTGTGAAAATCGATGAATGCCCGGCTCTTCTGCTACGAATTTTTTCCGCCGCGATCCGACAGGTGCAGGCGATTCGAGAGGGCCGGCGCAAGCGGCGCGAAGCACAGGTTCGGTGACAGCAGCGACATTGCAGCTACCAGGGTCAAGCACTGTTGCGCAGATATTATTTGACCAACTTATCAGATGATCAGTTGCACAGATATGTTGTTTGCCCAGTGTTAATCACATTGAGTAATGTCTTTTTAATGTTTGTCAGGCACAATATATTCGCAAGAGTCAACTTTACAATCAGTGTTTGTGTATGTGTGTGTTTGCGTGTTAGTTGTGACATCCGTCTTTTCACGCTTCTGTGTGCGGTCTTGTTGAGACCCCTGCCTGCAGATCGAGCTTTCCAAGAGTACTGGAAGTCTACCGGTGGGATTGGGAGTTGCTCGGGGCTTTTGGTCGGATCTCTATGGCCATGCCGTGTTGGATTCAAGTATTTGAGCTGAGTTGGGTGTCTGTCGCAAACAAGACGAAGCGTACTCTTACGGTAGCCGAAAGATGAGGCTATCCTTAAGTTTTTGCTGTGATAGCTGACAGCCTTGTATTTTGTCTTTTTCTCCTTTACGCCGACCTGAGCCTGCGTGTGAAGATTGCAGGCAATCACCTCCGGCCACACTTCTCCCTCGCCATAGAGTCATAGAGGCTGATTTGTTGCTCGTGTTTGAGATCTCTGGGGCTCGAACACATGAGGGCTGCTGATATTTCCGGTTCGCAACCATGGCCATTTACATGGAACGGTTCCTTATTGCCTTGTAGGAATTGCTATTTTTATAATCATAGAATCTTTCCATAGGTATATGATGCAGTCTTCTGCAGGCCTAGACGTGGATGCTGAGTTTGAGCCGAGATTCCAACTGCCAATTGCACAAAGAAGGGATGCATGCAATCTACATCGATCCATCACAGAATGCATGCCAGTGACTGCCAGTACCCTTCCATGCACCTGTTGTCACGTAGTGATTCTTCCTGATCATTAGGTGAATTGCAGTTGCAGTGCTTCCTTTCAGAAGTTTCTGGGTGCCAAAGGGACCTTTAAAAGGATTCCTTTTCCTGGACTGAGATTGCAGAGCAAAAGGTGTGTCATCCCACCGTTTACCGACTTTAGTTGCGACTGGGAATGAACTTGGATGCTGGGAGCTGGCTGGGAGAAGATGTGCACTGAGAAGAAGTGTGCACAGCCGGTCCAGTTGGAGCATATGCGATGGTTACGGGAGTTGCAGTCGAACATGTGAATTTGGCGCAGCTGAAGACAAGAGCACGTAGCAACATGGAGAGACAAGACAGAAGGAGGGAAATGAGCCTTCCGACCATGAATGTCCCCCGACAACAGTGGCCCAACGACATGTAGATCACCTCAGTTCCAGGTAAGACGAAGGGTTGCGGATTGATTCAATCAAAGGAGCCTTAGGACTGTTAGAACATGATTAGAGGTGGGGGGTGCACTGAAAGTTGGTAAAGTGTCTGATTTCTTTGTTGTTTGCAGAATCAGTTTTCTTATTGGTTTGCTGAGATGGAGCACCGGAAGTTTGTATATACATCAATCAAACAACACACAGCCCAGCTGCCGCTGTTGACTGTTCCGTTGAAGTTCTCAATGGAACGGTAGCGCTCATGGGTTGATTCATGGGAAAGGGCACAGAGAAGCAGGCGCATTGAGACTATCTGGGATGAAATTTGGACTGCTTTGGAAGCTTGAAAGTCTCTGAGATTTTTTTGCAGATCCTTTATACGCCTTGGTAAGGCATAAAGATGTTTGCACTTTGATGTTGCAGGATGAATGGGAGATTTTAGGAAAACTCTCGGCAGCAATCTCAGAACACCAAGCTGTTGTGAGCATTTTGGAGCTTGCCTTCTGGTGCAGATGTTGGGCTGGCCACTTCCTATTCCCATTTTGTTTGTTGTGTCCATGTGACTGGGCAGCTTACTTGTCTGCATGGATTCTCCATTCCCACTATCCAGTTGCAGAAAGGAGGTGCTATCCCCGTTTTACGTCTTGGTCGTATCGTTGTCTGAAGAATTGGTTCAGCAGCTGTCCAAACTTGGGTTCAAGCTAATTTAAGGTACTCCAACTCTTTGGAAAGTTCTCCTCCATGGATCCAGGATCCTAAAACAGTAATTGGAATCTCCGCGTTACTATGACTATTCATATCTATTCATTATACTGCACGGCTGGTAGTGTTTCTGTCAGGTCCTTACCTCGTAATCATCGGTGATCTACCGCGACTGTTTACATGCACGCAGTACCAGATTCAGAATGCACTCGCTGCACCAAGTGCAGCACGATCCAGTGGCCATATCCACAACAGGTGGTGCATCAGTTGACCAATTGCACCGCTTTTGATCAGAGGATTTCTCCTTCATCCAGTCGTTACCAAGCCATTGCAGATAGGCGGATTTCCAATGGGTTAGTTGATGTGAGTTGATGTGGCCATGGGTCAATGTTAATTAACCAACTAATGTGGGATTTCCACCAGCAGTAATAGGGAAAGCAATGGTTAACAGGGGGGAACCAGGGGTACGGGTTTTTGACCCACTGCCATGTGAGTTGATGTGAGTTTTTTCTCAAGGTCAAAGAACTGCGAATCCTGGCTGCGAAGAAATGCGTTCCGCTGACCCAGCAGCTTGGCAGCGGTCAAGTCATTCAGCCATGGTTTCTGGGAGCGGATTTCTCAGGATCTCTACTGCTGTGGAGAAGAATGACCTGTTGGAGTCTGAGAAAAGTGAGGTGATTCCAAGAGCAAGTTGGTGCCACCAACCAAGAAGCAGAGCAGAAATGATTCGAAGTAACAGGAGCAGATGTGAAAACTTCAACCAGCACTTTGGTTCATCATTGAACCATTGCAAGTATGAACTTCTCAAGTTTACGGACAGTGTAGATACCTCATGAATAGCTTCAGGAATCTATGGATCGATCGTTTTGCAAATGTGGCATAGCTGGTTGATGCTGATGGGTTTTTCAAGGGTGCTTGCCATATGACATCCCTGGAGGTGCCGAGAGTTCGATTTGGTGTAGGAAACCTCCCCCCAGAATTCACCAGCTTTTGAGGACTGGAATTTCCCTGCAATCGGATGGAATTTGGAAAGGGGATCAGGGAGGAGACCATGTTGGGTGGGGAAGGCCCTTGGAAAGGCTAGGGATGAGAGTTCACTGCTTCCCATGGACGGCCCAGGATCAATCTGATCATCAAAGCTGGCCCAGTCCTGGATCAGTGCCAGAGGGAAAGGGGCAGCACATCTTGAAGCAACAGCTGTGAACAACGGAAATGGCTAGGTTCATAACCGATCAAAAAGGTCCAAATTAATGTCTAGATTAACACAACTACCATATTCTCAACGGGATTTAAGAGGCGCTTTTTTGAGAGGAGTCCTTTGTTTTTTTTCGATAGTGCGCAAGTCCTCAAACATCGAGTTGCAGTCCGTGAGTCATGTAGCAGTTTTCTGTGGTGGCATGAGTTTATCCATCTGAAACCACTCATGACCCCGATGTGTTTGAGCTTTCACTGTCTCCACCAAAGATTGCCTGACTGTTTTGGTGAAGGGTTTCTCAGTCAAGTGCAGGTATGATGTCAGTGTTGGAGTGAAGGACAGCGATGGGAAGGGGTGGAAGTGCAGAGGATGGGACACCACCAGAGTGGACAACTGGTCAGAGGAAACGGTTAGGACCGCTGGTCACGACCCCGCTGGGACCCCACGGCAGCCAGGTTTGGACAGCAGAGTCCATCGAGAGCCACCAGCCAGGCGGGTAGCTGCCGCCCAGACATTGAGGTCTTTCTCAGGGCAGTTTGGGGCATCCCAAAACTGGTTGACTTATTACTATAAATGGTCAAGACGGGAAAATCACCAACAAGAATGGTTGAACAACTACTTGTGATTTCTCAAGTCGCAGGGGTACCACCAGTCATCATCCTATTTGAACCATTTGTTGTAATAAACCAACCATTTTTTGGGGCTCCCTATTTTGGGAAACCCCCATTTGCTGACCTTTAGGTACTTGTCGATTGAGAAGTGAAGATAGGTCTTGGTGGTATCAAGGTGAGTCTTTGCCAAGCTTTCTCTGGAAAAGTGGATAAGTCAACAGAAATTCATTGGGTTTCACAGTGGGCTGGCTCTTTTTGATCCAGGTGTAAAAGAGAAAGTCAAAAAGAAAGAGAAGCAACGCACTCAGAGAAGGGAGTGCTCTTCCCTGTTGGAGGCCTTGCCAAGCCAAGGAAGCCAAAGAAGGAAAAAGAGAAACCCAGGGCTATCGAAGACAAAAAGAAGAAGAAAAAAGGTCAGGTGGCTTACCGAGCTGACAGCGGTTTTTCCGATTCTTCGGATGGAAATGAGTTTCCAAAATTCAAGCAGGTGTCTCGTGGATGGATTTGTTATCCGACTATTGTTTCCTTTGAAGGCAAGTGCATGTACGGGATTCGCGGGGGGGACAAAGGCACCCAGCCTTTTTGCGAAGAATGTCTGAACCCAACCAGTGTGCAGCAGAGGCTCTTCCCAAAGCGAAGAGGTCTATGGGCTTTGGAAGCAGGGCGATTGGTGAGTCTTCCATTCAGGCTTTAATTCCTGAAGAACTTCCACAGTCTGCATCAGCCAGGAAAATCCAGTTAAGAAATCGTTCGCTTTGCTCATGATGTTTGATGAGTGACAAAAGAAATCCCACCAAAGAAAGAGACGATTTGTTTTGTCACTCATCAAACAAATCCCAAGTTCTGCCGGGATTCACAATGTGAATTCCAATGCAGTCGTGCGGGGTTTCACCGTCCACTGAAGCGGCTCCCAGAGCATGCGTGATAGATGACTGCTGTGACATTTTCGATGTCATGGAAAACACGAGGAGTCCTCGTCTGTGTGGGTCAGCCATGTTGCATTATACTTTGAGGTAGTGGGATGATGGCCGAAGCCCTTTCTCGTGCTTTGCAACTTGCATGTAGCCGTGGCCAAGGTGACAAAAATAAAGAAGAGAAGCAGAAGCAAACGCCGAAAAGGCCAAGGGTTTGCCGATGCTAGGGATCAGTCTTATGCATGGAAGGCCAAGCTATTAAAATCACTAGAATTCATAAGATGACAAGAGTAGCCCCACCTGCATTTGATCACAGTTGAGTGATTCTTCAATTTTGATTTTGAGTAATTCTGGTGACCTGCTCACACAAATCCAGGGGTAGACAGTTTTTGGTGTGCATAGGACGATCGCGAAGCCCGAGCTTGACCATGATGCTGCCGGCGGATGTTGCTGTCTGAGTTTCGAAACGGTGCGGCTTGCTGTTTCGGAAGCCTTTCAGCTCAGCGTCGAGGCCCCCACGCAAGTGGCCAATCCAGAGGCGCAAGATCAACAGATTGACTTCTTGTGTGTGCCAAGGCATAGAGAGATTCTAGGGGAGAATTGGCTGCAGTAGGCGGAGAATTTATTCTTGCTGTTGATGAAGCAACTATTGCTACTGGTGGAGTTGGCAGTGAAGTGGTGGAATAGTTTGGTTTCTTCAAGTAGTTGCACCTAATGCAGACTCACTGTTGGCGTATGCAGGCTGCAATGAAGGCTTTGTTGCCAGCGAAGGCTGCCCCAGCACCGCCCAAGGTGCCAGAAAGGGCAGTCAGAACACAAGCTTTCTAGGGTGCCAGTGTGACCATACCACAGCCACACCTCTGTTGCTCTGTGGCCATGGGTCAATGTTGATTAACCAACTAATGGGGGATTTCCACCAGCAGTAATAGGGAAAGCAATGGGTAACAGGGGGGAACCAGGGGTACGGGTTTTTGACCCACTGCCCTGTGGCTCATGCCGAGATGAGACTATCATTCTCGCGCAGCCCAGATCCAGTGTGAATGCCAAACCATCGACACAGTCTTGAGCAGTCTACTGAGTGGAGGTTTGCGGCAAAAAATGCTCGAAAAGCTTGATGTGCGTGATGTGCTTGCCCACACGTAGAGTATGATACAATATTTGTTCAGATGAATTTTGCATCATTTTTGCTACTTACTATTTGTCAATTGAGGCCCATTGCGTACATCAAGATGTTGAATTGGTACTACATATCAAATCAGAGCATTGTTTCCTGTTGAAGAAACAGAACCTTGAAAAGTTCTTAGCAATTGAGAAACCAACCAGCTTTGAGAATGCTGCTGACTTGTGACCCACCCTGCACATCGCTTGGGAAAAAAACCGCGAGATTATCTGTGTTTCCCTAGAGTGCTTACTGGCACTGAACGATGTGAAATGACCGGGCAGTATTCACGGATGTCTAGCGCCAACCCCGTTGTTTATGCAAAACTTCTTGTTTGTCAGTCCGTTTTGTAAATCCTTGGGGCTACAATGACCCCGTTTCATAACCCTTGGGTCTGCAATAACCCTGGGGCCACACGCTGGACAATTTCTGCTGGCGACTGACTCATCACGGCACCAGGCTCTTGGAAACGCTGCTACGGCACTTCACTCAGCTGGTTTGGTGATGGTCCCCCGGTCCACGGCTGGTGGTGAAGGGGGCACCAGTTGTTGTGGGGTCCCATTTGGTACTGTTGGTTGCGCATGCATTCCTATTGGTTCGATCACAAGGCTGCTTGAAGGCTGCTTGGTTCAATTTGCGTGGCTTGAATCCAGTTACTGTTCCGGACCTGTGGAAACAACTTGTTTTTGGAGCTTGACAGGCCGACTTGAAGCAGACTTGGAAAATCTAAAGAGTTGGGACCTTTCGGTTTTTGGTAATTTGCAGAAGCCACCGAAGGGGACTGTCAGTCTTGGCTTAAGCCCATCCCTCGGTAGAGCTTCTGTGGGTTGGGATTGGGATCGTTTGCTGAGCCACCACAGCCATGACCTTGTCCTTCTCCGTGTGCAGCATCAAAGGGGAGACTTATAACATCACTTGCATGGAGGGAGACACTGTGAGAACGTTGAGGGAAAAGGTGGAACAACATATTCAGGCGAGTATCAAGAAGTGTGCAGCAAACTCCAAGTTGTGATTTGTTGCTAATGGTTGCAGTACCCCACGGCCCAATGGATGTCCATTTTGGTTAGTTTTGTATAAAGAACCAAACCAGCTGGGTCGGTGAGACATGGATTTTCCTGGCTCAGGTACCAGCACTTAGCAATTTGAAGCTCTCCAGTGGTCCCGAAGTATTGTGCGACACGCTGCCCGTCCACCACATCGATCCAAAAGAGACCATTTTTGCCGTGTTGGCACGGGAGACGAAGGTGGAGCTTCTGTTGCAAGCCGCGGGGTCCTGGGAGGGCTACAAAAAAATGCTGATGGCTCCCAGCTCTGAAGGAGGTCATGTCAAGACAGTCTCAAGCATACCATCCATCCTGGTAGCACTCGAGGACATGAGTGGACAGAGGCCAGAAATTGAAGACCTTCGGCCTAGCGAGCACGGTGGTTTAGAGATGAGTGGTCAGGATGGGCACTTGTTGCTACCGAGCATAAGCACTGCTCCGCTGCATGGTGGCCAGGAACTCAAGGAACCCCACTTTTCCAAGGTGGTGATTTCCACCCAGCTCAACTCAGACGCATGGGACAGAGGCCTTGGCATTCTCGTGGAGCAACCTCCCTCCATGCAGAGTGATTTGCACACATCTGGGCTGCCAATGTATATCTTCAGTGGCTGGGGCGTCTCCAAAACCAAGAATTCCAATGTCATCAAATTTCATCCTGGGATGAGAGGGGGACAGCTGCGAATCGAAGGAGCTGGAGGTTTTGCCAACTGCGACATGGGCTATACCCCTCAAAACTGGACCCAATCCGAGAAGAAATTTCACACCTTTGAGGTCACCATTGGGACAGATGGACAGAACCAGCTGAAGGTGATCAGCGCCACGGGGCAGGTTTTCTCCACACATTGGCGCAACAAGTTGACGGACGGTAAGTTCGTGCCCGCTGTCTATGCATGGCTTGATTTGGGTGGCAATGGCAAGCCTCTTTTCCTGGGTGACATGTCTCTGGAGATCCATCTGGACTCATGAAATTTGAATTTCACCAGAAACTCGAATGCTCCGAGTGACCCAAAAAACACATTCATCATTTATCTTTTCAAACAGGGCCTTGGTTTTGTTGGAAACCACTGTCCACGCTGACCAGCTCTGCAAAGAAGCATGCGCGCCGGTGTACAGTCAGAGTGCGTACGAGAAAACCCGAAGCTGCTCAAGCCTGGCCCTGCCTTAGCGCAAGAACTTCGGACATTTCTATGGGTTATATATCCATAAATGGGGCTGCCCAAAACTAGGAATGAATGATCTCTTTTCGCAGGAACCATTTTGGGAGGGCACAAAGCCATATGATACTTTCATGAGAAAGAATTGGTCGGCTGAGTTGGCTCCCCCAATTCGGCCAACTTGGTTTCCTGTGAAAGCAGTTTCAGGCTCTTGACATCCTGGACGATGATGATGATGATGATGACGAGGTGCCCTTAGGATTCACCATCCGGTCATATTCTTACTCTGGGAACAAGTGAGATGCAAGATTGCCATGAGCAACATCCAGAGCAAGAGAGCAAGACATTTTCTTGAAGAAACTGTCCTGGAAGGTTGCTTTGAGTGCACACTTTGGTGACATCTATAGTCTATATCTAATATCAGGGATCAGCAATACTAGGGAAAATCAGATAACATCAAGGCCCGTGCACATCTGTGACTTGTAAGTATTTGGCAATCAGTACTGGAGTTCTAGATACACAGTCAGATTTCCAGAACTCAGAAGCATGGTGTTGCTGCATGCTACACTTGCGAGGTGGTGGCGTGCGAGGTGTCTGCAGCACCCGAAAAAGTGGAAGCCAAACCCGACCCAGGCACCAGTGATTTCAGATCTCACAGATGCGAGTAGAAGGAAGTCCTGACTGCAGCTTGGAGTGAGGCAAGCGCCAAAGACGCCAAGAAGCACCTGTGGTTGGGTGACCCAGTGGAGCTATGACCGTGGAGGGTCACAGTGGTTCTGTAGTATAGTCCCCTCAAGGATGAGAACTCACGACTGAGCGGCTCACTTCAGTGCTTGAGACTGGCATGAAGATGTTGAGCGGTTGTTTGGGCCAGATTGTCAACATGTCGACCGAGCCGGAGCACTTTCCACACGGAAACCAGTCTCAAGTGGACAATCGCACAGTGAATATCCATGAATCAGATGCCGCAAGCTGGTTGGGGTGACCACAATTCTTCCCGCTAAGCTTAGGGGTCATGCCTTCGTTCACCGGATTCAATCAGGTGGAAATTGTGGATGACAAGGAGAAGCGCAGAAACAAGGAGAAAGCCAAGGACTCTTCCAAAGAGAAGGCAAGCAAAGACAAGGACACAGAAATCAAAGAAATTGAAATCAAAGACAAAGAGGTCAAGGAGAAGGAGAGGGAAACCAAGGAAAAGGACAAGCTTGAAAAAGAGAAGGACAAGGAGAAGGATTCGAAGGATGACAAAGAAAGTACTGCGATCAATCTGTTGGGCTCTCAGTGTGCTCGCAATGCGCAGTGGTTGAAACTTCCAGCACCGATCGCTTCGATCGCTTCGTCTTTGGTCACCGAGAAGCTACAGCCCGATGCTGCAATCTTGTTACTGAATGAATACATTTATATACTGTAGATTGCATTTCAAACTTGAGAATCATGGATTTTGATGCCTTAAAAATCCTTTGCAAAGGCGAAGCCAACGACTTTGATATGGGATATATGTCATGCTCACTACTAAAGCGGGCGCTGAAGAAATGACACAACTTGGATGAACATTCTTCAGCTCCAGGTCGACTGCACAGGTGCCAAGCTGAGGAAACCGTTACGACGTGCTGTGAATCTTCCTGACATTCCCTTTCTATTCTTTTCCTGCGAGAATACTCCCGACTCTTTGCAACTTGGGGGGGGAAGGTTTACGAAGGTTTGGCGTCCTCCACTTCATTTGCAGACCAATTTCCTTCATCCTATTCACGATTCCTGTCGCTTCGAGTGTGGCTGAATCTAATGACCTTTGGACACTCGGATCATGGCAATTGTGGTCCAATATGAATTATGAGGAGCCTTGGAACCTTGTTTGCTCCATGAACTGTGTATGCAGGCGCGCAAACCCAAGGACACTACTGCACAGGTGCCAGCGGCTGGAGCACCAGTTGTTCCAAGCCTGGGATCAACAGATTCAAGAACTCTAATCCGGCATGCATAATTAAGTATGCTTTTCAGCACAGCTTATGACTCAAATCACATATGACTCAAATCACATATGGTATATATATATATATACATATTTATATATATATATATATATATTTATTTATTTATTTACACACATACACATATCAAGCATATACAGTTCTTGCTGAAGCTGCTAGTGGCACTTCGTGTTTTCCGCCAAAGCCATCCCCGGCCGCAGGCAGGTGTGGCCGCCGCCGCAGCCTTGGGATTCAACGTGCTGCCGAAGCAGTCCACCTTCAAGTGCTCAGCCTCAGAGAGTTGCACCGAGGAAATGGTGGTTTCGCATGGGTTTTATAGTAGGGGATTGGAATGGAATGATAGGGGATAATCATATGTAATCATCAACAAGAATAGTGAGACAACTACTATATGGTGGTGTCTCAAGTCATAGGGGTACCCACCTTTTATCATCCAGTTTATTGATCATTGATAGTAGGTCCCTTATGACTTGAGAAACACCCAACTCAGGAGATGTGTTGGATGCGTTTGGATGTGCTGTTGGATGCTAAGTATGCTGCAGCATTCCCTTGGCTCCCTCATACATGCATGCATGCAGACATTACCGACCTCCGTACATACATGCCTACATACAAATTTGACCAATGCCTAGACTCTGTGCCGAGTCACAAGAGCTGTCTAGAAGCTAGTCCTATTGGTCCTCCATTGTTTTGCTGTCCTCCAAATTGCTCAAACTTTTGCTCAGAGCCATTGTTTTTGGAATGCAAAAGAACAAAGCCTCACCTCGAAACCCATAAAACCCTCCCGTGCGCAGTCTAGACGCCAGCAAAACGACGTTTTCAGTGTAAGATTGTTCCAAATGGGTTCACGGAATTGGAGCAAAGGACACCCTGGACATGTCAGAAACCTGCATTTGTCAAGGAAGGCCTACGGAAGATTGTCAGGCCAAGAACCACCGGAGTTTTGAAACCCGGGATATTTGCCAAATTGGAAGCAGCAATTTTGTTTCAACGTGTCCTACCCCCATGTTGCCAAATTTGCTCCTTGACACATCCCAACGTTTCCTCCCCTCTAGAAACTTAAGACACTCAACGCCAGCCGGCGGATTGCCTGGCTCTGAGCTGCACTGCAAAATGTGTGGAGGAAGTGCAGACTTTCGAAGACTTTAAGGACTTTAAGGAGCTTTAGTTTGCTCTGTAAGCACCTTTGTGACCTTCAAAGGTTTCGACTTGTCGCATACACTGTAACACCCTTTACTGTAAACAACAAAGCACTGCGCAAAGCCAGCGTCTTCACAACTTATCTGAACTCAAGATCCGTACTTGTAGTTTCCTGAAGATACACATTTATATGTAGCATGCAACTACACTACAGTATATTACATGGCATTGCCTTTGCATGACATGACCTCACACATTTTTGCTGCTAGGCCGCCCTCTGCTCCAGCTCTGGGCTTGCGGCCCTCCATCAACGCTCCGTTGGAGTTCCCAGGGAACGACCAAGCACGGGCAGCAGGTCGGTTGGTTGGATCAACTCCCAATGTTTGGATCGCGAAAGGTTTGACCAGGTTGATTCAAAGAGAAGCCTGGTACACTTTCTTCGAGGTGAAAACACATTGTAGAATATTGTGGAATCGGTACCTTTTCTGGGAGATGCAT
Source organism: Symbiodinium kawagutii (assembly GCA_009767595.1). NCBI lineage: Eukaryota > Dinophyceae > Suessiales > Symbiodiniaceae > Symbiodinium > Symbiodinium kawagutii. The sequence continues at coordinate 36,152 of VSDK01026583.1, forward strand.
TTGAGTGCATTTGAGTGCATCTGAGGGCATCTCTGTATCTTCTTTGGGTAGTTGCTAGTGCACGACCAAAATATTCTGGTGGCATGTTAACGCAATCGCCTCTTGGACATCAGTGGCTAAGTTCATTTGTTTGGTCAAAAGGAGGGCCAGGGATGGCCACAGATGTTCTCAGGGGATTCCATTTGCTTGATTCATTTGTTTGGTTCATTTGTTTGGTTTGTTCCTTGGGGGAACGAATGAGCCTCTTTAAAGTAGTCAGTCTTGGATTTGGGTCTTTTGACGTTTGCGGCAACCAAACTTGAAACCATTGACGTGTCACTTAAGGTTCTGATCATTTCTATGATTTTAGACTGGACCAGATGATCAGAGTACAGGGTACACTGCATATGCATACATAGTTGCATGCACACCTTCAAAAGATCAAACAGCTGTTTTTAAGGTGTACCTTGGTGTGATTTTGTGCTTCCAACTTGGGAGACCACCACGGTCGTTGCAATTCGATGATTTCGCCAAGGATTCCAACGCCAGCAAACTCGAATCCACAGGGGGGTCGCGTGTGCGTCCAGTACCTTTGCACGGCATCCCAGTTTGGCTTGTTGAAACTACGAGAAACACGAGGGCAACAGATCCAGCGAAGCAAGCAGAAGTTTATGGGAATCTTCCTCTTCTTTTTCTTCTGCTTCTTACTGTTTTGCCGTTACCTACTTACTACTACTCTTTCATTTCATATGCTTCATATTGGTTTTGGCCACTGAAGTTGAGCAGGTTTCGACTCGTTGCTTTGAGACATCACGGAACGGCCAAATCTTCAGTCCACAAGAGATGGTTGGAATGGAACATCTAGGGTGCAATGTGAGGATGCAAAATTTTAAACATAGAAAAATTAGGCTTGCTATGGATCTCCTACAACCAAAAATGTTGTGATAGAACCACTGACCATTCTTGAAGTAATCAAGACCGGCAGGGGCGATTAGGCAATACCACCCAACCATGGATGTCAACCAAGTGGTCATGATCACCCAGCTGTTTATGTTGACAAGCGATCCACCAGTTCAGCAATCAATGAAGCGACCAGCGGGTCATGACAGAAGTAATGAAACGACCTGTGTCATCTAATGACTCATGACTCATCTAATGACTCATCTAATGACTCGTCTCGTGACTCATCTCGTGACTCATCTCATGACTCATCTCACTATTTATCTCATGACTAACCCAAGATTCATCTCATGACTCATCTCATCTCATGCACAACCCCGCTAAGGGAAGTTTGAAAATTCACTACGTCAATGGAGGGATTCCGTTCGGACCCACCAACCAGCGCCCCTTCCAGGCTGGGCTCGATGCGACCGCGGCAGCAACTGTCCGGAGGCTGGGATAGCTGCATAGAAGTCAGCTGTAGATTTCATATGGCGAGCTGGGTCAAGCAGTTAAACAACCAATGACTCATGGGGGATAATGACCAACAATTATAGGGATAACAATGGCTAATGATAGGGGAAGCAGGGGTACGGGGTGAACTGACCCACTGCCATATAGACTTCATATCGGTTCCTGATAGTTTTTACATAGGCCATAGGTTCATGTAGGTTGTTGGGATTCATGGGATAGTGATACCAACAATAATGATCAATAGCAGCACTATTGTTGGATATCCAGGACAACAAGAAGGGACAATCTGGTCGGACATGATTGCTTTTTTGAGGGTTAAAGATTCTGAGCCCTGATCTTTGCACTCAAATCTATGCCTGGTCTGATAACTGTCGTTGCTGATGTGGAGGAACACCACCTATTTTTTTGGGCACCACCATTGTGGGCAGCCCTACACGGGCCTCTTAGCGACGAACACAAGGTTCTCCAAAGGAAACTGCTCAGTTCCTCAAGTTTGTACTCAAAAGCTTCAGCGCGGAGCATTGAGACCGATTTCCTGTTCAAACAACCTGGCAACGAGGGTAGATGGACGTTGTTCAAATGTGTAAACAAGTTTGTAGGATTTGTAGGAAGAGATGAAGTGTATCGCGTTTGTAAGGAGAGATCAAGATCTCTGCGTTGCGAGGCTCACATCATGGATCCCGAAGAAGAAATGTGTGGCTGCTAAGTTCACACGCATGGAAAGCATCTGAGAAAGACCAAACAGTCGAAACCTCCTCAGGAGGTTTTGAAAAAATCAGGATAGGATCTGTTTTTGTCAAAATTGAGGACTCCGTCCCAAGCATCAAGCGTGGCCAAGCCTGCTAAGTGGTGGAGAATTGCTGGATCTGTTATTTTCACCATTCCTTTCCTAACTTCCATGGGCTGCGCCATTTGCCTAGGCGTGTTCGTGCCAAGTTCAAGTTGCAGGAATGCAACCAGGGCGCAAGCTGTACACGCCACTTAGTGGCACTGCGAAATTGGTCGAAGGTTGGAGCTGGTGGAACCATGCCCAAGTGTCAATTAGATTAGCCACGTTTAGCCATTCACAACAACTTATCAATCATTCTTTGACAATTTACAAATTGTTCATCAATGCCATACCTATGTTTTGTAGACAACTCCAGTCGGTTTGGCTGGACATCCAGCAGGAAAATGGTTCGGTTGCCGCCATGAAAAGTTGGTTGCATTGTTTCAACCTGCCACATGTGGCATTTGGCTTAGATTGTCATAGACGTGCTACCGGCAGAAATCATCAGGAAGCACCTCTAGCAATCCGAGGATAGCATACACCTTATCCGATTCATGTCAGTGCAAACACTATGCTAAAGTGTGGAGTGTTCAAAGAGATGAACTGCAGTCTTCAAAGTATTGAGAGACATGTGTAGATCCATGGGCATCTCCAGACTGATCAGTCGATCCAACACACCAAAAACATCTATCAAATTTGTACCGACAACTCTGTATTTCTTGCAATGCAGACCTACCACCTGCGTCATTCGTTGCCAAGGCACGAGCTGTCTTTTCAGACATCCTGGCGAGCGTGTGGAAGAGGTGCGCCGAGGACTTGGGATCAGGTTCACCCAGCAACAGATTCACCACCACAGGTTGTGGGGAAGCCTACCGACAGCATCCAGCTTGAGAAAAAGTTGACAAGGTGTGGGACAAACAGGTCCCCAAAAAGTCAATTGTGCCTAGCCATTTTCAGTTTGTCGGACAAGAATTGAGGTGTTTCCGTCGAAAAAGGACAGCACAGGTCGCTAAACCCAGTGTAGCTGCACCCAGCCATGCTCGCTAGGCAAACCTCGGGCAAGCTGGCAAGGCAGTGGGTTGGATGGTTTCGGATGCTTCAATGTTCAGAACTCTGTTTGAACTGTTGAAATTTCATGAAATTTGGGCTAGAGAATCGTGCAAAGCGACACCCTGTGCTGTACAAAATAGCAAATCACCAGGGAGGGTCCAGCCCATGCTGTGTAGTCTCATGAGTCCAGGGATGGTGATGTACCACTAGGTTCCTTAATGGCTACTTTGGGTTGGTCAGTAGGTACACTATGGCTAACTATTTGTGGACAAACCTGGTAGGTTACACAATGTCATGTGATGCGATGTGATGCAATGTGACATGCCACGATGTGGCATTGGTGGAACTCCGTAGGTGCAACGTCAGTTCACTATGATCAAGCATCTCCTTTCAACTTGTCTCACCGTCGAACTTGTCTCAAGAGATGTGCCAAGAGGGGCTGGGACTGTATCAAATTTCAAGCGCTAGACCAAGTGCTGATCGTCTCAGGCGTTCTGATGCTGGTCACAGTGCATGGTGGCGCTATGCCATGCCCGGAAAAATCGTTCGCTGCGATTCCGGATTTTGCCAAGGAGATGTGTTGGGTTTAGTCAACCGGCGCATGTTCGATAAGCAAGGCCGAACAGACTGACAAGGAGATGCAGGAGATCTGATGAAAGGTCCCAGGATCACTGGATCGTTTGGTAAAACTTTAAATGTGTCGGGTTTGAGGTCAATGCCAGCAGAGAGCTTGTCTGAAGGTGGCCCGTTGTCCAGGGCTCAAAACCAAGTCATGGCAGAATGTAAAAAGCCAAGACACTTATTACTGATTACATGTAAACAGATAGCCCAGAATTAAAGTAGATTCCAATTTCAGTCAATGCTTGCAATTTCCTCAGCCCACTTTTTACAAGTTGTGTTTTTGCAGTCACCTCGCAGTCACCAATTTCTCACGCCACTCTTGGGCAAGAACTGCACCACTTCCAGCTTTAGTGGCTACGAGCCGCGTGCTGTCTGCGTCATGGCTGAGAGACAAGGTGCTCTTGGCTGAGACCATGGATAGCCGGCCCATCATTAGGGGCCGCATAGAGGTGATACAGTCATGGCAGGCGATGTTTTGTAGACATTGTGGTTGTCTAGAAGGGAATTCTTCTTGATGAATCCAGTTCAGGAACTAATCCAATCAGCTCATGACGTCGTGGATTCTATGGAGTCTCATGATCCGAATTTTGGGTCAAAGGGCTTGCTCCGCTAAAGGGGCTAAGTATGGGACCAGTAGAAGTAACCGAGTGACGCCTCTGTTTAGGAACTCACGCCCCTCGCAGCCCCTTGCACATTTCCAACTGTGAGTAGCTCATCGATTTTCCAAAAAAAGAGGCGGACACGAGAATGTGAGGTGGCAGAAATTGCATGTCCTTGGAGTAGATTTTGCCGGAGTTTATGTGAGTGGCACAAGATGTACTCCAAGTAGTGGGTTGCCGGATTTGCCCATGAAAATAGATGCAGTAGTTTTTGTGTTTATTGAAGAGCGGGTCAACGTGCAGAAACAATATCAGTATCTCAGTACCTCACAATTTCATGTGAGTTTCTTTCCATTCTGATCCGCCAGATGGCAAAATGGCCCGCAATCACATTGTGGTAGTCTTTTCTCAACCTGGCACGCGCAGGGGGGCGACAGCCACCAGACCCTAGAGCCAAAGTTCGCGAGTCTATGAAACAGCAACTTGGTGGCCCAACTGGTCCAACTGGGTGAACTTTCTTTGTAGGCTCAGTGTTGACAGGACATGGTCCGCTTAGCAGTTTCACCAGCGAAGTCATTGGTCCACAATTCTTGAGGTTGCTGCAAGGCGGCTCCAATAAAGCGAAGGAGCTGCCAAAGACTAGCAGCCAGGTGAGGTCAGTGTGATCTGAAAGTTTCTCCATTGGTCCTTGACAGAGGGTATGCGCCAGGCATTTGGAATGTTCTCTGGGCATCTCTGGGCTTCAGATTGTTTGGGGGCATGGGAAATCACTAGCAGCCAATCGCCGCGATTCCAATTCAGCATCCTGGATGATTGGTTGCAATGGTTTCTGTTATCGTGTTTGTAAACCGGCTATTTTCAACTCTTTGTGGGAATACAGTCCATTTTTTTGGCGCTTCTCAGTTGGCTGTGTGGTGAAAAGACCAGGCGCCCAAAGTTGTCGCAGACGCCTTCGGCTACTCCAAGTTTGATCAAATTGGTCACGAGGAGGATCCGGGTCGGGATGGAACCTTGGTGGGAGATCTGCAGATTTCTAGGCCAATCATAGCATCCCTGGCATCATAACAAAAAGAGGCTCTTGCAGCTTTCTATTCTTTGCACATGCCACTGCTTTTGCTTGGCATAGAACGATAAGTACGAGTGCCTTTGTCACTGAGGTATTTTTATTCAGATTGTGGTGGTAGTAGTGGTGGTAGTGGTAGTTAGAGGTGTAGGTGCAGATTGTTTTGGTTGTTGTTGTTCTGGTGGTGGCGGCGGCGGTGGTGGTGGTGCTGCTGCTGCTGTTGCTGGTGCTGGTGCTGGTGGTGGTTGTCGCCGTCGTGGTCGTGGTCGTGGTCCTGATCGTGGTCCTAGTCGTGGCGGTGGTGGTCGTCGTGGTGGTGGTCGTCGTGGTGGTGGTGGTCGTCGTGGTGGTGGTGGTGGTCGTGGTGGTGGTGCCGGTGGAGGTCGTCGTCGTGTTGTTGGTGGTGGTGGTCGTGGTGGTGGTGGTGGTTGTCGTCGTCGCAGCACTGTTAATCTGGATCTTTGTCTCCATCCTTTCCTTGTCTCTGCCTTGCTTTTGGTCTCGGTCTTTGCATCCTCTTTGTGCTAGTCTTGGTCTTGGTCTCCGTGCTGGTTTCGGTCCTGTTCATTCTTGAACTTGGTCTTGGTCTCCTCGTCGCCGGTCACCATGGCCATGGTCGTCGTGGTAGTTGTGATTGTTATCATAGTCGTGATCGTCATCGTCCTCGGTGTCATCCTCGCTTTCAAAATAGCTGTTGGTGATCATGGTGGTGCCTGCTCGTTCTCAGTGTTGTTGTTGTTGTTGTTGTTGTTGTTGTTGTTGTTGTTGTTGTTGTTGTTGTTGTTGTTGTTGTTCGCCTCATTGTTCATCTTTCCTCTTTGTCTCCATCTTCTCTTTGTATGTGTGGCAGTTTGTTATTCATTTCTGGGAATGTCCCGGCCGTTTCTGCATCTAATGGCATGCTCATGGTCTGATCGTCCTTGTGCGTACACCGGTGCTAGCTTTCTTAGACAACAAGTCATTTGGCTAAGCACATTTGATGTAATTGATGTATTATAGTTATATACTTTTTTGTATGGCGTTCTCATCATCATCCATGTTCATTCTTTTTGCATGGGACGTCGATCTTATTTCGGACATTTTCGGACCACATCCTTAGAAGTGCCAGGAAGCTGCCGAAGCAATAGATGCAGCGAAACGAAATGAGGAGAGTCTTTGGCAGTGAGGAGTTGTTTGATAGTTGGAACTGACCCAAGAATCAACTGGACAAATTTCTTTGTTGAGAAGCAAGAACTTCCTGTTAGTTTGCTGCATGTTGATTTCTGCAGGATTTTTTCCGGCAGCTCGAAAAGGACGGCGTTAGACTTTTGCGGAGATTGATTTGCCCGCATCGTTTTCTTGGTGCCACTTACTCTCCGTTCGTTTTGTTTGTAGGGATTTTAGCACGAATGCACTTTGAACCTTGTGGGACAAGTCTGTGCTACCCGGATTCTACCCTCGTGGTGTTGTGTTTGCGATGACCTGGGTCAGGACTATGGGCAGATGTGCCAGCAAGATGGTTGGGATGAGGCGTGACCCTATGAGGCAGAGTTTTGTCAAGCCCCGCACATTTTTTCGGTGAACCAGTGAGGTCTTAAAAGCTGCCAAGGAAGAAACCAAGTCGAAGGAGCAGCGCTAGCGTGGCCCTCCGAAGGGGAATCTTGTTGTGCCCAGCATTTTTGCAGGGCTGAAGCGGCTGTCTGGGGATGTTCTGCAATCTGTTGCAATGCAGATGCAGTTTGACATAGTTTGACACAGTTGGACTATAAGGAAAAAGATCAAAGCAATGCTGCTATCTTCGCTGGGTCGTCCTTGGCGCTGAAAGACAGTTGCTGTGTGGCTGCGAGGAGCATAGATCTTTCGAGGAAGTCTGCCCCTGAGAAGTGCAGCAACGGCCATGTGAGTTTTCGATGAGGGAACCTGAGCAGTCATCGATACGTCAAACCATGGGATCTCCCTCTGCTATTGTCCAGAATTTTCAAGGTTTATCATCTTTTTGTTACATCTCAAGTCTGTCCTGAGCTGCCCTGCTGAAGAGCGATACTACCATCATTAGTACTGAACTCAGCGTCATGAAACATTACTAGCCATCATTTAGTGAGACAATCGCTGGAACATCAGAATTTGAACCTACCTGCTATGAGCGAGGATTATCACTATCCATGAGCTGGAAATACACTTGAGCTCACTAATGCAGCTCGGATTTTCGAACACCGCTTTGTCGATTTGGCATGCTTTGTCGATACTGTACACAATGTACCCCGGCAATTGAACAGTTCCTCCGTGATCATGGTGAGGAATTGTTGCTCATACTGCCAAGAACAGACTCATGTAGGCATCATGTAGGTATGGTTCAATACCATAAGTAGGACCGAATTAACATCATTTAACATCCCAACTTACCAGTAACCATGGTTCAACCAGGTGCTGCCATTACTTCACCACCCCTTCATTTTGGTAGAGCCAGGGGCACGGTTGGGTCGCGGGCAGCGCCAGATACCTTGGGACTCGGACTACCATCGGGTGTCGCTTCCTCAAGGCCCGGAATGGTCGATTTTTGTTTGGGGATAGGGTCAGAGCCTGCCACTCTGGGATTTTGAATGATGAGATATGGCGAGCTGGGTCAAGCAGTTAACCAACCAATTTCATGGGGGATAATCACCAACAATAATGGTGGGAAAACAATGGTTAATGATGGGGAACCAGGGGGACTAAGGGTTTTGACCCACTGCCATATGATGAGTATTAGTGTTGTATGGCTTATCCATACTTATCCATTCTAAGTACTAGTACTGATACAACACTATTCATTCACCATCATTCACTTCTGATGATATTAGGGGCTCATCATTGGCTTATCCACGGTTGGTGGACTCTCCGGTAATTGTTTCTTTTTTTCTGGAACCAATCTAGTTGGGCAACAATTTGCCCCAAATGCGCTACCTCAACTGGGCAACCAGGCAATGCTCAGTTTTTTGTTCTTGCCACTTGTTACTTGACAGTGGCATTATTCCTTGAATTAGGTCCCAGGGAGTATTATGGCTTCCATGGCTCAAAAGGTCAGGATCAACGTCGCAATCGATGCTGGAATCAACAAATCACAACTTTTCTTTTGCACAATGAGCTGTTAACTCCATCTTGGGTGTATCGATTGGATTTGGCTCTGTATCTGATGGTGGTGACGATCATTTGTCAGTTTGGGCCGTTGTTGGGGCCATAGATCTGGGAGGCAAGGATGATGGATTTTTGTCAGTGGAAACTCTTGAAGCAAAAAGTGTGTCATTCTTTGAAAGAAACTCTGAAACAACCAAATATTTCTAGCCGTACTGTCCCCCAAATCACCGGTTTTCCAACAAATTGCTAGTCGAAGGAAGTTTGGGGGTCAATTGAAAGTTTGAAGCAGTTAATCAATCGGTCAGATCAGAGAGAAGATGAAAGATGTGTGTGAGTGAATTCTAGGAACTGCGCGCAATGCTGTGTTTTTCCATCTTTTTGCTACCAGATGGGCAAATGAAGTGGTCGGGTTCGGAGGTCAGTTGGGAAAGGGATCAGCAAAAATTGCACTCGCTGTGGCGAAGCGCATGTTTGCAGGTCAACTTGTAAAAAAGTTCACGTTATCGAGATGGCTATGGGTCAATATTAACCAACCAACTCATGGGGGATTTCCGCCACCAACAATAGGGAAAACAATGGTTAATGATAGGGGAACCAGGGGTACGGGGTTTTGACCCACTGCCATATGATGAGTATTAGTGTTGCATTGGCTTATCCATACTTATCCATTCTAAGTACTAGTTATCATGTCAGCTTATCTTATTATTGTGATAATGAGCTTATAATTAACTATCATAGTAATTATCTTATCTTATTGTTTGTTTTGTAAGATGAGATGTGCAAAAAAAGTGCACGGCACCTCAACCTCTGGCGAGCCGGGCCCCATCCATCAGGCGATCGCGAACTTCGCTTCGATCCGGTTGGAGATCTCAGATGTCGTTTTGGTCCAGTGAGAACAACCTGAATTCCCCCAAAGAAGCAATAACCGCAACCAAGAGCTGAATTTCTGAAAAGGGATTTGTGGTTTTAACAGGGAACTTGAAACATCGACCTGAGTTGATTCTACCTATGTTGGGGGGCTGCACATGTATTTATTTGTTTATCTATCTATATACACATGTCATTTTGGTATTCTTGGTTCCATTAATTGGATTTCCTTTTAAAGGAACCCAACGTTTTGGGTGGTTTGCTGATCAAAACAGTATTGTGGGTTCCAAGCTTAAAATGTCCTCAAATCACTGTACTCAGTTCCTACTTGGTGTAGCTCAGAATGAACCTGCATTGAAATAAGGTCCTTTGCATGCTTTGGTTGCAGCTTGCAATTCGTGTGAACGTTCTGCTATATCTTCCCCCTTTAGTTTGCATCACTTTCCCGTACTCGGTGAGCAACTATTCCTTGCAAATGATGTTCACCCAAGTATAGTATAGCCAGTATAGCCAAGAAGCAAAGTCCGATGAGTCTTTGGAAACCACTTGGGTCATCTTAGTGACAGACGAACTGTCATAAAGCTTTTTAGTTTTCGACCCTGCTACACTCTTGCCAACAGAGTCAGACTTAAGTGCACAATAAATCAGCGAAGACTTTGGTTTGTAAACTTCGAAAACTTCAGACACATGAGGTTTCCTCCAGAATTGACCTGCTGTAAAAAAACTCATGATTTCTGAATCAGAATTACCCATCAGTTCCCCTCATCAGTATGTGAACTGACGATTTCTGCATCGTTTTCCCCCTCAGATCCCCTTTGATCGGAGCCAGGAGCGGGGTCGCCAGCTCTTGGAACAGCTTCCCCGGAAGCCCCGGAGGAATCTGGTCACTGGGCGATCCAAAGAGCGAGCGCAGGACCCAACACTGATAGAGTCTTTAGGGTTTTGACCTGTAGAAAAAAAACATATTATATATGTATATATATGATAAATATTAAAAAATATATATATATATATATGAATATTTAAATATATAGATAAATATGTACAGTATATATATATATATATGTATGTATATGTATATATGCAAAATAAGAGATGTACTGTGCATTGAGTAGCACATCTCTTTCAGCGGACCTGTCCAGTTTGTAGATGATAAGGCAGCTCCCAAATCATTTAATGATGATGGGTTTCGGTTGTGGAAAGAATGCTAAAACGTGACTCTGAGTTCCGTTCTGAGTAGACCGCCATCGTATGGAGATGGTCATGATCCTCTGACTGGGAACTTTTCGCTGGAGCAGGATTGATGTCCCCCTGCATGTCTGAACAAATAGATAGAATATATACCATTACACATCTATTTATATCCAATGGAATCAATCCTAGAATATATTGTTGGTTGCTCGGCTTATAGTATATCCATCCTCATCATCCTCACCAACCGTTGGGGATTTGCCAAGCATGGCACCGCTGTAGCAACGGAAGGTCACTTTCTTAGCGCATCTAAGGACGCGCTCCGCAAAGTTGAAGCGGAGACCAGAGAGGTGCGAATCGCTGCAAAGCCTTGATCTCGTCTCGGTGAATTGTTGCTTTGAACATGGAAGTTGGATGACGTTGGGATGGCTTTTTTTGGGAGACCAAGAACTCACCATGATGCGGTAAATAGAGTGTTCAATCTCATGGCTCATGGTGAATTGATGGTGGAAATATTGTGTTTGATGATAGTAGAGGAAACATACTGTTTAATGATGATAGAACATTGGTGAATAGTTAGATACGGGAAACCATAGGTGACCAGCTAAGTGGGAAATATACCGTTGAATGATGGTTACCATGGTTCGGGAACAGTTGACATCACACAGAACTGCTTACCAGCCTGCATCGACTATTATTGCTTCTGACAGTCCGAATCAGGCATTTGCACTATCCCATCAATCAAAAGGCTGTATTTTCACTTCGACCCACGGCTAATTTTCATTTTTGCTAAAAGTGGCCTCTTGTCATTATGGATACCAAACCCCGTGGTCAGAACCAAAAGTGACTATTTTGGACAGGTTCTGGGGGTACCAAAGTTTCTGCCCCAGTGGTTTGAATCATTTTGTACCACAGGGATCGGCCTGGAACTGCATGCAGTTTGCCTCAGCTGTGGGCTCTCTGTGTAGGCCATGGAGAAAGAGAGGAAACGCATTGCCGAGATGTGCAACACCCAGAGCCTCAACGTTCAGCAGTAATTACCCGTTGTAAAGCCCAAGGAAGGGTAATCTGCAGGCTATGCATCACGTGTTGAGGGGTTGACCCTGTCATTGTTTTGCTTGGAAAAAGTATGAGCGCTGTGCAACTTGGACCCTGCAGTGCCTGCGAAGGAGTTAAGGTTTTCGTGCGAAGGAGTTACTAGCGCCACTTGAATCTCCTGAAGTTTTTGAGCTGCAAAGGCCAACATTTTGTCCGCCCATCGCCCTTACAGTGTGATCATTTGGGACCCCATTTGCACTTCGGAGTGGCTGTGCGACGCTGTCCCCCTGATGGCATTGCACTTCCAGCGTCCAGTAGTTCTACGAGCACCCAGCACCCGCAAGCTTAGCGCATCTGACAATAAATCAGCGAGTAGAAGCATGGCGGCCATGACAGCCATCTTCAACCTTCCAATCAGTACCTCTTCTCTCCTTGTTCATTGCATATAAATGATAATATCTAGGAGTCCTGGATCCATTTCGGACCAAAAGAAAGTTCTTTCCATTTCCCTATCCCTTCTCGCGGCAATTGCAACTGAAACAAAATCATACTTTGGACATATGATTTGAAGTCCTTATTTTTCTGCATCTAAGGTCCAAAAGTGAGCCAATTCGCACCAAATCGGATGTGGTGTATTTGGACACCCTGGATGACTTGGAGGTGCTGCAGCTCTTTCTTCTTGATGCCACATACCCCAAAACTTGGAAGAACACACATTCCAAGATCGGTTTGTGGTATTATAGTTCCAGGAACCACGTTTGGGAAACCAGAATTCTAGCCACCGGGGGGTTTCGTGGTTCCTGTAGCAGTTGAAGCTGCATGGTGGTTCCAGGGTTCCAGTGATGTGTGCGGTTCCGGCAAACAAGTCTCCAAAATGGGCACTGTAACTCTCGGCTCGTGGTTTCTTGAACTGGGAACCAAGAAGCAGAACCAAGGTTTTGCGAAGCAGAACTGGTGAGAGGAAATTTGTAAGAGGTGGGTTTCACTGCTGTTGATCATTTCTCCGATCGTTTCTATTGGTTTCATCATCATCAATCATCCATCATCCATCATCCATCATCCATCATCAATCATCCATCATCCATCATCCATCATCCATCACCCATCATCCATGATCCATGATCCATGATCCATGATCCATGATCCGTCATTCATCTTCCATCTTCATCCATCATCCATAATGACACAGTATCATTTATTTTTTAGCGAACTTTACGTAGTCATCCTTCATTATTCACAACTACCGGTCATTGTCCACTGGGTCCACCACCCTCATGATACGCATGCTAAAACCTATCATGTTTCACCAGATCACATCGATCTTCCTGCTGGTGTTCCAACCTTTGGTTTTCTTGTACTCTCCCTCAAGTTTTTACAACTGTGCTCAGTAATAGTACGGCTTTAGAATCACCTTTGGATATGTTAAGGCTTGGGTTCAAGCCTTTCAATCATTCGGGATGGGTTCAATTCCAGCATTTTGCTCCGCCACTTGATGTTGCCTCAGGAGCCGTCCTTGTTGGTGTCCGTAGGCCCAGAGAGTCACCCAAGGCATTGTTGACTGAGCATTACCATTGAACAATCGATGATTGGCAATTAAAAGTGAACTATGATTGGTATTGTACTATAGTTACGTAATGCATTCACAATGATCATCACCACTAGTTGCGCCAAGATCGACAAGGAAACGGTTATTCGTGGTGACCATGACAAGATTCCCAGCGGTGGTATGGCACTTCTTCACCCTCCGGTTCTACCAGAGCTGATCTCATTACTCGGTCATGTGTGCAGAAACTAGAAAACACTGTCTTCTAAAGAGGTGTCAGTGCTTGAAGCAGTTGAAGCATTTGAAGCGGAAGCTAGAAGTTCACATGTAGCTCGTTTCCGACCTTGTTTCCAACCTTGTTTCTCAATGCCAGCCCTTGTAGCACCAACTGCTAGAAGTTTGCGTGTAACTTTCGCCCTTTGTTTTTGTGTGGTGCGGCATGGCTGTCGCTGGACGGTCAGTTGTGGCTTGAAGAAACAAATCCATCGCATCGACGAGCGAACAGATCACCAGGTGATCTCTAGACACAGTGGGTGAAATACTTGTGCTTCAGACACAGGGCATGGATTCAAATACATTGTCCTGGTGACTCTGGTATCATCACCTTGCACTACGATTCACTAGATCAAATCGCACTACAATACGTAGAAGTCAAAGGAACTTCATGTCAAACTCAAAAAATAAACAGCCAAGAAATAGGCTCTGCCATAGGGGACTCCTCAATGGCGGGGGACAATGGCAACCGTGAAGATGTTCTTGATTCTGTCAAGCTCCTGCCAAAGCTGGTGGAGAAGGCTGTTGTTTAGGGATGTGTCGACTGGATTCGGGTTGGATGCTCCCAAGTGTTACAAAATTATTTTGGTATTTTTGTTTTGCAGCCGCAGCGCTTGTGCTCCTTCTTTCCAAGTCCCTTGAGTTGTGTGGAAATTCAGCAAACAGTACATTTCCAAAAGAGAGTCTCTCTCTCTCTCTCTCTGACTGAACCATGCCTTGTGCCTTCAATATTTTTTTTGTCCTGTTCAAAGGCTGTTCAGTGCCCCTGCTCAATCCCATCTATCTTGTTTCTGACCAGGTGATGCAAGAGCAGTACGACGATCTTCTTGTCAAATTGGATTCGCAGCTCGACAGCTTTGGGCGAAGACTGGAAAAAGAGAGGAACAGCTTCCTTCCAACGCGTTCAGGCTCACGCATCCAATCCCAGCCCTCGAAGCTCTCCCGTGCCACGACGAAGGAGGTGGACCCGTTTTCCCCAGCCATCGGTTTGCCACCTTCGCCGAGACCTTCGCCGAGTATGCTGAGCATCCCCAAGCTTGGGGCAGTGAGCTTTGTTCAAACTGCTGGGGAGATGACCAACGAACGCTCTGATCCCAAGTCTGAAGCTTGAAGAAATTAGAGACTTTAGTGGTGAAGGCAGCGTCTTAAGGCAATCCAAGGCACCTTTGATTTCTTTACAGTCTCTATGGAAGTCTATCACATGGTTTATGGGGCGCTTGTATGACTATAACGGCAATATACAAGAGAACCCATCCTCACGAGTTTGGGAGACCTCTCAACTTTCATTTTTATCTATTGCTGATCTGCGAGAAAGCCTGCAGCACATGCGCCGCTTTCACCTCCGGGCCCACCAGGACACTTCTGACTTGGGAATGCCAGAAGTATTGGCTGCAGGAGAGCCTGAGGCTAGGGTCGAGAAAAAGGAAACGCAAAACAGCAGTGTGGGCCGTTCCGAAGATGGTCTGACCAGCTACGATTTAGCTCATCGCCATGGCTCCAGAGTGCAGTCATTTAAAAAGCAGATCATGATGTCATCAAGTGATGTGGTTGGTTCCAGCCGCGGTCTGGACGAGCTGGGCTTTTTCTCCCGAATGCAGAGAAGATGTGCCATTCTGGTGAAATCCACCGGCTGCGAGCTGTTCTTCGCTTTGATGATCCCTGGCACAGATCACAGTGTTGTTGAGACCGAGTTTGTGTGAAAAGATTATTTTTTAAATATTGTCTCACATATCTTTCCATTGTTTTGAGTCTTTACTGGTGAATGAATTCGTCGCAGCCTTTGGAGTTTGATTCGTCACGTATTCTCCAGGGGTTCATCACTTCCCATTTGAATTCCATGCCCAACGGGTTGCGGCCCCGTCCAGGATCGTGTCCAACTCAATCTATTTGGGAGTGCAACTGGAGATGACAGCGACAAACCCACAGATTTCGAAAGATCAGCAAGAGGCATTCTTTGCGGTCTCTTGCCTTTTGGATTTGGAACTTCCTTTGTTCGATTATGATTCCAATAGATTTAAGGTTTTGTTTTTTCCCCCAACAGCTATTGGGGTAGCCAAGGGGTCTCAGCACATTCAGCTTCTGGGGTGATCCAGGCACCCTCCCGCTCGGTTGCCCTGTCCTGGGTTCTGGGAAGCTTGGTGTGGTTCCGTGGTGGGTCCCTCTCTTCTGGGTTCCCGAAATGTGTGTTCCGGGAAACTTGGGATAAGAATGGTGGATGCGAATGAAAACCAACCCCGCTTGCACATTGCACGGAACTCCGCGCATAGCTGCCGGAAGATACGCTGCTCTTGGTAGCAGAGTATGTTCTGCCAGCGTCAGCCTTCAAACATGTATGCATGTTTGTCTGCCTGACACGTTCCGCAGACTGAGTCATGTAAGTCCCAGGGGCGTTGAAAGATCATGCTGTAGCTTGTGTGCCAGTACAGAAAAACAAATGGCAACGGGGTTAGTTGTTTGCGTTAGCGAAGTGTGTGAGTGGTCACAGCCATTTGCAAAGGACATGGTCGCGTTGAAACAAAATTTCCCAGTGTGTGTTGGCACTGTGCAGCACCCAGGTCAACATGGCCTACGCAGTGGTTTTCTTGGTGGAAGTGGGGCTGCGATTATTTGCCAGTGGCATCAGGCGATATTTTTGTGCTCCTGGGTGGAGCTGGAACTGGTTTGATGTATTTGTCGTGACATCAGCCTGGATCGAGATGATTTTCCACCTTTTTGATCCTCGGAATTGCATTTCAGCAATGGCGTGTGAAGGACACGAAGTATCTAACTTTCATAGGTTCTGGCATATAGAATGGGCTAACGCCCAGGTGCCGCCGACCCCCTTTTTAAGAGCTGGTGTGAGCAAGGACTGAACCTGGTAAATCACGGCTGGCGTTAGCCCAGCCTGTACCCAGACTCTCACAAGAGAAAGAACGGTCTTAAGGCCGGCAAACGGAAGGGCTGAGCCCGCGAGAAGACTGGGTGTTGGCCTCTTGGCAGCCTTGTTGGCTCTCTGGCCTGCTGCTATCTGCTCGGCTTTGTTGGCTTGCTGGTATCTGGCCGTGTTGGCCATACATTGAAGACCTTAAAAACACATAGTACGGCCTTCCGAGCAGCCGTGTTGGCCATACATATTGTTGCCATAGCATTGGCCATTGCCATAGCATTGGCCATGACAATAGCATTGGCCATTGCCATAGCATTGGCCATGACAAAGCCGTT
>VSDK01026583.1:56937-79437 GCA_009767595.1 Symbiodinium kawagutii
GAAAGCAAGCGCTTGGGCATGGCACTTGGTGGCACGTGTTGGCCACGGAATTGGGTTAAGTTACGCAATGCAAGCGCGTGGGCATGGCCTGGGTGGACATAGCTTTCGCAAGCTATGGCCTGGGTGGACATAGCATTCGCAAGCAGCCGTCCACACCTTCGGTGGTCCCAGGCGCCGCCCCTGCCTTGGCTACGGCAGGGGTCGGCGGATTATTGGAAATGGTCCGCGAAAGTTGGTGGCGGGTTGATGGAAACTGCACCCTTCGCCCCTGACATGAAGTGACAAAACAGTGTCCTTCAAGTTTGACTTTCCAAACCGGAACCTTCGGTGCACGGTGCCGGAAACCTTCTGCAGGCGCTTCAAAACAGCATGGGCCAGGCCCATGAAACAAAAAACGAAACGTGTTTCCCATGCGAACAAATCATGCAGATGCAAACGCCTTCAGGATCCTCCAGGTTTTGGGATGTACTTTTCAAAATTGCATTTTCCGGACGTCCTATTTGTTGAACTTCAGTCTGAAAAATGCAAACTGTATACCTCAAGACAACATCGCTCATATTTGGACGAGTTTTAGCTACATTTTCAAATTCCAGACAATGAATCAACAAAACGGAATCTCCCTCGTACCTGCATGTGCGCAAGCTTCTCTGTTATTTGCAATGATATTTGGCCAAATGCTTTCCATTTTGCCAAAAAGTCGTTTGCCCATGGGAATGTCGGCATCCATCGTACTTGGCATCAGAATCAGGTCATGTTGATGGAACATTTTTGTTTGAAAGGAAACTTGGCCCATCTTGGCCCCCCAAAACAGACAGCACCAGCACTGTAAGACGAATGTGCTGTCACTGCCACCGGGTCCGCTCCTTGGGAATCCTGGGATCTCCGCACTGCTGAGCCCTGCGTCGGACCAGTTTCTGCATGCATCGATTCGAGCGTGGCAATGAACGAAGTAGCGGGCAATGGTTTTGAAGAAAAATGCGCATTGAATCATTGATTTACTTCATTCAATGAAGTTACTATTGAGTTACTATTGATTTACTTCATTTTCAATAATCATGAAACATGGCTATGGGTCAATAGTAAACAGCAATCATGGGGGATGATAACCAACAATAGTAGTAATGGTTACTTTATGTTCAATGGGTCTTGGATGCTTGCGTATGAATATGAGACTGGTGACTGCCCAAAATCATTGAATGCGTGCTTAATTCTGTAAAAGGCACATGACCCCAAATGAGGAAGTTTTCAACAGTTTTTGTCACACAAAATTCTTGATATAAGTTTGGTTGTTGCACAGGTGACCACCTTCAGTTCTAGTTCTATGATATGGTCCATTTACAACTCTTGGCCCCGCATTGGGCAGGCTTCCAATCTTTTGCGGGTGGGTCGGGTGGGTGATAGAAAGGCTTAACTCTGTTTCTAAAAGGCTCCTGGAATGTACTGTAGATCATCCTCGATTTCAAACCGCGGGGCTTGGGCTGCCCTCAATGTATCACACCAAGTGTTGGTTTGTTCGGTTTCTGCCTGCTCCTCTTTTTAGGCTCGCTTGTTGGTCTAGTTTTTGCTTTGCTCTTGAAATCGTTTAGAGCTGCTGCAAGTCTTCCCAAGCAGGATATTGAACAAAAGGTAAAGGAGGGATGATGGTGATGATCAGAAACACGACTGCAAAGACAGCAAGAGCTGTAGCAGTGCGGATGATCTTCCTGATTGGCAGTAAAAGCAAGGGCAAACATCTTCAGAAGTAGATATTTCGGTTTTGTAGCTGCATGTCTTCCGTAAGATGCGTATTCCTCCTGCCGCTGGTGCTGGTGGTGGGCAGAGAAAAATGTCATTCTGCATAGCGCATGACTTGCACAGGGAACCTGAAAGGACGTTGACCTTCCAGCTTGAGGGTAGAAGTAAGGTGATTCTTATGACTTTACAGGGTTTTTTGAGTCACAGTCTTCATGACCCACCTCTTTGTTGTCAAGGGGATGATTACCACTTTTGGATTGGTGGCGAAGATCCTCCAAAACCCACTGGAATCAGGAATTGGAGGGTGCGGACGGGCTGAACAATAGCAATCTGCGTTTGTTTCGCATTGTGAAGATCACGCGATTGGCACGTGTATTGCGAGTCCTTCGAGTGGTGTCACTTGGCAAACAACCCAAAGGAGCTGGAATCGGATTTTTATCAAGCCTGGGAGGTAACGCTGGCATCGATGGTGAAATATGATGTACTCCCAAGGCGTCCCAAATTGGTATATATAGTTATATATATATAGTTATATATATATATAGTTATATATATATATATATAGTTATATATATATAGTTATATATATATATAGTTATATATATATATATAGTTATATATATATATAGTTATATATATATAGTTCTATATATATAGTTATATATATATATTTACACACATATACATGTGATAGGCAACCCTTTCAGTTTCTCCATCCCTCCACGGTGATTTTGGGTGCTGAGGCAATACGTGCGACCCCTGCGAACTTTGATGCACTGCTTGGTCGACACCACCAAATCCTTTGTCTGGGCCATGCTTTTGTTGCTACTCATGATGTGCCCTGGGGCGGGCTGGCTTTGACCATCAGCAGTGTTTACTGACTTGTTCGGCCTCTACTTATGCAGTAAACAGGGTGGAATCTGATCATGAAATCATTCTTTGAAGGGCAGTCCTTCCCAATCGGCAGAAACCACTTAGCAATCAGGCCTGTGGGTCCAGCCTGGAGACCGGACATGAACTTACAATCCTTGGAGAACATGTTGGACCATGTCTCAACGCGGCCACTGACACTGTGGGCAGCGGTACACCAATCCACAAGCAAGAAAGCAGCATGACAGGTACTAAGATTCCTAGCGTGCGATCAATGTCCACTCGCAGATATCACATTGACTTCATCTCGAGGATTTTATCTTCAACAGTAGTTGATTCGCATGTTTACAGTTCACATATAGAGATGGTCCTGGTGATTACCAGCCACCAGATGCCTATCCCAGTACAGCCGACAGGGCCGAGAAGTTCAACTCCCTTGATTGTTTTGGGTGGGATCCAGGTGTAGTGTTCATTTTAATTGCAGGGCGGTTTTTAACTTTATAGTTATTGCAAGGATGTTCCCTTTTCCTGCCAACTAAGTTGGTGCCAAGGATGAATTTCTTTTTCTCAGCAAGAGAGCGTTGTTTATACGTCAAGCCATTTTTCCACGGTTGATAAAATAAAACACTCCTCAGCTCTGTATCTTGAATCACAGCGCGTCGAGTCTTGAATTGGCTGACTAGGGCGTGCCAGCACATTTTGCTCGTTCGTCGCAGAATGAGCTAAGAGCTCATTGCCAGAGGCCACAGTGAGCGCCCCGCATGACTGCTATCAATGTCTCACAGGTTGAAGCGCTTCCGAATTTCCCAGTCCAGGGGCTGCACAAGGCAACAGTTTTGTGTGTCGACGTGTCAAGGGTTGCAGCAGCTCAACAGGGTATTTTGGAGGTACGTGTTTGGTCTCTTGTTCACTGATGCGTGCCTGGATTATTTGCGAACCATCGACAATCCCGATGACCCGTTGGGCCCATTGAAACATTTCGGAACCGTCTCGGTGACTCGGCGACTCTATGCCACTGAGACGATTGATGGAAGGTTTCACCTATCCGTTGAATGAGGTCAATGTGTAGGTTCGGCCAATGGCCACGGGGGATGTTTTGCTACGCCTGGGAAGTCTAGCCCAGCCATATTTCTTGACAGCTCCTGGTTTGGGGCCATTTCTGTTCGAACGCTTCTAGTATTTCTAATTGGTGGTTTTGAACATCTTTTATTTTCCGCAGTAATTTAGGGATGGTTGGTTGATTTACTAGATGTTTTTAGAGGGGTTGAAACCACCAGTCAGATTTGTGTTTCGAGATTTTTTGTCAACTCGCAAAGTCACCATGCTGGTTCTGAGCGTGGCACTATGCATTGGCCTAGGCATCTATGGGTACGCTGTTCCGTTCCATTTCCAATGGGCTCGACTGGAGTGAAGCTGTCGACACCTTGATTCCAGTGGGCGATCTTTGGATTGGACTCTTCTACCTTTACGTCGCATTTATCAGCTTCTCAGCTGTGACAAAAGAAAAGAATTCAGAACCTCATTGAGCATCATCGTCATTTAGCATTAGTTAGGTATCAGCTGCTATTAGCCAGTATTGTTGGTTACTGAGAAAACTCCAGATCAATCACCAACAGTCTGAATCAGCGACCAAGAGCAGCGACCAAGAGCAGCGACCAATGGTCCGAATCAGCGACCAACGGATCAGCCGTTGGTTGATCTCCCCTATTACTCAATAAACGTTTGATTAACCATTAGCCAACGATGAGCATTAACCATTAATAACTCAATATAACCATTAATCCACCTATTTTTAACCATGAACAATGGCTAACCCATTATTAGCCATTAACCATAGGTTGTTAACCTATTATTCATCAACCTATATTCAACCATTGTTGGTTATTGTTAATCCCCGGTATTGTTGCTGGTCCGTAGCCATTTTGGCTCAAGCTTTCGGGCTCAGTTCATTTTTTCAAGTATCATCACATTGTGGCCATTGTGAGCATTTTCGTGCCAGTGACAGTGACAAACATGCGAGCGTCTCTTGATCTCTCTCTGAGGTCGTCTGCGGTTCCGTTGACCAGCGGCACTGGTCAGTTGCAAGTTGGCCAAGTGCCAACGCAGATGCCGATGCAGCATTTGCCTGGCCCGACGCTTTTGAACTCGAAGCGGCCCACCCTCCAGAAAGCGGAGAAGGAGCCACCTGCGGAAAGTGAGAAGAGCGATTCTGAGCTCAATGAGAAGGCCCGAAAATGAGAAGGCCCGAAACGTCGATTTCACGTACTGTGGCATCGACTTCACTCCGTTGCTGCCCTTCGCCCTTGGATTGTCCACCGTGATCGGCGCCCTGACCATGATGGTGGTGCAAATAGCCCTCCTGGCAGGGCCGTCTTCTTCCCTGAAGGCTTGGCTGATCTTGAGTTTCGGATCGCTGTACGTTGTGACAGTGGGGCTGGGCGTGTCAGATCGTCCGCGTGATGCACGCCGACATGGCTCTCTCAACCCGTATGGTGTTCCAACTTGGGCTAGCGATCTCATCCCCCCTCCAATGACTCCACTGTCTGTTCATTACAACGCGGAACCCCTGTTGGGGGTTGCTGGTGATTACCAGGGAGGTCTCTCCACCAAGGTCCCGAAAACACCCGCAGCCGAAATGGACTTCAGTGGAGTCCATTTACCGTGTTCTCCCCTCAGGCAGCTGCGAGGTTGAGGTTGACGGAGTTGGCTATGCCAACCCCTCCACGTTTCTTCAACATCCCTCCATCCGCTGTGGCAAACTATGTCACTTTCACACCATCGTCCTTCGAGGTTAGTGGTGAATACCTTTCATGCTCGGTTCGACTTGGTATTCAAGGCCTTGGATACCAAGGCATGTCTGAGGTCATGGCTGCCAAGTTGCCTAAACTCCTACCTGTTCACGGTGCTGGGCCGCAAGGGTTCAGCGGGTATCCAGCCATGGCAAGTGCTTTCCAGTGTCGTGAGGTCTATGCGGGAAGCTTTCGCCTTGCAAAGTTTGACCTGCCAAAGCCACCTCTACCTGCCAGACTACTCCGTGGACAAGCAGAAGCAGGTTCCCGTGGTATCTTCGGAAGTGGTGAACCCGAATTCGCCCAGTATCTAAGATTGTTCCACACCGGAACCTATGGGATCGAAAGGGCCCGGTACTGACAAGCAAAGGGCTGAAATCGAAGAGGCCAGTTTCAGGTTGAAGCTTGAGATTGCGAAGGAGAGATCTTCTGATGGGCAACAAGAGACTCGAGCTGAAGGTACCAAGAGGAAAGAAGTGGCGCCCGCCACTGAGGTGACAGATGAGGTTGAAGAGATCCTGGAAGAGATCACCCCTCCTCCGACAAAGGTCGATGCCCAGAGTCTGCCCCCGTTCTGGTATGACGGTGCTTGGCGCTTGGCTGACGACGAGCTTGCCAACTGGTTTGTGATCCCGGCGGCGGCCACTCTCTTCCGTTCGTGACAGCGGGCCCTCGTGGTCCAAGGCTTGGGTACCCTCGCCCCTGAAGGTTGGTGTTCAGGCTTGCCATTTCAGTTTGGGCGGATTTTTTAGTATATCCATTCGTTTGCCATCCTTTTGGTAAACATAATCGTTTGTGCGCTACTAGCTCACACAAGCTTGTTGGCTGGTATTGCTGGCCGGACCTGGACCGACCGAATGTGCGAGAGGGTATTAATGCTGGTCCTTAGCCTATTATTGTTGGTTGTTAACCTATTGTTAACCATTGTTGGTTATTGTTGATGAACCAACATTTTAATTGTTATCAACCAACATTAACGAATTTATCAGATGGCATTAACCACATATTAACCACTATTGTTGGTAAATCTACCCTATTATGAGGTAACCTATTAACCATTAACCTATTATTGTTGGTTGTTAACCTATTGACCATTAATTGTTGGTCGTTAGCCTATTATTAACCAACATTAGTTAACCAATTTTCCTATGGCTTTGCCATCAGCCATTGACTCTTCAAACCGTTCTTTCGTCCAGGCTTCGCCGTGTTGAACGTAATGACGGGCGCCTTGGCTGCATCTCTTGAGACACATCCAGCATGAAACTGCCACGAGGCGCCTGAGATTATTTGGCGAGCTGGGTAGCAGTTAACCAACCAATTTCATGGGGGAGAAGTTCACCAACAATAGTAATAGGAAAACGTGCTGGTTAATGATATGGGAACCTGGGGCACTAAGGGTTTTGACCCACTGCCATTTCAAAGATGGGGAGGTGTTCTGTTCGTGCTAAGTGGAAATCCAACAGGTCAGGGGCCATTTAGGCTTTGAAGTGCATTCAACCTCTTGCCTTAAACCTGAGAGTGAAATGTCATTTGAAGCAGCAAGTAGTGCAGCAGTTTTGGTTTTCATCTTGTTGGATGTGCCTCAAAACCTGTGCAAAGGAAAACTACATGTGGACTGCAAATATCCCGGTATGTAGAAAATGATGCCTGCTATACAGGAACAGAGGAACATTGCAAGCAGTGAACTAGAACAGATTCACATAGTTGGAACCAAAGTTCTTGAATGCCATGAGTGGTAATAACATTCGAAGTTCTTTCCTCATGCTTGGCATATTCGTAGTCGTAATGATGTAAGCAGTAAGTATCAGGATTGTGTCCCTCACACTGTAGCCATTTCCGCATTGCAAAACTGCATCCACTGTACTTGGCTGTCATAGTTGGCCGCAACGATTCTGACAGGTTGCCTTCAAGGTCCTTCCCCCAAGCATGAACCCTTGCGTTTTCCTTCCTTCCTTCCTTCCTTCCTTCTTTCCTTCCTTCCTTCCTTCCTTCGTTCTTTCTTTCCTTCCTTCTTTCCTTATTTCCTTCTTTCCTTCTTTCCTTCCCTCCCTCCTGCGCTTACTCTTAACATTACTTTTGATATTACTGTACTCTTTCTCTTACTCTTTCTCTCTCGCTCTCTCTCCACCCTCTTTCGCAGTAAAAGCTAGCAAGTGGAAGGTGCAATCCGAGTCAGCAGACATCCCCAGAGACTTTTTTGACCATGCATCCCTTGGTGGTCGGAGGACGGTTGGATTGAGCTTGGGCAGGTTTGACAATATTGCTCGGATGTGTGTTCAGGCAAGTTGAGTTTTGATCTTTCTGCCTTGGTGCTGTTGCCAATCAGCAAGTTGATATCAGTGCGGTGCAGACTTGGTTGATACACAGAAGGAAGTTTCGTTTTCCGTCCACCTGTGACTTGTTTCATGTGTAAGCTTGTTTATCCGCTTGCAACCTTTGGCTTGCGGCTTGTGTTGATCTCGCCCATGGCTTACCATTCCTGGGGGTTGCCATGCTTTGGCTTTTGCTTGGGGCTTGGCTTGATTTGTTTGTTCTCCGCTCGCACCTAGAGGCTCCGGATGCCATGGTGTGGTTCGCAGTAGGCCCCCCCTCAGTGCGGCCGTAGCGTACTCAGGAGTGTTTTGTCACTCAGCCATCAAAGCAGCTGAAAGAGACCATGACTCTCGGCCAAGGAGATGGTGCTGCCTGTTTTGCTTTTCCAACTTCTTTGAATTTGAGAAAACCCGTGGGAAAACCCGAGCTGTGAACCAAGGAGATGGTCATTTACTCGCTGCTTCAAAACAAGAAGGAATTCAAGGAACTGGTCTCGAACCTCTTCTCCAAAATCGATGATTTGGGGCTCGGAATGATCACAATCTCTGAGTTTGAGAACCATTTCAACGACGAGGCTCTGCCGCACAATTCCGCAAGCCCTGAAGAATGAGAGTGAATGGTGAATGGTTCATGATGGGTGATGATGATTGATCGTGGAATCCCAACTGAACTGCCAAAATCCTTTGATAAGATAGGTGATGGTTGGTGGTTGACGGTTGGCAATATTCCTTGACTCCGCAATTGGGCGCCTGGGTTATGTTTCCTGGCACGATTGCGGAGAAGGGGGCAGGGAAAGTCCCAGAAAGCCTTCGTTTGTGTGTGGCCAGGGATGATTATTACTGCATCATTTGTTTTGTTTGGGTATGTCCAGGGACCAACGGTTTTCTTTCTAGGTTTCCCATGTTTGCACATTTGGGGCAGCTGGACTGAGCTTCGCACCATCTGCCAGTGCTGCGTGAACGTGGGCATGTCTTTGGCAGATACCCAGGGACAGACAAAACCGTGAAACTGCATGTTGATATTGCCCGGAGGGAATATCTAAGTGTACAATGCTAAATGTCTTGGGAGATCCCATACGTGCAACTTCTCCAACGTTTGCTGCAGCGAATTCCCAGGGCTTTCCGTCATCCGATGATCCGATGCACGGAGCACCCAGGAAGCGGTTCGCGCATTTTTCGAGTCCCTCGAGATGGGAGCAACCGATGCCTGGACACTTTTCGCCAGTTTGGATGCCGACGGCGACAACGTCATCAGTGTCTTGGCTGGGCCTGACAGAGATTGCGGTACCTGTAAACCATCTCAACGTGTTGAGTTTTTCAGGATCTATGAAGGTAACTAAATGGTGCTCGAATAAAGAAGGGCCCCAAGGACTTCCAGATGGGGTTTGACTCGGTCTGATGGCTGATCATTACCGCGGTCCCAGATTTACCCCATGATCACTGGCAATTTAATGCATAAGAGTGTTATATAACTGGCAATTGTTGCAAGGTATGATATGCACCATCGGTAGGACACCTATGACAAATGGATACATACTATTCCAGGTTTGTCAAGAAATGGTAATTTTTTCCATTGGGAAACAATCCATTCTACAGGCACATCTATGGACACCCCCTCAGTGACAGTAGGAGTAGGTGGTTTCGGGATTTCAATTATATCCTAGCCTGCCAGCGTGTCCCTATTGTGCTTGCAATTTTTCTTCATTTTCACCATGGCAATCATAGGCCTATTGCCATCGGAATTACATCCCATCCTGAGCAATCATACGCTTCTCATCATATCCCTGTTGTTGTTGTTGTTGTTGTTGTTGTTGTTGTTGTTGTTGTTGTTGTTGTTGTTGTTGTCGTCGTCGTCGTCGTCGTCGTCGTCGTCGTCGTCGTTGTCGTGGTCGTTGCCGCTGTCGTTGCCGTCGTCATGGTTGTTGTGGTTGTGGTCGTTACCGTCGTCCTTCTTCTTCTTCTTCTTCTTCTTGTTTTGTCCATGGTTTGGTGGTTAACCATTTTCTCGACCTAAGCGCTTCTGATTCCAGTGAATAAATCTTAAGGAGTGCCTATGAATGGTTAGGTAAGTATTAAATTAGTAAATTAGTTGATAATGAATAGTTAATAGATGATATTAGATGATATTGATAAGAAAATAGACATGGATGATATAAGATGATATTGATAATAATCAATTAATAAAGATAGATGGCTTATCGATGGTGATTCCCATGGTGCTCCCCCATCCGGGTAAGGCTTGAACGACTTCACTGAACGCTGTATTCAGCTCCATGGGCCTGCGAGATCGGTGGATCTCTATGCGCTGGCACAGCAACATGCCGCTTGGCCGCCCTTGGCCGCCCTTGGCCCAGCGCCGGCCCGGGCAACGGTGAGGAGATCATGGTGCCAGTCATGCTTAGTGATGATTGCTGAATCATCAACAGGTTGGTGGTTTCAAGCATTTTTTTATTTTCCTGAGTAATTATTAGCAAATGGTTGGTTGACTAATATTTTTCATCGGGGTTCAAACCACCAACCAGTTAATGATTGACTAACGAGTAATGACTACAATGATTAATGATTAATTAACTAGCAATGGTGATGATTAATGATTGACATTGATTGACAATGAATGACAATGGCAGCAACGGTTAATGATGGTAGTGATCAATGTTGATCAATCATTGATATTACTGATTAGTAATTGATGATTGATATTGGTTGAGGTTGGTTCAGAAAGGTTATGATTATATTCAGTCATCAATCAGGTTTATTCAATGTAAGCCAACTGGAGTGGTACCCTTCACAGACAAATGGGCAATGACGGTGTGATTTACCGAGTTGGTCGACGATGGACATGTTGACATTAAACTGTTGGCGTGATGCAAAGTCTCAGTGGATGTAGAAATATGTTCAGGCTTATGATGCCAACAGCCATCTAGCAGTAAAAGGGTGGATACAAGTCGGGGTCTGGCTGTTTTTTTAAGACCAGATGACGGAAAGCGCTTGAGCGCTTGAAAGTTTTTACCGAAGGCTGGGGGGGGGGGGGGGGGGGGGGGCAGACTGATTTGCAGAAATTTTGGGTCAAAAATCGACGTTTTACCTGCACGAGAGCGCAATTTTGCAATTTCTTCGCGGGAAAGATTTTTGTTGGGTGGTTGTTGGGTGGCCGGGGCCAAGTTAGGCGCCATGTTGGGGCATCAAGAGGCCATGTTTCGGACCATGTCGGGCCATGAAGGGGCCATGTTGGGCCATGTTGGGACAGAGTTTGGCCCATATACGGGTATGCAGGGGACATGTTGAGCCATGTTGGGACCGCCTTTGGTCCATATACGGGTATGCATGGGCCTTGTTGGGACAATCGCGCCTATGTTGGGACCATGTCGGCGCATGAAGGGGCTATCTTGGGCAATGTTGGCAAGCCTTTTTGGTCAGAAATGGACGTTCTACCTGCACGAGAGCGTAATTTTGCAATTTCTTCGCTGCAGCCATGTTGAGCTCGTTCTCGGGCCAAATTGGGCGCCATGTTGGGGTATCAACGGCCCATGTTTGGGACCATTCGGACTATGTCGGGCCACGAAAGGACTATGTTGGGGGCCATGTTGGGACAGTCTTGCCCATATATGGTATGAAGGGGCCATGTTGGGACAGTTTTTGGCCCATATACGGGTATGCAGGGGCCATGTTGGGCCATGTTGGGACCGCCTTTGGCCCATATACGGGTATACATGGGCCTTGTTGGGACAATCGCGCCCATGTTGGGACCATGTCGGCGCATGACGGGGCTATCTTGGGCAATGTTGGCAAGCCTTTTTGGTCAGAAATGGACGTTCTACCTGCACGAGAACGTAATTTTGCAATTTCTTCGCTGCAGCCATGTTGGGCTCGTTCTCGGGCCAAATTCGGCGCCATGTTGGGGTATCAAGGGCCTATGTTTCGGACGATTCGGATTATCTGGGGCCATGAAGGGGCCATGTTGGGGGCCATGTTGGGACAGTCTTTGGTCCGTATACGGGCATGGGCAGGCGAAAGGAGCGTGTTGCGACTGTCTTCCCACCATTATGGGCAGCCTGAAGGGGCCATGTTGGGCCATGTTGGGACAGTCTTTGGCCCATATACGGGGTATGCATGGGCCATGTTGGGCCATGTTGAGACAATCTTTGGCCCGTACCAAGTCGCCATGTTGAGCCATACCGGTCGCTTGCTGAATCACGGTGCCAATTCGAACTGTTTGGGCCATCTTATTTGCAGCTAAGCGTGGTCAAAAATCGATGTTTTACTTGCACGAGACGGCAAATTCGCAATTTGTTTGTGGGACAGCTTTTTGTTGGCCGAAAGGGGCGTGTTGCGACTGTCCTCGCGCCATGTTGGACAGCATGTTGGGGCTCTAGGGCCCATGTTGGGACCATGTAGGGGCATGAAGGGGCCATCTTGGGCCATGTTGGGCTATGTTGGGACAGTCTTTGGCCCGTACACGCGCATGGGCAGTTTTGTCGGCCGAAAGGGGCGTGTTGCGACTGTCCTCGCGCCATGTTGGGCAGCATGTTGGGGACTCTAGGGCCATGTTGGGACCATGTCGGGGCATGAAGGGGCCATCTCGCGCCATGTTGGGATGGTGTTTGGCCCGTATACGGGCGTGGGCACTTTTGCAATTTCTTTGTGGGACAGCTTCTTGCCATGTTGGGCAGCATGTTGGGGACTCTAGGGCCCATGTTGGGACCATGTAGGGGCATGAAGGGGCCATCTTGGGCCATGTATTTTTGTTGATCTCTGATGACAGAACCTCACCGGGAGGGATTGGTGGTTTCTTGGGCCATGAAATGCAAAAAGACTTACGTTGCGCGCTTTCCGTGATGTTCCAACCTGGTTTGCAGGATGCCCCGAGAGAAATGATTCCAAGAAGTGGCATCATCTGGATGTTTCCATAGTGATGCTAAGAGAGTATGTTCCCTTCACCCACAGGCTTTCAATCTTGCAGGCGATTATGCCAACCCATACGGAACCGTCTTACTGCCCAGTTCCATTGATGCCTAGCACCGTAGCTGAGTTAGCTGACCAAGACAATTCAAGATCGACTTGACGGTTTGGTTGCGCAAATCATGCGTATTTTCTTATCCTGTCTTTATCAGCTGCTGCTTCGGATCAAGAATGTAGCAAACACATTGGACGGTGAATGAAAAATATGGTTACGGAGTTCCTGATGATAATTGTGGTTCATCATGGTTGTGAATATTGATGCTTAATGATAATGATTAGTATTGATAGCCATCAATATCAACCACAATATTCATTGATCTCATACTTGAGTTTTGGGTAAGAATGATCAATTCACCCCTTTGACAATATTGATGGCTAACATATTTACAATAGTGGTTAACAATGATCAATGCATTATTGATCAACAAAAAGACTGTGATCTCTCAATGCTTCCTCTTTGTTCGGGACTTGGTGGCCCCACCGGGTTGTCGCGGTGCCACTGGTGTTGTCATCATGACCTCCTTTTCGAGATCATTGGGCTGTTCTATGGACCCAGGGGTACCCATATACCCCTTTGAAGGGGGAGCGGTTTGGAGCTACCAGGACTGTTCTAGGCAATAGTCATGTTTTTTGGACCATTTTTCAGAATTAGCTTGTGGGCGCTGGGCTTTGTGCCCTGCTTTTTCCGTGGGTTCTACCTGCAAGCATTTTATCCTCTTATCGCCGAAAAGTCAGAGGCAACCCAGATGGCAGACCTAGCACTCGTGTTGAAGCAATCATGTCAACTTTTTTCCTCTTACTAATTGATGTAACTTTACTGTCAGTTCTTACTACAGTATCTCATTGATCATTATGATCTCTCTCTCTCTCTCTGCCTCTCTCTCTCTCTATATATTTATACATATATGAACATCGAATTTCCGATTATTGTTGCAGCTCCTCAGCAGTTCCGCAGCAGTTGAGGCGAAACTACGGGATCAGCTCAGACACGTGGAGGAGTCGGTGGATTCTGAGTGGATGATCTCAGGTTGTGAAGGCCGAACTCCCAACAGTTGTGGATTGTGAGAACTCATCACGTTGCTGTATGTAGTACAGCATATATATATAGATATATGTAGGCGTTTAACGGCTATCTTTATACATATGTACAACAAATAGATAGGTCGATAAATAAATAAATAAATAAATCGGCACACACTTATATATATATATGTATATATACATATCATCTTGATTTATACCTCTATGATCAAGCCGCGACAATGGTATGGAAATGCTTGTCAAGGAATCGCTACCATGGGCGGAAGCAGGACCCCAAATCGCCATTGGTTGATTTTTGATAGATGTTTTTTTTGTTTTTCTGCTTTATTACCACAGTTTGTCGAAATAGATGGTTTCTTTTATGAATGAATCAGCTCTCGGAAAACCACTTGTAGCAATGCGAGTCGTTTTGCCCTCGCAGCAAGTAGCGCCAGCCATGGACAATCTTTGTGTCATGAGATGCGTTGAGCTCGGCAGGAGCTGCAATATCACCTTGCCAGTTTTGCTCGCAAGACCCACGACTTTGTAGAGAAACAGAAGGCGGGTGCAGCATCTGCTGTGACAGTGCCGTGCAGTCTAGACATGACATGGAAAAGAAATGGTAAACCACTAAAATGAAACAGACAGACAGACAGACAGACAGGCAGGCAGGCAGGCAGGCGGGCAGGCAGACAGACGGACAGACAGACAGACAGACAGACAGACAATAAAACAAACAAACAATTAAACAATTAAACAATTAAACAAACAAACAAACAAACAAACAAACAAACAAACAAACAAACAAACAAACAAACAAACAAACAAACAAACAAACAAACAAACAAACAACCACCGCTGCCACCACCACCACGACCACCGCCGCCACCACCGCCACCACCACCGCCAACAACAACAACAACAACAACAACAACAACAACAACAACAGCAACAACTTCGGAATAAAGCCTCGCTCTGCCCGTTTTGGAGTTGAGTGCGAAAGTGTGGACATACTTAATTTGATTTTTTTCATGGTCAGGCCAGTATTGGTGTGTGAACCATAGTGGCTCACTGTCAGAAACGGGTCAACGGCATCGGGGAACACGAACGCGCCAGGATATGCATAGTGAGATCGTTGAGTTCCGCGATACTGGGACCCACTGCCTGGTTTGAGCCGAGCTTCAAGAACTGGTTTCCTATGACAGCCCGCTTTCTGTGGCCCAAACATGTGGATGGAAAACAGTTACTGTAAGCATGGAGGAAACCACAAGATTCCTGAACTTGTGCCATCGTTCGCAGCCACTTCACCCTTGTGTTTCCCAGTGGAGAAGCATTTCCTTTTTTTTGAATCCCATGAACTGCGCGGAACACCCTCCCCAGAGTGGAGTTGGAAGCTGTGCTGTTTTGAACACAATGACAGCGATGACCAATGGCAGTTGCAGTTGGTAGAGTGACATGTGGTGTTAATGGCATGAAAAAAGGAGAAGCAACTGCCGTGGTCAGAACTGTCGGACAACAGTTTTCCTCACCTCTCTATGCATGCCATTAGACATCATAGAAGATCATCTTACTTGCTCTATCGAGGCGAGTTGGACTCACAACCTGATCGTTGATCATCATAGAAGATGAGGTGACTATCTGGGACCGGGAGGTTTCCAGTTGACTCTTTCCAGCCTTCCACCGGCAAAGTCGGTCTGGCAGCAGATGGTCGGCCATCTCAAATGCGCAAGTGCTGCGGTGGACAGTTTGGGGTTTGGTCGCCAAAAGTATGTAAAAGAAGATGCATGTATAATCATGTATGGATATGTATATATATATATATATTATATACAGATATAGATATGTAAAAATATGTGTATATATGGGTATTTTCTTTGTTTATGTTTCTTAGTATACTGGAAAATACGAATGTATGAATATGTCTAGACTCAGGGCTTTCTGAGTTTGGGATCCGTTGTGACTTCCTCCGAGGTCCGAGCCACTTCGCAGCAAGGCGCACGAGGTGGTGCAGTTGGACAGTCTTTCGGTGCCTTGGCGGAGCTGCGATGACCATGGGATGGCCCCAAAGATCGGTCACCCTACCAAGAAGCGTCACGGGTAGCCCAAGAGGTCACAGGTAGTCACCAAGTCGTAGCACATCCTCCACCAAGGACGAGTCGGATGAAGAGGTTCCGCTTGGGAACGATGGCAGCAACGATTCGATGGGACAACAGCAAGAGATAAGCCGACATTCGCATGATCTAACATCCACAATAGACCTTGGTTTTTGGCTTCAGGCAGCAGTGTGTACGATTTATGTGTATATAACTACCCATTGGGCGCAAGAATGTGTACATCTGTCTAATTCATGTTATTTTTGTAGAGCCCATTGGTTGAGGACTCTGGACTTGTGAATGACTTTTGCTAAGCGGCCAGGTGGATGATCCAGAGGCTGGGAGGGGGCTTCTCCCCAGATCTGGATCCAGGATGGATATCCTCAGTTGTCGAATCTCTGAAATAGCCAGCTCCTTTTCGATGCTTAATGATGTTGAATGGGTGGTCAATGGACGGTTACTGCATGTTTGTGCATTGGTTAATGATCCCATTCAGCCTTTGCTCCAAATGTTTCTCAGGTGAGGCGGAAGCAGCAAAATGCCCTCGCAGCCTTGCGCGCCTTTGAGGAGGGTGGTGGGGCATGGGCCTTGCGCCGTTGGTGATGCTGATGGTGATATGACAGGTGTACGGCTTGTCGCAAAGATGAGTAGTATTGTGTGGTCATGATGATGATGATGATGATGATGATGATGATGATGATGATGATGATGGTAGTATTTTTGTCTTTGTTCTAGGCCGCGATCATTGCAATGATGTGCCCAGAATCGTCACTTCAAACTAATTCCAGTAAGAGACCCATGAGTCTTTGGCATATCAAATTAACAGACAGTTCTTGGTGGCTTGCAAACTTTTCAGAGGACTTTTCGACATGTCTATGTCAAAGATATCTCAAGATCTGCGTTAGGCATAATTGTTTTGCATCCACAGTCAGCTGCGTTTGGGATGCTCTAGTCTTTCTGGTGTGGCTCAAAAGCGCACACACGCACACGTATTGAACATGTATATAGTATATGTGTGTATATATGTACAGATATATATATATATACATATGCACATATATGTACATAAATAGAAATATATATATATATGCTCAGCGCCCCTTCTGGCGCCTACATTTGACATAATAGCTGATAGATGTTTTAGCATGTTTGTTAAGTCATCCTATATCATATCAATGTGACCACCTGTGCACTTTCAGTAGTACTAACAATAGTACTGATAACTTTGATAAATAAAGGGAACACTTTGAAATGTTTGACCAATTTTATTGTTACACAACTAGTGGAGATAAGAGTCCATATTCATGCAAAAGAATGAAATATTGTTTTACTATGGCGTTGGTACTGATGGCAATACTGAATCATATTTAATGCAGTATAAGGTCTAGTATGTGGAACCTAAAGATTGGCTTTGAAAATTGTGATAAAGTAGTAACTGGAAGCTGACATGTAAGTGGCTTCACTTGAGCGTAGTTACAGCAAGTGTTTCCAGTTGAACTAGTTACCTCCCCATTTTTTGTGGTGAAGTACCAACACTAGCAGCAATGGTAATAGCAATCATAGAAGCAGTGCTAATAGCAAAGGTACCCGTGATAGTCATACTATATAGCAAATATGTTTTGAGTGAAAAGATGTCCTGTGTATATGATGAGCAATGGGCATGTTGACTGTTCACTGTAATGACAATAATAGTAACTGTATTAATGAACCAAATTGTACTCTATGGTCTTGAAGAATCTATGAAATGAGCACATAGTACTTTGGAAAGTATTTAGTTGATATGGAATAGGAATGCATATTCTAGTAATATTGCTAAAAGCTGTGAAAATATTCAGAGTAATAACGATGTCAATTACATGACAAATAATCTATTGAAGATTGTTCAGATCATATTAACAGTCACCAAAAACAATAAGGATTTCAGAATTGAATGAGTCACATGAAATTATTGAATCGGTGAATCAAACTTTAAACAGGAAATCAAGTAGCAGTAGTAATAGTAGCAAGATGGCAATGCTACTGTACAAAGGGTGGGTGGTAGAGTAAGCCAAATACTTGAATTCAAGTGTAGTTTAGTGAAATGGATCTCAAAAGAAATGTACATATAATTGGCATTTGCAGCAAAGCCATCAGTGGCAAGGTTGTGCGACATGTTTTACTAGAGTCTAGGGCCTTGAAGAATCCTATTGTGATCATATTCTCACAGCTATCAAGTATATAAAATTAAGCACATTTATATTGTAAAGAAAATCACCTACATTGCTTTTTGCACTAGACAAGAGAATAGTAACATTATGTGAAAAGAAGTGATGTGGTAGTTGGACTGTGGAGTAGCCACAGTAGTTTCTCTATTTAAATTCAAACAAACTAACAATGCCTATGAAAATTCTAAAGAAAAACCAAGAAAAACCCGAGAAAACGAAAAAAAAAAAACAAAAAACATTTTTTGAAACATGAAAGATGGTTTCACCAAAAAGTTTCCTGTACAAAAAAACATTAGATTGGGCTAAGCTGCAGGGTCAACAGATGTCTGCTTCCAGTGGACTGAAGTGAGAACCAATCACGGTGCAACCAAAAAATTGAAAAAACCTAGGGAAAAGAAAAACCTTCAGATCAAAAAGCCAAAAGAGCCTAGGAAAAAGTTGGTTTTTCATGCAAAAAACAAACAAACCCAGGAAAAAACATGGTTTTTAATGAAAAACACAAAAAACTTCGAAAAAAACAAAAAACCAAAAAAGACAATTTCTGAAACGGAAAAGATGGTTTCACCAAAAAGTCTTGGCTTTTTGTTTTGCCTAGGTTTTTTTGTTTTTTTTTGGTTTCCTTGAAAGGGCGTTTGGTTTTTTGATTTCAGAAGCTCAAAGCCCCCCCAAAAAACTTTGAAAAACATGGTTTTTCATCCGAAAAACAAAAAACCAAAGAAAAAACATAGTTTTTGATCCAAAAACCAAAAAATCTATGATTTTTTTTTAA
This sequence comes from Symbiodinium kawagutii, assembly GCA_009767595.1. Taxonomy (NCBI): domain Eukaryota; class Dinophyceae; order Suessiales; family Symbiodiniaceae; genus Symbiodinium; species Symbiodinium kawagutii. Next base: position 75,688 of record VSDK01026583.1, read on the forward strand.
ATCAAAAAACGAAAAGAAACCTTAGGAAAAAAATTGCTTTTGATCAAAAAATTCAAAAATCTAGGAAAATGATGGTTTTTGATCGAAAACGAAAAAAATTTCGAGAAAACCAGAAAAACAACCATCTTCTGAAACAGAAAAGAGGGTTTCGCCAAACATTTTTGGTTGTTTGGTTTTCCCTAGTTGTTTTTGTTTTTTTTTTGGTTTCCTTTAAATGTTGTTTTGGTTTTTTGGTTTCAGAAATTCAAAAACAAAAAAGCCTAGGAAAAAGATAGTTTTTCATCCAAAAAACAAAAAAACTTAGGGAAAGCTGGTTTTTGAGCTTCTGAGACCAAAAACCAAACACCTTTTCAAGGAAACCAAAAAAACGAAAAAAATCTTAGGGAAAACCAAAAATTCCAATTTTTTGGTGAAACCATCTTCTCTGTTTCAGAAGATGGTTTTTGGGTTTTCTCGAGGTTTTGGTTGGTTTTTGATGAAAAACCAACTTTTCTCCTAGGCTTTTTTTTTGGTTTTTTGATGACAAACAATTTTTTCCATAGGTTTTTGTTTTTTGATCAAAAACAAAATTTTTTCCTAGGTTTTTTTTTGGTTTCTTGACCCAAAAAATATTTTTAGATCGCCATAATCATCGTCATCCATGTCTGAGGTGGTGGCGCAACGGCTCGCATTTAGCCGCCGGCGACAGCTTCGCCTGTACTTCTACTGAGCCAGAAAAGGATGCTTTTTTCATCACGTTTCATCAGTGTCATGTCATGTCGGCCGCAGGCCACACGCTGATCTTTGATTAATCGGCGCTTGCGACTTTCAAAACATGCCTGCCAATGAGGCTCAAAATCCATAGTTTGAGGAGTATAAGATAGTTACCGTCAGATCTCAAAGCTAAAGCCATGGACAAGAAGCTCTCAAAAGTTTCCTAGAAATGGCATCTCGGCGTGAAATGGGCCTCTGGAGCCTCTGGGTGGGCGGTGCAAACCGTTGATGTATTTGTTTTTTCCTGGTGACTATTCTTGTTTTTTGGTTTTTCTGGCATTGTTGGTTTTTTTCATTAATTGGGAAAGACCAGTTGCCTAGTTGACTTAATTGAAGATTTTTCCGGCAGGGTTTGAAACTAGCAAGATCAGAATGTAATGAGCATGCTGCTCAGCATGTATTTTTCGGTCACATCTACTTAGTGTCCTCTTGGTTCTTTGCGCCTCTTTGAGCCGAGGTCCAGGGAAACTCCAAATGAGCTATTTGTGCTGCCGAACGAGTTCGTTTGGGCCCGGCGGCCCGGGTTCATATCTGGAGAGTTTTGACCAAACTGACGCTGGAAAGTGAGAACTTCGAGTTCCATGGCCATGTGAAATCGTTATTTGCAGCCGCGTGAAAAATAGACGTTAACATGTTGTTGGCGCTGCAATGGCCCTCCTAAGAAAAGATTAGATTAATATCCGGGTTCCGGCCCGGTTGCCCGGCTTGCCCGGCTTGCCGGATTCCGGTTGCCCGGCTTCAGCTGCTGCGGCTACTACGTTTCCTTTTCCTCTTGACTTTATTTGACATGGCCCCCTCAACATGGCATTCTCATTCAAGCCATCAAAAGCAACCCAGTTTCTGGAGGTGTGGACAAAGCTCGGCGAACAACATGGCTGGTCCCATGTCGAAAAGGATGGCTATGAGGCGCTGCGTCTCGGTGGGCCTTCGCCCCTAACATGACGTCATCCCGTTCCCTGCGCGACGAGCCCATTGATTGGTGACGAGGACCTCATCGGCTGGGTGCCCTCATCGATTCTGTCGTTCCATCCCGCGGCTGGAGCAAAATGGATGCGCGGATCCTAGCCTGACAGATTGATCGCCATGTTTTTGCCCCCGGACCTAGATGCAAAAACCTTTGAAAAACATGTCCGCAGCCAGCTGCAAAGTTTGCAATCGCCAGAATGACACCGATAACAGACAAACGCAAACGGCGTGAAGTAGCAAAAACACGCGAAGAATCAAAATCACTCAGCTGAAGTTGAGACACAAGTGAAAGTTGAATGGGTGGCATTGGATGGGCTTGGGTCTTGCTTTTCATCAGAGATTTCTCTCGGTCCACAAGCCATTGGACAAATGGCGATGGGGGCCCGAGGCCGAAAGGCTCAGAGGGGCTGTGGACATCGCTTGTTTCGCGAAGGATATCCTCGCTACGTGTATATATGTCTACACTTCGAGTGCAATTCAAGATCGCTACCTTCAGCATCGACCGTTCCTATAGGAGGTGCTTAGCAAGTCGACACGAAATGGCAAATATCCGAGCCGGGATCTTGCCGGCCAGTGATGTCCTTGCCAACCTTCAGAGCAGCGTTGTCTGTGGCGCTGCTGTGGCAATGGCGAAGATTTACCGCTGTCGCAATGATCGCGTTCTATGGAGTGCTGCGCCCTTCAAAGGTTCATCGTCCTGGAGCGATGTGAGCTCATGCTGCCAAGAGATACTATATGTTCACGATAAATGCATTCTATATACATTTGACATCCACTTGAAGAGCCCAAAGACCTTGTTCGCGCGTCAAGAACATTCAAGATCGCCGATCCTGATGTAATCGCATTTGTCGAATGCCTTGTTCGGAACCTATCCGTTGAAAAGCCGATTTTCGGAGGCTCAATATCGATGTATCGGAACCAGTGGAATGCTATCATGGAAGTCCACGGCGTGCCTTCTCGCCAAGGTCAGAAGGGCGTGATCCCAGGAAATCGTAGGGCTTTGGGAGCTACATGTATCCCCAAACTGAAAACATACCTCTTATCTGCTGGCGTGGCAGATGGAGCAGAGTTCGTACGTTGGAGTTTTACCACAGGAAGTGCATCGCAGGCTGGGTCCGTGGTCATGCTTGCTATGGTCTTGTCATTGTATTTTTGCATGAGGCGGGCGTCAAGCTTGCAGCGCAGGATTCGAAGTGGCTTTTTCTTGAGATGCCTTGGGGGCTATGTCATTCAGCTCTTGTTCGAAGTGCTGCGTGACAGTTGAAAAGCCATTGTTATTCGAAGTGTGCAAAATCTTTGCCGGCTTGACCAAGAGGCGTGGGCGACTTCGCGCAGTTAGTGAGAGCAAAAAGGATGAACCAGTTTCCTGGGGTTGAGTGATTTGCGCGTCGCTCCGGCTTTTGGGTTTCAGGCGAGACGTTTTGGGGACTATGTCATTCAGCTCTTGTTTGGAAGTGTTAGTGACAGTTGAAAATCAATTGTCATTCGAAATGTGCAGAGTCTTTTCCGGCTTGACCAAGAGCTGTGGGCAATTTCGTGCAGTCAGTGAGAGCAAAAGGGATGTTCATAGCTGGGGGGGTGGGAAGAGAACCTGCCGTGGAACGCATTCAAAATCTCTGTTCAAGTCTAGTCCGGTTTGAATGCTGCCATAAAACCTCGGGGGGGCTTAGGTTGGGACTGACCGTTGAAATTTGGTATATTTTGCCACCATGGAATCAATTTCCATACAATGCAGGATGGCTCGGTTGATTGCGTATCATGAGCAAACCGACCAGGTATATATGCGGGTGGGGGATTTGGCGAGGGGTTCGCGTGACTTCAGTTTGTGCTTGTTTCGCAACAAGGGTGAGAACACTTTGAGCACACTTTGTCAATGGGCTCCTGAAGTGTGACGCCCCTTAAATTTTGCGGGTGCTTTGGATAGCTTTGAGAGGTGGCAGACCCGGTAGACCCGCCCATTTTTGCAGGACGAAGGGATATAGGGGGTTCCGCCAGTGATGCAATTGCTTTGTTGCCAGGGAGTCTACACAG
>VSDK01026583.1:84437-92501 GCA_009767595.1 Symbiodinium kawagutii
CATCCCGAAACGAGGAGCGCCTGGACCCCAGCTTCGATCCGATGTGACCGTCTAAAGCCATGGTGTGCTGAGCTTATGAATCCTTGGTCCAGGCTTGCAAAATGAAGAGAAGTGCCTCAGATGTAGATAGGTTTCCCTGGTGAGCAAAGGCTCAGCAAAGGCTCGTTTCAGGTGGATGGTTCTTATTGACAGGGGATGTGTAGTTGACCATTCACGTGTTTCCTACTGAGCAACGGTGAGAAATGACACGGGCTCATGGCCCTTTTCGTCCTGGGTTGTGCCTTTGTTTCATGCTGTCGGTGCGGAAAGCCACCGGGACCGTGTCACGGCGCCTCAGTGTGGCCAGTGCGATATGAAGTGATTCAGGCTGTAATCTATTAACATAAGCAGGATATAGAAAAGGTGGCAGGTGTTTGGGTCAGATTCATCAGTGTTAGACTGGTGCCCACGAGCAACCTGCAGTTGAATGCTTCGGGGGACCCCGCCACAGCTGGGTCCAAGGGCAGCTGTTGACTGTAGTGAGAATACATGGCTGCCTTCAGATCAAAGGTGCGTTGAGCCGTTGAGCGCTCAAAATGCATTGTGCATCTGTGCATTTTCGTGTCTTACAGTATTTGCTGTACCTTATCCGTTTGTTTGTCTGTTTGTCCCTGTTGCGCTCCTGGAATCTGTTGATCACTGCCAGTGACAGAGCCAAGTTTCGAAACACCAGGTCATGATTTTGGAATCAAGAAACAGAGCTTGCTTCAATAGGCGATGCTGTCACTGTAAGGGATGCGAGACTCATGCCGGCAGCTGTCAAACTTTCCTCTTGTGAAGCCAAGACAGCTCAGCAGCGTTCTGCAGTCTGATTGCAGAGAAACAGCCATGGAAACCACCGAGCTACTGTCAAAAAACCTGGCCTAAGTAGATGTACTGAAGTGGAATATAGGCTAAAACCTTGGAAAACGAAGGCGGTCCTGTAAAAGGCTACCGACTATTGTGAAAACCATGTAAAACTAAGGCGGACCTTTAAAACGAAGGCTCGATACCTATTCCAGGTGTGCCAGATTGACAGTCCCATTGATATGCATCGAGGGCTTTTAACCACAGCCTTTTAAAAAAAACTGCGCAAGACTGTTGTTCATTCAACGAAACACACATACAAAGAAATCATACAAAGGTATGCATGCGATTCTTTGACATCCCTTTCAAAGTATGTGTTTTCAAAAAAAACTCGCCATGCAATGATCAGTGCCAACTCGATCCTCTCCAATGAAGACCTGTAAAAAGCAGGTCGGGCCCCACCGAGGAACCATGTTACCTTGTGGCTAGATCTGACATAGTACTCGTGCAAAGGTTACGTTGCATTTGTTTTTGCAGGCATATATTTGTTCAGAAGTTCAAAGCTTGCGTTTTGGTGGAACAGAAATGGGCCTAGACATTCTTGTCTAAAGCATGGGAGTCTCAAAAGAACCACTGAACATCCAGCAACTTTATCCGCGGGTGCGGGAGCCACCGATTTGTCCCGTCATTGCAGGTTCTTTGGAGATTTCTGTTGAGCCTGCTCACGTTACAGGCGGTTCGCTGGGTGTATGGCTATGCTCCACACGGTTGGTTTGATTTTTTTCCTGCCATTTTTGACACACCAGAATCAGAACCATGTGACGACCTGTGGGCCGAACAGTTGTTGTCTCAGAACGCTGTTTCTGTTTTGGGTCGTGAAGAATGTGGCCGTTGAGAATTTTCAAGCCTTGATTCTTGTTGCTTTGTAACTACTTTAATTTCTCTTGACACCACAGACTGCTTGTTGCAGTTATTTCTTTTTCATGAAAGAAAAGAGTTCCAGATAGTGAGTCGAGCGGTTTCTAGTTTCCCATTTCAACGTAGCTGTGTGGGCCGTTGTGGGTTCTTGGTGGACCCCAGATGGAATCATCCCCTCCAAACTTACCGGAGCCACAATCAGCCCCTTCGGTTGATTTCTCTGTGATCTGCTAGGCCCTTCCCTGGAACTTTTCTCTCGCAGGTGCTGGCTGGTTCTCGGTGGCAGACCATACTAAAGGGCGGACGGTGGGTTTCCAGCAGTTTCCATCAAACAGAAAGCTGAGGAATGATGAATTGAAGGTCAGGAAGCCTGACTAGTAAGCTCCATAAGTCATTTTCCATCAAACATTGAAAGAATTGAAAGTCAAGCTCCAAGAGATTCAAGAAATTATTGGTTTTGCAGTCAGGGACTGACGCTGGAAAGGGGTATCGATTCCGAGCAGGCTTTCAAATCTTGAAATAGTCACCATATTTGATCAACATTTTGTTTAAAACTACATGTTTCAAAATCACCTGGAAGCTGCAGTTGTAGCACTGTTTTGAATTTCCAGGGACCACTCAGGAATCAATGCTACTGCATAGTCGCTGGAAAGGGTCATGTCATAGAGCAACAAGAACAAGTTGCTGAACTACTCCTTGCTCATGGAATTCGCCTCCTAACTGGAACCAGTTCAATTCTACTGATCACTGTGGGAATTGGCGCCATTCATCCTTTTTAGCCCTGCAACTTCCGGTTGTAACATTTGTATAAACAAACAACATATAGACATATATTATGTGTATTTACTTTTAGATACAACATCGATACATGTACGTGTATATGTAGAATCTAAACCGATGTAAATACTACATAAGTATTGTATCCATTTGTAACATTAATTCATATCTGAATTACATATTTCCATTTTTTAACCATATATATATATATATATATACACATATGTATAAGGTACCCCCCCAAGACCCCCATATCAAGCAATTCGACTGGTATTTACAACGCATTTTGCACATTTTGTGTCATGCCACCAACCGCCAATTTGCAATCGCTTTGCAATGCCTTTGCAAACCTTGAATCCAACCCCTCCATTCAAGATTCAAGATTCACAGGAACTCTTTCCAGCAAATCTTGAATCCAACCCCTGGATTCAAGATTCAAGATTCCCAGGGACTGTTTCTGGCAAATGTTGAATCCAGGATTCAAGATTCAAGATTCCTGGGAACTCTTTCCAGCAAATCTTGAATCTTGAATCTTGAGTCCTGGGGTTGGATTCAAGATTTGCTGGAAACAGTTCCCAGGAATCTTGAATCTTGAATCCTGGATTCAAGATTGGCTAGCAAGGGCCCTCAGAAATCTTCAATCTTGAATCCAGGGGTTGGATTCAAAGTTTGCTGGAAAGAGTTCCCAGGAATCTTGAATCTTGAATCCTTAATTTCGCAAGCAATTTGGAAGTTCGTGGATCCAGAAATCTTCAAACTAGAATCTTGGATCCTGGTTGTCGCAATGGCATGGCAATGCCATTCCAAATTGGCGGTGAGTGGTAGCGGTAGCGGCCACTTTCTAGCTAGCCCTCCCTCCCAGACTTCTACATGGTACGGATCAGAGTGTGCGGTCGAGCTACTCATTCCGACTCCATGTCACCGAGGTCATGAGTGAGCTGATCGGAGCATCTACGTGTGCAACTTGAAGGCACGGTGGCTGCATGGGTTGCGTGGGCGCATGGGATATAATGATGTCGGCAGGTAGTTTCACATGTTCGCAATGAGCAATGAACAGTGTGCAGTGACGACGCTGTAGCTGTCTCTTGCCTCTCAGAAGGTCTTCCGGCGCGAAGCCGTGAGAGCCATGCGCGCCCAGGGCGTTGTGACCCTACATGGCGGCGGTGCAGGCATTAGGGCCGCGCCCGTCCTCCAACATCGTCCCCCGCAAAGTCCCCGACCCACATTGGATGAAGTGCAGCGTTGGCATATTGATGCCTCCAGGATGCCCTTCACTAGGGACCACCTTGCGTCGGCTATGAATGTGGTGCAGAAGCAAGGCTCACTTCGCACGGGCATCCAGCAAGGAGAATGGACAGAGACACCGGCACAACGGCTGAAGGAGAATTTCACAGAAAAAGAAAACCTACCAACCTTCCTACTCACCCATGCATAGCTTCAGTCTTTCCCGCCCACCCAGGCCTTGGCCCAGTTCAATCATAGGTCAAACTCTTTCCGTCCCTGCGATTGCCTGTGCTTAAGTTCAGTCTTGCTTGGAAAGCGCTTGTGCTGAGTTGCAGCAGCAACAACAGCAGCAACAGCAGCGGCAGTGAAAGTGAAGGCCCCGCGCCCGAAGATGGCGCTTGCATTTCTCGCCCGCCCATGCGCCCTTGGGCTCTGAACATGCTGCCGAAGCAACGATGTGCCCCTCTACACAATTCCTCCTCCAAACGGGGGTCTTGGGGGTAGTTAAATAGATAAATAAATAAATCAATAAGTAAATATAAAAAACTAAAAAATTTAGATAGATAGAAAAATTTATATAAGTAAAAAACAAACAAAAAACGAATGTATATATATATATATATATATATTTGTTTAAATTTGTAATTATATAAATATTTGAATTACCATACGAAAATTTTACGCCAATTTGTGAATTATAAACTCACAAATCTGCAACTTGGTCCTCGATATCGCGAGGCGCCGGGGAAGCGTCGCAGCTCTGGCGCCCTTGGGCGGAGCAGTTGCAGGCCGCCCCAAGGGCCCAGGCGGGTGGTTGGTTTCTTGGTGGGCTGGGAACCAAAACCAATGGGAAACCTATGTTCTAGCCATGATGTCCTGGATTTGCACATTGGTTTCCACATTGGTTTCGACATTTCCTTACATCCCTTGGCTGCCCTAAGTTTTTTTTTAAACATGGATTTCAAACGTTGGTGCTGTCCCAAGTCGAGTGGAGCTTGGTCAAGGCACAGAGCGTTGTTTCCAGCTGCCAGGCTGGGACCGTTTTGCAGAAGAGAAGTGTTGGAACCGTTGAGGCAGATGTTTGTTACTGGTTGATCGTTGGAGAAACGTGTTGGGGAAATGTGCCCTAATCGGTGGACCTTGTTGTTGAATGTGTTTGCAAAACAGTGGGCCAGCAGCCGGATGGGTGGCTGAAAGAGTGCTTTGAATGAGAGCGCCTCTCGTTCTGCAAGGTGCGTTTTGCCTCAAAATTGCGCATGAATGCCGTCAGCTGTCCATGGGTGTTGGCGAGACCAACTCTTTACAACTTCCAGGAGGTGCTCTGACTCTTTTAGGGGTAGTTTCAGTTGAATCAGGAGCAAAATGAGCAAAAGTCTAAGTATTCCGTAGGTTTAATTGTTGGTTTCTTTCCCAGCAAGCAGTGCCAGCAGTGCCAGCATTGCCAACGACATTTCCAATGTGCCATGGTTCCCGGACGCCATGGCTGCCATGGGTGCTCCACTGTGGCTGCTCATCCTTGGCTTCTTTGGATGTCACGTTGCCTTTGAAGCATTGAATGAGGCTCTGGTGACCATCCCTGGGATTCCCAAGAGTGTCCCGGTTGATCAGTGCAGGTTGGAGATGTCCGGCTGGTCGTCCCCCAAATGAAGCAGTAGAACCAAACCGAAGCAAGGTGGTCGCTGGTTGTCCGTTGCACCAGTGATCCATCATATGCTAGACTTACCCTCCAATAATCCAACATAGCTGGCTGGATCATCCACCATCTCTAGATGGTTTACCTAGAGGGAAGGGCAGCTAGAACCAAGCCAGGTCTGTGAGGTGGACGTTAGCCATCAAGCACAACGAACCATTAATGAACCATCAATTTGATCATCACTTTAACGACCAGTGTTAACCATTTAGCAACCAGTAAGCAACCATGAACCAACCACTCTTAACCATTTTGGACTAATTTTTCCCCATGGAAATGCCCCACAAGACTTGATGGTGATGGAAACAACGGAGGGCATGGGGATGTTGTGGCTTTGCCGATTCCAGTAGAGTCATTGGATCTGAGATGGTCAGAATTGGAGAGCTGATATTTGGTGATGTTTGGTGATATTTGAACCTGTTTGATCATCTTCACAAAGCATTTTGCCACGCGTTTGGGCCAAACATTTGGCCAAATATTGGGTCAAACGGCTGTTGGTCAGAGATTCCTTGGTACTCTTCTGTTCACATCCCCGACAAATGTTTGCACCGTTCAATATATGTACAAAAACGCACAAACTCTATCGATTTACGCAGGAAATTACCAACGCTTATTTGCGAATGAAATTGGTATGCATATATATATATATATATAATATGATATAATATATAGATATTGTATATATATATATATACACACGTATCCATAGGGCTCTATTCATATCCATATACATTTGTGCATGCCAAACAAGATGGATATGTATATGTACAGAATTTGTACATACCCAACAATTGCCACCATCCTTTTTTGACTCCGCTTTAGGCATTACGCTCTGGAGCGTCGCGGTGCAGTTTGCCCTTTGCGCCCTGGTGCCGTTGCTGCGATCTGCCGATGCTTTGGGCTTGTCCAGCAGCAGAAGTTGGTGGCCGTTGCTGGGACCCATGGGGACCCATGGGCACCCATGGGGATCCCGGGGGGTGCCGTGCTAGGATGGGATATGATGGTTTTGACGGTCGGATCTGCGACAGAGATTGAAAACTCACTGCTGAAACATCTTGCAAATGTCGGTGGTAGATGCTTCCATATGGAATTTGGAGTAGTTTTCAGATGTCGATGTCTGAATGAACGCATTTGGGTCTCGTGAGTACGGCTTTCCCAAGGTTTGTTGCGATCTCCGCCATGGTGTGACTTGGCCACTTGTGCCACACTGTGCCTGCTTCACTTGTTCGATTCAGGCTCTTTGTCAATACTCTTGCTCTTCGAGCCCTGATTTCCTGTGGTATTTTGTCCATAAATCGATGCCTGTGTCCGAGTAGGCAACTCAAGAGTCCAAATCACATCGTGTCAAAACCCTACCAGAAGCAAAGTAGCTCCAAAAAGGTAATTCTGAGTACAGTAGTAGTTCAAGCACTGGTGACTGGAGGAGGCATGTAATTTATAGATATGTATAGAAAGTCCCACAGCCTGCAACCAGTGATCCCAGTGACCATTGAGTTCCATGACTGCCACAGCTATGCAAATGGTGCAGTCTTTGCAACTTTTTGATCTAAGATGCTTGGTTGCTGCTCGCAGTTTGAATTCCATGATTTTCAGCGTCTGCTGCTTTGCTTAACCCCGCTCCTTGTCAGTGTGGTCGCCACTAGGTTGTTACATGCGCATCGACTATTAGCAGCCACTGAGGTTCTTGGCAAATAGCCTTTCGCAATATTCCACACACTTTGTGGAGTTTTCGCTGAAGATCGTGGCCAAGTCTAGCAAACTGAACCTTGGTGGGTGACAGTGTTCTAGTGCAGCCGTTGCAACTTGCATGAAAACAAATGGAGAACGCAACCTGCTGCAGAATGTGAGTCATTTGATTCAAAGCAAGTGGTTGCTAATGGTTGATATGAAAAGTGTTGATGGCAGTGCTTGATAGGATAGGTTTTATCAGGCCAACCATGGTACGAGTTGTCAACCATTAACTAGAAACCATCGACCGCTCAAGAACAGTCATGGTGAATACGGTAATTGGTTAATGACTCATTTCTTATTATAATAGTTGTTGGTTAATTACTCATTATATTTGTTAATTACTCATTATAATTATAATTGTTCACTCATTATAACTATTTAATAACAGTCATTGAATGACGATTCACCGCGCCTACCGCTTAGAAGTGCAATGCAACTCGGGATGGAGGTTCAGCTGAGATCGCCGGAAGTGCTGGTGCTTGGGAAACGTCACTGCTGCCATATCCGTTGGGCATCAGAGTCAACCATCAACAATCAAACATCGGCACTATCACCCAGTCTACTAGTGATCAACCATTATTAATCATCATTCATTCATCATCATCATCATTATCATCATCATCATCATCATCATCATCATCATCTTCAATCATCATCATCATCATCATGATGATGTTCATCATCATCATCACCATCAGCATCATCATCATCATCATCATCATCATCATCATCATCATCATCATCATCAATCATCATCATCATCATCATGATGATGTTCATCATCATCATCATCATCATCATCATCATCATCATGATGTTCATCATCATCATGATCACCATCATCATCATCATCATCATCATCATCATCATCATCATCATCATCATCATCATCATCATCA
>VSDK01026583.1:95411-111858 GCA_009767595.1 Symbiodinium kawagutii
GGTGCAGACGGCGCAAACGGCGCAAACGGCGCAAACGGCGCAAACGGCGCAAACGGCGCAAACAGCGCGAGACGGCGCAGACGGCGCAAGACGGCGCAAACTGCGGGAAACGGCGCAAGACGGCGCGAGACGTTGCAAGACGGCATGAGACGGCGCAAACGGCGCAAGACGGCGCAGACGGCACAGACGGCGCAGGCAGCCCGCAGACACGATCTCCGCCCGCACTCGTTTATTGTGGTTCACAAGCAATCATAGGGTTGGTTGTAGCAAGCAATCATAGGGTTGGTTTATAGTGGTTAACCTTTTGAGTGACGGTTATAACAAGCAGTCATAGGGATTTTATATAGAGTGATTGTGGTTGGTTTATAGTGGTTATATCCCCGAATCGCCATGGGTTTTGGTGCTTAACCATGGTTGGCAGTGGCTATCAGCAAGGGGATAGGAAGCAATAATAGGGATTGGTAGGGGATATACCAACGTTGGTTTATTGCCAAAAATGACGAATGAACTGGATGATTTAAGGGTCTCCTATTTTGAGAACCCCCTGTAACAATGGGTGACCATAGCAACTGGTGATTGGTAGTGGCAGTATCGGTTGATAATAGATTAGGAACGGATTAATTGTGCCAAAAGATCATGATATCTTTTTTGAAAGCACCTTTGTTTGATTTCAACTTTGCAGCACCGAGCTGGATAGCTACAGCGGAGGGCCGGTTGCCTTTCTTGGAAGGCTGTGGACTACATTGCTGCAGTGCTGCTGTGTGTATCCCAGCTTCAACCGATTCATTTGACTCTGTGAGATTGACTGAGATTGTGCGTGGCAAACACTTCAAATTCTCTCTTGGTTTTGTGCACGCCCAAGAGTTACTCATGACTTGATCCTCGCCAAGCACAGATGGTCACAGTGCAGTGCAGTGCTGGTTTTTGCAAAGTTTTGGAGCACAGAGCATTGACAGTTTCAATGTTGGAAGGCCAGGCTTGTCGGGATTCCGAACCCGTGCTCCTGCAAGCCAAGTTGCCAGGTAAGGCATGCCAGGAAACACAAGGCTCTTGCTCTCTCCACCGAAGACCAGGTTTCACCGGATCAAGCTTTCCTTGGAAGATTTCCAGATCAAAGCATGAAAAGCCTCACCCATCCAAAACCACCAGGTTTTCAGCACACCCAAAGACAGTTCGCCAGGACAGAATTCCCAGCAGAAACCACACGTTGCAAGGCATGAAACCGGGGATACTCATTGGGCCTTCATTGGGGAGCTCCTAGGCAGGGACTGCGCTCTTCTCCTACAGCCAAAAGACCGGCGTGACCACGACTTCGTCGCAAGTGGCGCTGGGCCGCTCGTTTTTGTCGGAGCTGGGTCCATGTTACAGCCGTAATCATACATCTTGAGGATGTGCCATTCGGTGAAATGACTGATAGCTTCCCGACTAGGGCAGGCGATTTGCCTGACGTAAGCTTGTTTGCTTTTGAGCATTCGTTCCAGATATGACTATGGTTTCACAACCAACCATCCAAGAAGTAGGTGATCACTTCAGCAAAGCCAGGCGCAGGCATCAAAAAATAGATATGCATCAAACAAGAAACAGAGGGGAAGAAAAAAAGGAAGGAAGGAAGGAAGGAAGGAAGGAAGGAAGGAAGGAAGGAAGAATCATCATCACCATGCCTACCATCCTCGTGATCGCCATCATCGTCACCATGGTGACCATTGCCATCACACCAACCATCCCTGTCTTGGCGTCGCACTTCGCCACGCCTGCCATTTCTTATCAGGACCCCTGAGGGCATCGCTGCCAATATGAGCAAGGGCAAGAGCACAAACAATGAGAAGAAGACCATAAGAGCAACCAAACAACAACAGGAAAAACAAGAAGAATCAGAAAAAAATGTATATGTAGAACGTGTTTCAAATCCTAATCATTTAGTAGTATGCACAAGTCAGTAAGAATAGGCAATTCAGAGGTAACAGACCTCTGATGGGACATCGCCACTCTATTCCTGAAGAAGTAGGGGTGGTTTGCAAGCGGCACCCGGTTCTTCCACTGCGTGACTGGTGCTATTTCAACAGGGAGGACCAATTTCTTAGTTTTTTTCTAGCTTCTTTGCTTCTCTGCTTTCGTGCTTTTTTATTTCCTTGTTTCTTCGCTTTTCTGCTTTCCTACTTTTTTGCCATACACCCTTGTTCACTTTTTGATGCATACATATATATTTATATATCTGTATACACACATTTTTTTGATATGGTTCCCCCTGGATATCCTGGATAGTTGCAGCCGTCCCAAGGTGTTTATTTTTTGGTGATGCTAATGAATTTTCTTTTTGACGATTAGGCGGCAATTGTTTTTCGATGCCTATATTTCTTTTGATCCTGAACCCGCAGCAGTATGTACACTCCGGTGACTCACATCCGTTGGAACCAACACACAAACACACAAACACAAGCAGTTCAGTTGTGATGGCAAGGCATGTGCGCTTTGGGCCTCTCTTGTATCTTTGACGGTTTGGCTACTCAGCGGCATTGCTGTTGCAGAAGTTTCAGTCACGATGTGCTGAGACTGAATGGCTTTGTCAAAAAATGTTTGATCATGATGACTGGTTTTTTAGCAGTTCACAAGATCTACCGGGGACAATAGATACACCAACGATAATCACTTATTAGGGTCTGTTGACTACAGATGATTAGTTGCTCCAACGTACTCATGGCCTCCCTATTGATCATTGTAGGTGGGACACCAGTCACTTTGGGAGTTGTCAATGACGGAAAGGGTTGTCATCCCAAGGAATGGACATCCCCAATGTTTTTTGGAGGAAGGCTCCAACAGCCAACAGCTTGACATGCCCGAAAGGGAACAGTCATCGTCATCGTCGTTTTTATCATCATCGCCATCATCGCCATCATCATCATCATCATCATCATCATCACCATCATCATCATCATCATCATCATCATCATCATCATCATCATCATCTTCAATCATCATCATCATGATGATGTTCATCATCATCATCATCATCATCATCATCAACATCATCATCATCAATCATCATCATCATGATGATGTTCATCATCATCATCATCATCATCATCATGAAGATGTTCATCATCATCATGATCACCATCATCATCATCATCATCATCATCATCATCATCATCATCATCTTCAATCATCATCATCATCATCATCATCATCATCATCAATCATCATCATCATGATGATGTTCATCATCATCATCAGCATCATGATGATGTTCATCATCATCATGATCACCATCATCATCATCATCAGCATCATCTTCAATCATCATCATCATCATCATCATGATGATGTTCATCATCTTCATCATCGTCATCATCATGATGATGTTCATCATCATCATCATCATCAGCATCATCATCTTCTTCTTATTCAATCATCATTATGATGTTTGTCATCATCGTCGTTCGTCATCATCATGATGTTGATCATCATCGTCCGCGTCGTCATCATCATCATCATCATCATCATCATCTTCTTCTTCAATCATCATTATGATGTTTATGCCTACGGGTTGGAAACCGAACCAGCGTTTTGCTGTTTCTTGCGCTTCGCGCTTTTATGTCTTCATGTGATTTTTGTGTTGATTTTTTCATGTACCGAGTGATGTGTGTGTGTGAGTGTGTGTGTGTGTGCGTCTGAGGTTGTGTGGGTGGGGTGGGGTGGGGGGGGGGCATAATAACGTTCGTTGGCGCGGGGTAACCATGTGTATGCTTCGTGGTGGGTGTGAAACGTTGTTGATGCTCCGTGGAAGAGGTCTTGGGTGGCTGTGTGAAAGTGGGCGGGTGCATTTTGAAGCCTTGTTGATGCTACGTGGAAGAGGTCTGGGGTGGCTGCGTGCATGTGTGCGGTTGCATTGGGAACCCTTGTTGATGCTATGTGGAACAGGTCTTGTCGTGTTTCTTGGTTCGCGTCAGTGGTCGCTCTTGTTGGTCAAGTGTGCGGCTGCGATTTGGAGATACGTAGATGAGTTGTTGCCCTGGGCCGTTGGTTAGGTTTTGGTCGGCTGTTGGTCATTTCTTCTTGCGTTATGAAGGTGTTTTGCAAAACATCGTTTTTCTTCCATGAGTTTTTTTGGACCGTATTCATATCTTTTACTCATGTACAAGGCATTGGATACACAGAAACATGGGATAATGATCTATGCAAACAATGCGTGGACTCCGCTGCAGGTACGCAGCTCAGATGAGGGGCTGGGCTGCGCTGGAGTTGGGCGTGTCTGTGACAACAGGGTGGAACAAATCATGATTGGTATACGGTCTGCTTCAGTTTATGTGTGCTCGAAATGGTTCGGGTGTTTGAACTACCCCTAACTAGGTCTGAAGAGTGTTGTTTGCGAAGACATGGTGAATTCGATCTGGGAAACGTTGCTATTTTTCATTGGCTCAGAGTCACTTGTGGACTCACACGTTTTTTCCATACCAATGCTTTCCCATGTTGATTTGTTCGAAGTGCTGACACTGTTGTTTGCTTTGCGATGCGCTGGATGCATTCCGTGGGACTGGTTGATCGCCGCGAAGCCGTTCATTAAAGCAATGGTGCAGTGGCTTGTGATGAGTGGCAGAGAAATTCTCCACTATCGAGAAATTTTCGATCCTGCAGAGGATGTCGTTGAACAGGCAGTCCTGGAGTTGGAGCATGACTGTGTCCTCACTTCCGAGGTGCTGCAGTTATTTCGTGTGCTCTGGAATGGTGATTAGGTATTGGTTCGGATAGGGTGCAAGGAAGACTGTTTGCTGTTGTCACGGAAGTGATGGATATGGCTATTGATGTATCCTGCTATTTGGTGGTTTCCTTGGAGATATATGTTCATGTACAACCATGCCTCATGGATAAGTGTCCTATATGTCTCTATATATGTACATAAATATAATATATATATATATACATATATATAGATAAAAATGTATTTATACCTACTTATCATCTCTACATGTGGGTTCCTGTCATTGCAAACATGTTGTGCAGTTGTAATACTTTCGCCGTGGTGTGTCTTCAACCAGGATTGGTGGAGTGGCAAAATGTGGATGGCCTTCCTCTTTTCAGCAGAGAACAATTGGATTGGCGTTTGCCGGACAGAGATGCATTAGCTCAAAGGTCTGCTTCTTGTTGCACTCCTGAACCATGGACGGAAGACTCTGCATTGTCTTTTGATCAGGTTGCAACATGGGTGTCTGAAGGATTTAAGAAGATTTCTTTTCCATCAAGTCCTGCGCCAGTGCCGATGACGGAATTCGCCCTGGATTTTTATGCGCAGCCCATGGTCTGCGTGACCTCTTCGGACTCTGAACAGGAGCCCTCTGCGGAATCTTTGGCTCATTGGTCAGAAATTTACGGAGAGGCGGGGGGCAGTTTTGAAAAAAGTTTCTGAAGCATTTTTGCCTTTGTCGCCTTGCCTCAGGCGCCTGGTCTCTCGCAACCTCATCCTTCGGTTCTCCGGAAACTGGTCGAATGAAGCGCTTTGAGCACTTGTGGCGTGCTCCTACGTCTTCTGACACTGCTGCAAGCCACAGCTCCTCAAGTTGGGAAGGCCCTGTGGTGAATCAGCCGCGACCATTGCCAATGTTGGAACGAGCTCGAGTGTTGGAAAATTGGTGTGCTGCACGTGGTGCTTCCGCATCTGCAGGGCCACTTGCGGCCACGGATGACAATGTGCCATCGACCCAGCCTCGCAACTACGCACCATTGAGCCTCAAGTAGTGTGCTGACGGTTTCTCTGCAGAAAATCATGTGCGCTTTTACAATGGTTTCAGTCCTTCGCCAGTTTCATGGCCCAACCCCTTGCCTGAGAGCTCTGCGGAGAAACCTTTTTTCTTCGAGACCCAAAGACGCTTTCGCTGGGGAGGCTGTCCGGAACACAGCAACCGAAGTTTGCAGCCACGACTCTGTAAAGATGGACGATGGCGCGGAACAGTTCGTTTTTTTGTTCTGGTCACTTTGACCTGAATAGTAGCGGCTGGAAAAAGTGCTTGGTTTCTTTTCCATTTCCAAAGAGTAATGTTCGTGCTCTGCCGCTTCAAATGCGCTCCGAATTTGCTGAGCTGGAAATGTCTCTCGCACGAGGATCTGTGGAGTGACTTCAGATGTTTCCTGGCCTGTCCAAAAGATGGTCCTGCAGAAGTTTGCCGTTGAAGTTTGGCAGTCAAGTTTCAAGGGTGATCTGCTAGATGTCAACAAACAGTTTCTCTGCAAGTTCCATAGAGTTGACTTGAAATTTCTTTTACGTGCGTATTTGTAGGTATATATATATATATATACATATATACCTACAATGATGACCAAGATATAAGCGAGATAGATGCCTTCAGATGAAAATATTCCAGCGCGATCTTATCCTTCACTCCTTTTCTGCACGCTGCTCACGTCATGATTCAAGTTGTTGGACTCTCATTGAATCAGCCTCGAGGCTCACATGACAGTATTTCCCTTTTCCACGTAGCTGTGTCTCAGGACACATGGGTTCTGGCAAACAGAGCCCGCCTCAGAAGGCAAAGCACAAGTGCCACATCTGTGGCACGACTGGGCATCACGCGACTGCTTGCCCACAACTCGCGCAGAAAGTCTTGAAGGCTTTGACTCAGCAGTGTAGAGCAGAAGATTTGTCAGAACACTTGCAGCAACACAAGCCGCTGCGTTGCTTTGGTGTCAATTCCAGGCCACGCCGTTCTCTCAAGAAAGCTTCTGGTCGTCAAGCAGGTGCTTGGAAGGGAGTCAGTGCAGCTGAGAAGATGAAAAAGCGGACCCGTCAGGCAGCGTCCAAGAAACAGCGCAGGCAGAAAGAGAACAGTGCAGGAAGCCTCGCGCAAAGAAAGATCCTGGGAAGCAGCGCAAATTCGTGGGCAAGGATGTGGTGCGAGCTTTCAATCGCCTGAAACGCCAAGGTTGGTTGTTGAAGCCGCAGCCCTGTCACTGCGGCGGTGAGTGGCGTCGAGCTTCCTACAAGGAGTCTCAACATCGTGGCTTGGGACGTTTGTTCTGGAGATGTGCAGAGTGCAGGCGCTTCAGTGATGTGATGGATCACAGTTTGCTGCCTCGAGTCAGAATGCCCTTGCCTCACATCGATGAGGCGGTGACCTTGTACTTCCAAGGGTCCCAAGCCCCAACTTTGCAAACCATGGCTGAACAGTTGGGCCATGGAGGTCAGAGCCAGTCCAGTCTGCAGAAGATCCGCTCAGCTCTATTCTCTGCTGAGGCCACATGTGCAGAGAACCGCCAAAAGAAAAGAAAGCTGTCCGGCATCTTGGAAGCAGATGCCACCTCCTTGCGTAGGATGAGACTGGGACAGACAACCACACTTCGCTACTTTCAGGTGTTCGGAGTGGTGAAACGTCACGCCCGTGAAGTCCAGCTCTACAACCTAGGCTCGACATGTTGTTCTAAAACTAAGGCATGCGTGAACCATGACAAGTTTTGAAAACATGAGAAACTGCAAGTGCTGATACTGTTTTCCATGATCCCATGATTTGGTTTTTCTGTCAGGGCATGCCGATGCTGCAAACTTCGGGAAGCCGCCTGTCGAAAGCATGAGAGCCATAGAAGAAGCTGGCGGTCTGACTGGCGTGAATCCTCGAGGAAGCGTGTTGTGTTCTGATGGTGCCAAGGCATACCCTCGACTGTGTGACAAGTTGAGACTGAAGCATTTTGCTTGTTCACATAGACAGAATGAATTTTGTGTGAAGAAGCGATGGCAAGGAAAAAATTGCCAGCACATACAGGCACGATTGACAATGTGTGGTGCATGATCAAAAAATCCTTGCCAAGTACGCTCCACACAAAGGATGCAAAGAAAGATGGAAGCATGAATAAAAGACTATGGCAAAGTGTGAGGGCGTGGCAGTGGCGATGGGAAAACACAAGCCTCTCTGCCCGGGAGGATCTGTCAAAGCTGACTGCTCAGTCATACCTGCAGAGCATCTAGCGGCTGCGCGCAAAAAAAAAAGTGTGGCGCCTGAGTTTCGGCACGTTTCGGCACTGGAGACCCCAAAATGGGAGCCCAAAATTGATCAAAGGGCATTCACATTTTCATGAAACACTGTGATTTGTGGGTCGAAATGAACACTGTGATTATGAAATGCTTGAATCGTGGGTTCGAAAAACAACCCGCCGGGATGTTTATCATTATCGTCGTCATCATCATCATGATGTTGATCATCATCGTCCTCGTCGTCATCATCATCATTATGATGTTTATCATCATCATCGCCATCATCATCATGATGTTGATCATCATCGTCCTCGTCATCATCATCATCATCATCATCATCATCATCATCATCATCATCGTCATCATCATCATCATCATCACCAACCATTCTACCTGATTGCCTTGGTTACTATCATCAACCAACTTCAACACTTCCCCAGGTGCCCAACTTGCAGCAGCGCTTGTTGCGCGACGGGGCGACGCCCAGCGAGCTAATGGGGCGGAGCAACTTTGTTGGAGCGGTGGCAGGCGCTGCTGGGATGGTCAAGGCTTTAAGCAGCCAATCAATGGTTGAATAGCCGGTTAATGGTTAATGATAGGGGAGATTGACCAACAATACTAGTGGATTTACCAGCTAGATATGGCTATGGGTCAATATTAACCAAGCACTCATGGTTAATGGTTAATGATAGGGGATGATAGCTAGCCATTATAGAATTACAGGGGATATATACACCAACTATCTGGCGAGCTGGGTCAAGCAGTTAACCAACCAATTTCATGGGGGTAATGACCAACAACAACAAGGGAAACAATGGTAGATGATAGGGGAACCAGGCGGACTAAGGGTTTTGACCCACAGCCAGATGATGCACCAACCAATACATTTTTTGGGGCTTAGGAAAATAAACTCAAGACGTTCTTATTTGATAATGATGGTCAGGAAACCTAATGCTGTACTTGATGGATTGTAAAAAAATATTCTCAGTAATGATCATGAGTTCGTATGCATTGATTTATTTTATTGATGATACATTTTTTTGCTGCGCCTCAGAGTATGAGTTAATGTCTTTACAGAGCTGTTTGAGTTTGATTTTCCCTGCTGATGCAGTGTGCTGAAATCCTGAGAAGCAAATTTCCAGCCATGTGTTGGCTCATGGTTGGTTCATTTCCATCAGCATGTTGGGAACTTTGTCTCGTGCAGTGCTGCAGGTGTCATTGGTATAGCTCTGAGCGGTGATGCCTCCAATGTCCTGGAGTATTCAGGTGGAGCTCTCGACTGCAAACCTGGTGACAGATGGGAAAGAAGCGATTCCAATTTCACCTAGCTGGTGCTTTCTCAGCTCCAATATGGCTTGTAAGTATTTAGTCATCTTCTTGGATGAAGAGCCATCCTTTTCTTTATTTCTTTTGGAGACTTTCCTTTTCTCCTCTTTTGCTTCCTGGAAATTCTCGGGCCTAAACCAGCTCCGCGTCTGAACCCGGGCGATTCAGATGCTAGTGCCAAAGCAAGTCCTCCATAGCCAGACTACAAAAAGACATGCAGCCTGTCATCAAATCAAATGCTGTCTGTGTCGCCATGTAGGGATGGTTGGAGGGTGCCACCATTTATAGAACCATTTGTGTACTCTAGAATGGTTGTCCACCTCCTTCCGAGTTTCTGAACGGCATCTTCAAATGCCCAATTTGGCTGCGACCTTGCGGGTTGGTCAGCATTGGATCGAAATCTCAACCCCAGAAATTGAATGCATTTGGCGTACGAGCAGTCACTTCGTGAGACTTCCAAAATCTGGATCTCCCAACCCCACTAGTTTCAGCCACCCCTGGACTCATGTTTAGGCGCAAAGCCTGAATCGATGCTGTTGATTCTTGCCATTGGCCTCTCTTTAGCAGGCGAAATCCGTGGGGATCGTAGTGAGGAAACATGTTGTGGAGACTTAGTAGACAATAATTCTACATTTGGTCTTTTGAGAGTAAATTTGATGACTATGATGAGGATGATGACGATGATGATGAACATTAATGAACATCATGACGATGATGATGATGATGATGATGATGATGATGATGATGATGATGATGATGATGATGATGATGGCTTCTTGACCGTGACAACGAATTGGGATTGAGGTTTGGAAATCACAGTACGTTCTCCAGCAGATCAAGTCATGCTTTGGAGATGGTCTTTCCAGCATTTTGTGAGCCATCCAACGTGCAGGCAGCGTTTTGTGTTACACCGAGCTGGTTGCGCGAGCTGGCTCCGTCTTCGCAGTTGGCATCGCCACGCTGCGGAAAAGTGCGTCTTTGCTCTTGTCGTCACTTCCTCAGCAAGGGCCGAGATCAAGGATGGGGGCAACAGAGGAACCTGTCACTGTGGTCAAGCTGCCCCAGTTGGTTAGTCAGTCATTGTCCAGGTTAACCCCAGATTCATAAACCCCTGATTGATTGATAGCGGGTATTCTCCAAAAGCCTTGGTTTCCCATTCCCATTAAAGTGGCACCCCCCAATTGATTAGCCTATGGTTCATTGATCAGCGGATAAAATTATCGCACCATGTCACCAGCATCACCGAGGAATTCCACTTAATGCCCGAGTGTTTTGGAGATACAGAATTGGGGCAATTTCTGGGATGCCCCGACTACCATGTTAATGCTGGTATTTTTGATGGCGCATCCATTTTGGTGGCTTTGTTCGTTAATAGGGTTGTTAATCATGAAGTAGAAAATCTCTGAATTCCATCACGAGGCTCAATGATTCTCTGGTCATCTTCAGATGTTTGTTTTTCCAAATGCATTTGTGCCCTCCTTAAGCCCCGTGGCCCTCAGGACTTGCTTGAGAGAGTAGCATTACCTTGTCTCCATACTTACCTGGCAATACCTGAAGGACGAATACTGTAGATATCTGTAGATGTAGTCCCTTGTGTATGTGTTCATGCTCGAAACGGGAGGCCCAACTTGCTGCAAGATGAGGTCAGGACCGGGTGGAACTGCATGCCGAGCGGTGAAGGTTTCTTGCTCAAGGATTGAAGCTCTTGAAGCTGTTGAAGCTTTGAGTCATGAGGAGAGCTGACGCAACATTTGCGCAGCCCTACAGGGATGCACTTGGTGAGCGAATGACCCTCTTCACAGAGGAGGAGCGGGAAAGGTTGCGAGCAGCTCAAGATGATGAGGCTGATGATGGAGAGAGTCCATCTGTGCTGTCCAGGGCTTTTCCCGAAGTGCCCGTTCGCTATCAAGTGACCAGCATCGCCGTTTCAGACGAAGGTTTACGTGGAACAAGTTTGGCTGGAACAGAAATCTTTCACATTCCAGTAGATCGCCTACCGGAGACACTGACTGCTGCAACTCTAAAAGAGCTTGCAGCCGACACTTTGGGTATTTTGCAAGGTTCTTTGACTCTGTGGGAAGGCAAGGGCATGGCAATGCTGTCTCTCATTGATCTCTCTATCTTTGTCTCCTTGTTGGGACCATCCTTTGGGTCCCACATTTCTCCCTGATTTCTCAGGCAGTGAGGAGCTGGTTGGCGCCGTGGCCATTCACCAGGGCATGTTCACGCTTCGGGAAGCCATGGTCGAGGACTGCCGACCGGTGGTGTGCAAGAGACACGATGAGGCGAGGATCGAATTGCTGGTAGCTAGCCGTGGTTTGAGCGATTTGAGCACCCAAGGCTTTAAGGCCAAGGAATATTTTTAAATTCTTTAAGCACGGGACATGGATGATTCTTGATCAATTGCATCCGCAAACGGTGTGGCTGCGCCCAAGGGTTCTTACTACTGAAAAGGTCTCAGTTCGGTCAGGGTTCACTTGGACGTGCGTCGCGCTCCTGAAGGGTCTCCTATGATGACATTTCGCGTGACAGGTTGAGGCACTGGGCTCCAGATCACTGGTTCGGTGGCAGGCTCCATACTCTTGAAAATGGCGAAATTGCGTTCCGCAGTGGGATGGCGTGTGTGTCTCACAAGTGTTCTTTTGTGCGTCTCGCAGGTGCGGTGCAAATTTTCCTTTCGCTTGTGCCACTCTGTGCGGGCTTTGTGCAGACCACTCTGGACCGCGGGCCGTACACATTTAGACGATCTGAATGATCATGGAATAAGAGATCATCTAAATATGATCTAAATCTAAATAGTGAGACCAGCCATCACTGGTCACATGTGGAGTTTCCATTCTTTGAGATCAAGGGATGCACTGCACATCTTGCCAAGTCTGAGATCTGTTGTGGATCCCAAGCTGGGCAGGATCTCGTCGTGGTCCCTAGATCCACAGAGATCTTCTCGGAAGTAGAAACCCTGAGATCTTACGCAAGCTCTCAGGATGTTGAGTGCGCAGGGGTCCGCATGAGCTCTCACAGAGATCTTTTCAAGGGATCACTAGCTCACAGTGTGCGGAGATCTTCCAAAAGGGTATTGTACACATCCTGTTGAGACAGCTCTAGATTTTCTTCTACAAGTTGGTCTTCCCAAGGGTCTTGCACAGGGTCTTGTACCACTTCTAGGAAACTTTGCCAGGTGTGATGTGTGCCTGGCCACTGTTTGGGGTCTCTTACCAGATAATTGTGCTATCTCCACAGAGTCAAAGACCCAAGTAGTGAGGACCTGTACAGTGAATATATGTAGCATCAGCTCGTACACAAGACCCTCGTCAGCGATCAACTTACTTGCAAAGTTTCGAAACGCATTTGATGACGTCACTGATTCGCAGTGTTTGTTCCGTCAACCTCTTTAGGGTGCACGAGAAACATCCACCCAAGAGCAACACTGTGCAGGGTCGAAGAGAAGTTATGCTGGGTGAAGGCATGGTCGAGCTTCAATTCAACTGCTTTCCTGAGGACTGACTCATGAAACTGAGAATCCTCTTCTGGTTGCCGCGAAACACACCTGTGTTTGGATTTTCTGCTCATTAGCTCATTCTTAGTTGCAAACCCATTGGGTCAACGTACCTCAAAAAAAGCAGGGTGGCCTGCGCAGGACGGAGCTATTCAAGCGATAGGCGAACTCCGTCGCTATGTGACGTTTGAAGAGCCGTGCTGGCTCATTTACACCAAAAAGGAGGTGATATCCTATCGATTTAATTCAGGCAGGGCTGCTGAAAATAACCCAGCTTCAGTCCTGAGGATCAATATGACTTCGAAAACCATAATAATTGCTTAGGTTCCCCTTCAATTATGAGTTTCTTGTGGATGGTTGGAGCATGTTGGAGTTCCCACAAGGACACTTGGAAGCTGTCCGTAGGTGATGTATTGGAGGCCCTGGGCTATTTTCCTCCATCACCTGTGTGGAAACTGCCGAGTGGCACTCGGCGCTGGGGTGGAAGTCGCTCCGACGTCTGGAGCTTGGAGCGTCTTGATCTTCCACAGGTCCGGAAGCTGCTGGATCAGCATGCTGCTTTGACTAATGACAGGCACGGATGGAAGGTGTGGGATCTTTAACCCGAAGGGATTGATATGGATTGATCATCCTGAAGTTGTGAAGGGGTTAAGTTCAACGAGTTCAACCCCGAAGTTTGACCCTAAGTTAATTAGCAAACCATGAAGGTTCTCACCAGATCGGCTTTTGGGTCTTTCCAATTCTCGCGAAGGCCAATCCCACGATATCAGATGATCGTCGACCCAAATCAGTTCGTGAATGAGTCCTGGCTGGGGCTGGCTTGGGCTGGCTGGAGATGGCTGGCTGGAAGGTCTTTTATTTTATGTAATCAATTGCCTCAAGCTGTAGAAATTCGGGCGCAATCGCCTTCACTGTGTCACTAGCATCAACCTCAAGTTGTTGGTTCAGAGTCTCAAGTTGTTGGTTCTCATTTTGTCATTCCCCCTACTGCGGCTCATTGAAGGCCCTCATTGGTGATTTTCTTGCACCGTTCCACCATCCGAGGAGACACCAGAGGGTCCAGTTTGGGTTCCTTGCGAGTTCGACATCTCAGCAGATGGCTCGGTGACGTTGCTGGGTGGTCCACTGAGTCATGTTGAGCCACATTTAGCGCAGGAGCACCAGCAAGTTGTGGGAGCAGCCGTGGGGTTTATTACTCGGAAATGATCGGTGGGAGAATCGCTGACAGGCTAATTACTCACAACAAACTTGACTGTGGACTGACTCATGTTTGCAGTCACCGGATGGTTCGGCAGGACACCTGCAAATGATTTTCCTGGCCTCAAGATGGGTTCCAAAGCTCATTTCGCATTGCAGCACATCATTCTCATTGTCATCAGCGAACATACGCATTCATGTCTGAGAAGGTTGGATGTCCAAGTATTTGTCAACAGATTCACCTTCACTTCAGTAGCTTGAACAGTCTCAAAATACATGGTTGGTTGATGTTGGTCGGCTGTTCCACTTAAGTTGGCAGAAAGTATCCAATCAATAGGTGGCTTGTACTAGTCTTCAACCGTTTTACAAACAGCCAGCCCAGCTAAAACAACCAACTCAATCAACTCAATCAACTCAACCAACTCAACCAACCCATAAAAACAGCATCCAACCAACCCAAAGCTACCAGCTATACCAGTCGTTGGTTCCAGTCCTTGGACATCTCCAGTCTCAACCGGTGGCTCCGCAGGAAGTGGCTGGGGCGGGGGTCCAGGCTGCCATGCCACTGCTGTCCAAGCTGCGTCGTCCTCAGCTGCTCTTGGACAGAAGGCGCTTGCAGGCGCGACGCAGTTTTTGGGCCGAGCTGGGTCAAGCAGTTAACCAACCAATGGTTTAACCAACCAATTATAAGGGGGATGACCAACCAATAATAAGGAAAACAATGGTTAATGATAGGGGAACCAGGGGGACTAAGGGTTTTGACCCACAGCCTTTTCAGCATGGGAAGTTGTATGAAATCTTGACACAGATGCTGAAAAAGATGCTGGAAACTGCTTGGCGATTGACATTTTTTTGTTTTTTTCGGGATTATTGGGAATGCTTGGTCGATTGAAGAATACTTTTGGGATGGGATGTAACCGCCAAAGATTGGAGTCACCCAACAAGCTGGTTAAGAGTTAATGAAGCTTAAGTTGTTGGTCATGAACCATCATTAACCAGCTTGGAAACCATGAGTTAACCACTAGTTGACCGTTACTTAGCCAACACTAACCAGCTTGCTAACCAACAAGTTGGTGGCTTATCAACAGTTGCAGGCCCAGCCCATTCAATGGGTACTGTTTTTGCTGACCACCTTTGGACCAGGAAGAACTGTAGAGGTTCATCACCGATTGCGCAGGTTGTTTTTAAAGCCCAGCGCATTCTAGTTCCTGGACGACAAGCAGATGGATCAGACTCTGAGTATGTGGGCCTTTGGCATGTGGATGGGAACCGTGAACATGTTGCAGCCGTGGTCCTGTATTATTACAATGTGGATGAGGAGTTGAAAGGAGGTGACATGGAATTTTGTGGCCGGGAGCCCATTGATATTTTGGGCATTGGCGATTGCAGCAACAACTTTGAGGAATTTGGACAGCGCACCTTGCGCGCCGCTTTACGTGACGAACCGGACAGGAAGGTGACGAATCGCCGCGTGCCGATTCGCACCTTTGTGAAGCATTGGCAAAAAGTTCTAGCATTTCTTTTTTGTACGGTTTAGCCAGTTCGAGTGGACAGAGAACCTAGGACCTAGGAGGAATACTGGGGTAAGGCCAGTTCGGCTTGTTGATGCGGACTGTGAAACTTCCTTTTTGTTTCATGGGGTTTTCTGTAGGGTTTGTTGTTCAATCTTGCTAACTTGTGACTACTATGCGACATGTAGCCTCAACATCCCTAAAGTAAACTGCTCAACTGAGTCGCTCCAAGATTACCAAGGTCAAGGAACACTCTTGGTATTTTCCAACTATCAAATGGCTCACCGCGTCCTACGCATGGTGAACACTGGTGCGAGGGAAGCCTCTCGTGATTTCGTCGCGCTGTTTGTCCTGGATCCAGCGTTTCCAGCGCTGAAACCCGCTGCAAGCGTTTTGGCCCAGAGCTTTCTGATGGACAGGGCACTTCGATCTTGGGGTTTGAGTCAGAGCAACGCCACCACCGTGCAGGAGCTTACTGGATTGCCAGCAATGAAGCACGATAATGGGGGTTTATCGTGAACCACTAGGAATGGTCATTGTTGCTCATGATCTTGCTATGTAGCGATTCGTTCTTAGTTCTTCATATTCTTAAGCACGTAGCAAGTGCAGTGTTGAAGTACCAGTAGGAAAGACATGTGTGTATTTATATCTACCTATCAATCAATCTATCAAAAGTCAATCAACCAATTAACCAATCAACTAATCAACCAATCAACCAATCAACCAATCAACCAAGCAAGCGCGCAACCAAGCAAGCACGCAACCAACCAACCAACCAACCAACCAACCAACCAACCAACCAACCAACCAACCAACCAACCAACCAACCAACCAACCTACCTACCTACCTACCTACCTACCAACCTACCAACTTACCAACCTACCAACCAACCAAGCAAGCAAGCAACCAACGAAGCAAGCAAGCAAGCAAGCAAGCAAGCAAGCAAGCAAGCAAGCAAGCAA